>CM076570.1:1124201166-1124650150 GCA_034641835.2 Pinus albicaulis | reverse complement strand
CAAACTCTAAAATAGATTTATCCCTTTTTTGACTCAACTAAGTTCCATTTAAGGAATTCCTAATCCGTAAATTATCTATCCAAATCAACTCCACTCATATCCCCCATTTATTAAGAGAATATTTACAATAAACCTCACACTCAGATTTTCTCTCTTAATTTAAATAAAAATGTGCATAAATTATAAAATAATTTAAAAAAACATCACCCCCTAAATCACACAAATAAATAATGAAATTTTTGCTCGATGTTGGACCTGCATCAGACTCCCCATGTAGAGAAGTTTCCATAGACTCTTGTCTACGAGGTCTGTCACTTTTCTGTAATAATACGACAACCACAAGTCTCCATCACTTGCTCCCTCCAGGATTCCAAACTCTGTTTTGTCGCTGTTCTTTTAAAGTATCAACTCCATTTTGTAATTTTGCACAGAATTCCCAGAATAGTATTTTCAGAATACTATTGAATGTAACTCTCGCTTTTCCATACCACGTCATCTTTATTCTGAAAATTACAGACTCGTGTAGAATCACTGATACCCATTCTTCTGGTCTCCAAACTTTGAAAGAATCTCGAACTGGTTGTACATTAGCATCACCAACATCACTAATTCTATCAACCGGATTCCATCAGCCTCTCCAACAATTTCTTTCGCCAATTCCTCAGAGTAATTCCTCTTTGTTTGATGCTTTTGTCTCCAATTGCGCTAAACACTCAATTTTCTGAAATGAAGAATAATTAAGAAATTCTCCTTGATCACAACTATAGTCATTGATTGCTCCTATATTAACAAATTTCTCATTCGGTGTTGTACCTGCATTCATCAACAAACTATTAGTTTTAAAAATACAAGACCTTTCGGCCTCTTTTGATGCTTCAAGCACCAATCTCCCATCATAGACTTTCTGGATTTCAGCAGATTCTGTTTTGAATTGCTGGCTGCTTTCATCTTTATCCTGCTGGTTTAAGACTTCTGTTTTCTTTATGTCTCTAAGGACATAACTTTCTTGTTGCTCATGATCTTTCATCTCGTCTTCAAATACTTTATGCTCAATTTCTCTGATCTCAACATCATATTTATTAATGTCGCCTCCTGTACCTACAACCACATTATTATTTGAAGAGTCAAAACATTCACTTAACTCTATAAACGTTAGAAACATTTCCTCCTTATCATGCACGGCAACTGCAATCTCTTCTGTATCAGGTTCTGCAAGTTTCATCTCCCCTTCAGGTTTCTTGAGCCATCGTTCCAAGAATTCTATTTCCATGTGAAATCTTTCTAGCATTTCATCACAACCTTCATTCTTAGTTTCATTCTTCTTCTGGAAATCCTCTTGAGTTATCATGTTTTCTGTATCATCACATTGCAAAATTATTTCATCAATTTCATTAAACAAATTCATCTGTTTACCTCCTTGGAATATCACTTAGGAATTTTCATTATACTTCTGCTCCACAATAGCTTCAACTGGTTGTCTTACACCAAATAGGAATTCATCTATGAATTCTTTCCGCTGCAACAAATCAATACCTTCCTCCTCTGAAAGGTATTCTTCATCATACTTCACCTCAAGAGCTTTATTCATCTCTGTTACAGTTTCACCAGATTGTCTGTCATCTTCTGCACATCCTGCAAACATACACAAACTATGAGTTTTAAAAATACAAGGCTTCATAGCCTCATCTACTTCTCTTGTCAACATATCTTCCAATTCTTCTGAAAGTCTATTCCAATAGTCCATGAGATCTTTCTCATTGATCTCTTCACCCAGAATTTCACCCTGTTCTGGGCCACAAATGGAAACTTCCATTTTCAACTCAGCCTCTTTGAGTACTTCACATCTCAATTGCACACTCATCATCTGCTCGAGCTTCCTCAGCTCCTCTATCAACTATATGTTTACCTGTTTTTCCCTCTTTGTGTGAAGTCTCTACCATTTCACTTTCTTCCTCTTGGTCCAACCATGTCTCTGGTCTTTCTTGTTTCTCTGCAACAATTCCATCAATAACTCAAGGTGAACAGTTATCTCAGCTTTCTCCCTCTCATACTCTTCATCAGTCAATTGCTTACATATGCCATTTGCCTTGGCATCTTCCTTCTTCTTTCTTCTGTTGCAGTCTTTCTCAGAACTTCTGAAATGACTATCACCAGTCATCTTCTCCTCCTTTGTGAACTTCATCTATTCACGTGTGGATTTCATTCAATCCAGTTTTCAGCAAGCCTTCCTACTTGCCATCCAACAATACAAGCTCTCTTCCTGCGTTTGACCTCTTGCGGTTCTCTGTCTTGGAATAATTTCTAGCAACTCTCTTGCTCCTCTTTGTTGCAAACAACAACTTCAGTAATGCTTGTGTTACAATGACCAACTCTTTGGGTGTCGGGCTCCGCCAATCTTGCACCCAATTACATTCAAACCTTTGACTTGGCTTATGACTCTTTGACTCCAAATTTGACATCAACTCTTCATTTTGGACGAAAAATGCACCCTCTTGTACAATAACTCAATGGTTTAACTTGACTCAAGTTATACAAATTTCTTCATTGACCTTAACATCTTATGTGACTTCAAATCTTGACCCAATATTTACAATAGTGGATATTTTGACTCTAATTCAAGTTATACAATATGCCAATGAACATCCACCCTTAATACATTTTCATGATGTAAAATCTTCACTCTCTCTCATACTCCATTCTTATGAAAATATCATCAGTCTCCCATTATCACTTCACATGATACTGGAGCCTTTAAATCAAAATGCAATCCATTTTTCCCAAGATTTATTTTATGGTGAAAATAAATAAACCATTTAATTTTCAACATTTAAAATACCTCTTTGAAATGAATGATCATACCTTATGCTCCCTTCAAGGTTATTTAATAAACCTTCTCTTCGCAATTTCAACTCTCCATATTTCACTCTTCTGTGTCGTTCTTACCACTGTGAATATTTGCATGCCCTTCATACCATAACCTCTTCAACACGCTCATCATCTTAGCGCAGAAAGTTTTCCTGTACTTCCATGCAGCTCCTTCTTTGCAGTGACAGTTCTCATGCAACACCGTCTCTCTTCAGTGCACAAAAACAATTCTCTCATAGGAAATTGCCAAAAATTTCTTTTAACATGGTGTCATCAACATATTTCTCTGGTCGCAACAACACAAACCACACTCGAGCCATATTTTCACATCAACTTCTGAGATGAATTCCAATTCCATTCCTTATACTTTGGATTGATTTCACTCTTTCATAAAATTTACAAAAATATTAACTCCTCTAGTATGGCAAGGGAAATTTAATAATTCAATTTTTAAGAACACCTTTAATCAATGAATATTGATTCATCCAATGAAAATTTACCTGGAGTCTCTTTGTGTTCTCCACACGACCAACACAACCCTCGGCAATCACCACCAACCTTCACGTATTTCCAATACGATTTCTCATACCACCAACTCTTAGCTAATTCTCTGGGGTATAAAACTCTGAAAACAAAAGCTTCCACAAGCAAAGAAATGCTAGGTTTCTCTGCATGGACAAGAATACAGTTCACACTAACACACACTTCGAATTCCATCTTCCATTCAATATGTTATTCACCGATGGACAAGAATAACAATTTATGTTATACAGAAAACCAAAATCATCGAACTCTCTATATGTGACAAAGTTCGCACTCTCTAAACTTGGTTCATGAATAGAATATACATCTATTACTTTGCTTTTTTTAGTGCGCAACTCAACTCTCAAATAACATGAAACGTAGAGGCTGCAAACTGTACTCCCCAAAGTTTATATCGCTTGGCATTTTCCACTTCATATCGACTCAACACAGACATGCAAATATCAACACAAGATTGAACACAATTATTACCATACAAGAAATGGTGCCAAAGGGAAATTACACCGGAGTTGTGTTACCGTCAACGCAATGATGGATTTGGAATTTAAAGCCATCTTTGCGTTACTGCTCACGCAATCGGGCATTTGTCCGGTTGCAATCTTCGCATCTATTCCCTTGAGATCTGCCAATTTTAGTAAAGCATCAAGCTTAAAAGCTTGAGCCTCATCACGAAAGGTGCCAACATTCATGCGGTTACAAGTCTTGAGTACAGCTTCAAGCAACTTCAGAAATAATCGACTGCATCTTAGTTCTTTGCATACCAACTGTAGAAGAGAATGATGGAAATTTCAAATATACAAATCTTCGAATTGATCGTAAATTCAAGCCCTAAATATTCTGCAAATCTTATCAAATTCTTGTGTTTAATATCTCAATCGTTGTAGGGCTAGGGCTGACTGAATCCCAAAAACAATGGCTTCTGCGACATTATTGACCAAATTAAGTGGGACAACACCCAAAGGCATAATCTCCTGCACCATGTTTTGAACCCTGGCCGGGTCAGGGGCTGCAGCGGGCGTGAGGGGAGGCAGGAGTTCTCTCAGTAATTGAAACGCGGTCATGGCAGGGAACTCAGATCCATCATTCGGTCCAAACGGCACCACCTCTTGCCACGACAGGGCATGGATCCAATCTAAAACATTAATAGCCAGATCACTACGCCTTCAAATCCAATATAAATTTATCCAATGTCTGCATTCAAAATATGCAGTCAAACACCAACAACGCTACAAAATCTCGATCTGTTCTATTGTGCCACACCACGGTCAAATTTCACCCCAGCGCTCGGATCTCTCCAGCGGATTTGTGGCTCCACGCAGAGGTAGATCAGACAGTATCCAATGGAATAGCCCCACAGTCAACTAGAAACACACACATAGTCTCACCAGTGACGATTACAAGCCTAAGACGAGCCTTGAGCTCTAAACCTTGGATCAGTTAATAGCGCTGCACGGAGGAAGGCTTAACTCCTCCACACAGATCAAATTTTTAATATAAGGTAGATCCACAAAGTAGATCGGTGATAGATCGACTCTCCAAACACAACAAGTCAACACACCAATCCACCACACCTTACCAAAGCTTTACCGCTGCTCTCACGCAAGCCAACATCTCTTACCAAAACATTGTGCAGCTCCTCAACGCATTCAACCTCGCCAGGCATGGATCTTCGCTCTGATACCAAAATGATGTAGAGTTACTGCATAAATCAGAGTAGAGCGCATAGAAGGGTGTGCATTTCCTTTATCATGAAAATCCTCATCAAAATCTTCAATAAAACCATAATCAATTCAACCCAAAATATATATAAAGAAGAGAGAACCGAACATAAACAAAATACTGGCATATAATATCAATAAGAAATTTTAGATTCAAACCCTTTTGCCCGAATATTACATTTGTGGGCCTCTCGGCTCTCTCCCTTTACATGAACTCTCACACCATTTCTCTCTATCTCTCTCTTTCCTCTGTGTCCTCCATCCTCACACAATCCTCATATTTATACATAATTGTGGATTAATTCCAATCCATGATTTCTTCCTCAAATATCTCAACCGAACTCTAAAATAAATTTATCCCTTTTTTTACTCAACTAAGTTCCATTTAAGGAATTTTACTAATCCCTAAATTATCTATCCAACTCAATTCCACTCATATCCTCAATTTATTAAGAGAATATTTACAATAAACCTCACACTCAGATTTTATCTCTTAATTTAAATAAAAATGTGCATAAATTATAAAATAATTAAAAAAACATCACCCCTAAATCACACAAATAAATAATGAAATTTTTGCTCGATGCTCCTACATGAGAAAGAAGATCAATCCACCCCATTAATGGAAATTGCCACAATTTTCTTTCACCTCTCTATTTTATGATCCTTGGTGATGACTCCAAAGACAAACAATCCACCTGCACCCAAATGCTAAGGGAGCACCAGGGAAACTGGAATATGCTTGCAAAGGGAGCACCATGGAAAATGAAATATGAATGGTTGAAAGACTGAAGCTTCCTCCTTAAAATAGACATTCTCCCTCCATTTTTCCTTAAAATTTCACATCTTTCTCCTTGAATCCGGTATAAAAAATTTTGATTAATAGAAGTTAATTATGTGGGAAAATAATTTATATTGATTTTTTTTTTTGAGGTGATAAGAGAGTCTAATCCAGAGGGGTTATCCTATGACAAAATGCTTTAACAACTTAGGACCACATAACTCGATCAATAAAGCTAACTCTTAGAGCTAAGATTTATATTATTTTATAGTAAATTATTATTAATTTATAGCCATTTAAAAAATAATAAAAAAATCATATCATAATTTAAATAAAAATATTTCTTTCATAAACTTTATTAAGCCTTATCAACTATATTATATTTTATACATAATTTTTATTAAGAGGAAAATCAACAACCAAATTAATTAATTATCAAATCTTTTGGTGAAAATCACAATAGAGAATTTTGTGTCGACGCGTTTCGAACCAGCCAGTGTGGTTCATCATCAGGACAAGATACGAAATCCGATCAAGGACGCAGCTTAAATAGAAAAAGAAGCTCCATATAGCCGTTGTACAATAACGACTAGTTTGACAATAAAATAAAAATAAAACTATAAAAAATTAAATAAATAAATCAATGAAATTAAAATTATCACAAATATATAAAATAAAATAAAATATAAACAATACCAATAACAGCTAGTTATAACAAAAAATAAATCATTAAATAAATCAAAATAGAAATAAAAACAAAGCTCAAAACAGAAAAATTAGCTCCAAATAGAAAAAAGCTCCAAATAACCGTTATACAATAATGGCTAGTTTCACCATAAAAATCAATAACCAAATTAATGTTAATAATTTGAAATCCATAAACTCATAATCCTTTCCATCCAAACATTCAATAACTAACATTTTAACAAATTTTTTGTTTTGTTATTTCCAGATTACTCATATTTTATTTATTTATATATGATTAACATTTTTATTTATTTATTTATGATTAACATTTAAAACCAAAAAATGTGATTTGTGGCTAATAGTTAATAATAATAATCCAATTTTAAGATCACAACTAAGCCAAACATCAAATTGGTGTATGAGATCCCTTTGTTTGTGGGACAAGGGACCTATTTCTGCTCATTGATTTGACTGCTAAGTCTAGGCAAGGCATACATACTCTACCTCTCTGGTTTTGAACTTGTCACCTCTTTTTTCCTCCCTATAAAGTTATTCTTACTAAATTTTTTCCTCCATATTTTTTTAATAGCAAAATGAATGCGTTATCCTTACTTAGTTTTTTCCTCCCTGTTTCTTTATGAATGCGTTACCCAAACTAAGTGTTTTTTTTTTAAGACTGTCATGAAATTAAATATATTACATTTTTTATAATTATAAATTAAATAATTGATAATTAAAAATTATCAAAACCCAAATAAAATATTATATAAAAATTTTTGATAATTAAATAAAATGAAACTGAAATAAAAATATTAATAATTTTAAAAAATATCCATATCCGAGGCCAGGCCGCCGAGCGTGTTGAAGTGAAAAGAACATGCACATGGGAGAGAAACGGGACTTCCGAGGAAAGAAAGAGAGATTTAGTGACATTTGTGATTCAGCTTTCCCGGTGGATGAATAAATCCAAATAAAAGTATTGAAATTTTTAATTAAATAGATAAATAATTTAAATAAATAAATTATTTAAAACCAAATAAATACATTGAAAAAAGCTAAAATATTATAATTTAAACTAAATAAACATATTAGAAAACAAAAATAAATGTGGAGCTACCGAAAAGATAAAACCAGAGGAAATGTAAATTTATAATACCTGGCCAAAGGATATTTACAAAAGTAAGGGTTGTTTTAGCCAATTCAAAATAAAAAACGGAGCGTTGCTTTCCTCTATTTCCTGTGGCGAATTCAAATTTGGAAGTGCCTGCAGTTGGGAATAGAATGCCCTCTCCGCTTATCGAACGGAAAAAGCTAGCAGTTCAGAGCGCTTTGAGCATTTGACCGTTTGAAAGGGAGAGTATATATATGACATTTGCGCATATAAAATATCTGCAGACATTCATCTCTTTTGCTTCTTCTCTACTCTGCATTGCGTTGCCTTTGCCTTTCTGCTATTGATGTTTGTTTTCTTGGCATGGCTCTGCATCTTTGTTTTCTAATTTTCATCGGTTTTTTCATTTTCACTGTACTTGGTGTGTTCTTTTTTGTTATAATTGTAATTCATTGTTCTTTCTTTTGCCTTTTTGCCATGTGTGTTTGCATCAATTGCCAATTGCCAGGGTGATTTTATTTAGTTTATTGTTATGTAGAGCATGACAATCACTAGAGATGAAACCCATGTTACCCAATGGGGTGAAGGTTAAGGTATGCACTTATTTTCCAATTTATATTTATTTAGGTAATTTTTACTAATAAATCTGTACAGTGAGAAGCCTCCTGGTAGCTAATGGTTAATAGTCGTTTTGTAGTTTTAGTTGAATAAAACCCTAATCATTAAACCGTTTTTCTTCATTATTTCTACCTCACAATGAGGCTATGCCAATGGCAAGGGCTTTAATCATAGTTGACAGTGATTGCTTATGAGTTTTGAACTGTGGTTTTCAAGTTCCTGTGGTTATTGTTTACTGAAGAACTTGCTGGATTATTCACAGTATCACGAAACATTTATCGACATTTCGAATCCCAACGGGGATCCATCTTCAAGGCAATGGAATGAAGAAACTGAAGAAGGGTCATGATACATTAATAGTGAAGAGAGTAGGAAAGGTAAGACAAGGGCGGACCAAAGAAGTTTTTTATTTCTTATTTTTATAATTTCTTAATTTTAATTTTAATTTTAATTATACATTTATTTATTAATTTTAATAATATACATATAATAATTAATTTTATTAATAAATTTCATTAATAAACTTATTAAAATTATGTTTATTAATAAGTTTATTATTTTCAAAGCTGTTAAAATTCTTATCATTCTTTAATTTATGTATAATGTTTATGGTTTTTTAGTAAAAAAATTTCTATAAATTAATTTAATTTATAATTTTAAAGGTTTTTTTTTTAATAAATTTAATTTTTATTTTATAAATTAATTTAGTTTTTATTTTAATTTAATTTAAATTTTAATAAATCAAAAAGTAACTAGCTAAATAAATTTGTATTAACCTACTTATTTTTAAATATTAATTAATTTTATAAATCATGCTTATTAATATTATTTTATAAACCAAATTATTAATTTTTTAAATAAATTAATGTTTTCCTAATGAGTATTAATATTTATTTATTTTTTAAAAATAAATAACTATTTAATACATTAGAAAATTATTGGTTTGATACATTAGATATGTTTTATTGTTAATTCTACTAACTAATATTAAAGTTTATTAATTTTTATTGATTAGTTAATCTTTTAATCTAATAAATATTAATCTAGTAAAATTAATAATGTTAGGATGAAAATAAGTATTTTCTAATAATAATTATTAATTAATTAATTAATTTTTATTATATAAAATAAAAATTAATTAATGAGAATAATTATTAAAAGTAAGTTCATTACTTGTTAAACCATCACTAAAGAAAAGGGACAAACCTGAGATTATTTTACCTAAAACCTATACCTGGGAGGAATGTGCTTTCGAGGAACAGATTTGTCGAAGAAAAGGACGCCAGCAGTCGCTAATTTCATATCCCCCGTCCCTATTAAGGGCCTCTCTTACTTTTCTTCTGTAATAGTGATCTTCTCTTGCAATGATCTTTGCATCTTCAAGACGTACTTGGTGCTTAGTTTTCGAAGAGTGTTCCGCAAGGGCAGAGGTGTGAAGTCATTCATACTTAATATCGGCTCCGTGCTCTTTGAGTCTTGTCTGGAGTGAACGTCCGGTTTCACCGATATAACTTTTCCCGCATGAACAATCAATTTTGTACACTCCTTTAAGTTGTTATGGACTTATAGCATCTTTAACTGATCGCATTCTTTGTCTAATAGTCCCTGTTGCTGAAAATTGTGTGAAAATATCATTCTTCCTTAGAGCCTTGGCGATTTTATCAGTGACAACCTTAATGTATGGTAGAAAAACCCTCCCTCCTTTTTCTTAAGGTTCAAGCCGTTTCTGAGGTAAGATTGCGCCCTCAGCTCTTTTTAGGGCCTTCCTGATATCTCTTTAGGGACAAATGTTTCGTGATACTGTGGATAATCCGGCAAGTTCTTTAGTTTTGAACTGATTTATAATTTTGCAATAGGTGAAAGGGAGGGTTATGAGAAGCTTTGGTTTTTGTACCCATCTTATGTGTCCATCTCAATTTGCCTTCATACGGGAAAAGCCATATATTGTAAGCTATACGATATTAAATGTGGTGGGGTAGTATATGCACACAGTGAAATTTAAACAAAATTAAATCTAACGGTGGGCATATACTGCCCCACCGCATTTAATATCGGATGGCTTACAGTTTATTAGCTGCCCATACAACGGTGTTAATATGATTTGTTGTGAATTTGGGGTGATGAGATTCATGTGTGGGAGAGGATACGAATGGGAGTGGGCTAACCATTCGATGGAATGCCCTTGGGTTATGTGCCCTCGACGACCGGCGTATCCATCTGGCGAACGCGGGCCCCACAAGTCCGTCTGTCACCGTCCCCATCTGCTGTCCCCGTAACGGGCTAACCGTCCTCGTTTGGGTACTCCAACACGAGCTCGCGTAAACGGTTTCAGAGCCTAAGTGACAGAAATTCAAATTTGAACCAAATGATGGAGAATGACTGGCTTAGGAGTAATGGAGGCTACCTACCAGAGCGTAGGAGTTGCCGCCCAAACCCAATTTCAAATTTTTGCGCTCACCTATTCATTCCGTCGACCCGCCTTCCTCATTATTGCGTCGACTCATTCTGTCGAGAGCACCGTTGTGTATTCTGTCGCCTAAGTCTGCCCCTCCATCCCTTTCGTCTTGAAGACTGAGCAGAGCAGCAGAGCCCCTTCAAGACTCACAGTGAGGAGTAGACCAGTAGAGCCCCTTCGAGAGTCGATTAATTGAGCAAGTTGCAGGGACCCAATAATGTAGAACTTACATTATTTCAGCAGCAGAGTTCGAGAGCTGATCAATTGAGCAAGTTGCAGAGCAGCAGAGCCGACAGAACTTACATTCCTTATTTAAGCAGCAGAGCAGAGCAGCAGGTTGTTTGGAAAGGAATTTTGTATTTGTTCCAAAATCATTGATACTGAGTACTAGTTTTTTTTTATTTCCCTCCATTTTTTATTTGTAGTTTTTAATGAGCTTTCTTTGCTTGTTTGTGCTTCCAATTTCAAGGACCAAATTAACCAAGTAAGCTAACCATTCTTGGAGAAGGAGAAGTAGCATTAGCAATAGGAAAGGTAAGTAAATTTACCATTTATTGTGTTTTTCCTCCTTTTTATATAATGCAAATTCACTTTTGAGCAGTGGCGGCAACTTTTTGTTGTCGCTAACTCGTTGTTGGAGTAGTGACAACAACAAGTTGCCAGCACTGTAACAGTGTATTGCCGCAACTGCTGTAAATTAAATTTTTATTTATATTAACAAAATTTCAGACTTCATTTTTTATTTATTTCGTAGAGAGAGCGGAAACTCGTTGTTTCAGTAGCGGCAACATCGAGTTGCCACCACTGTAAATTTTAATTTTGAGTAATGGCGGCAACTCGTTGTTGCAGTAGCAGCAACAGCGTGTTTCCGTCACTGTAACAGTGTGTTGTCGCCACTATAAATTTTAATTTTGAGCAATGGCGGCAACAGCGAGTTCCCGCCACTGTAACAATGTGTTGCCGCCACTGTAAATTTTAATTTTGAGCAGTGGCAGCAACAGCGAGTTGCCACCACTTAACAGTGTGTTGCCGCCACTGTAACAGTGTGTTGCTACAACTGAAATTAATTAAATTTTTATTTATATTAACAAAATTGCAAACTCCATTTTTTTATTTATTTCGTAGAGAGAGCGACAACTCGCTATTGCAGTAGCAGCAATAGCGAGTTGCCACTACTGCAACAACGAGTTTCCTGTACTGAATTTTAACATTATAACGATATTTAATTAAATTATTTTCTTGTTTTGCAGATGGTTGCAAAATGGGTCCTGGCTATCCAGATATGGTGCCACCCAAACCCAGGGAATGCACGAACAAGGTTTGTGCTTCGCAATGAAGCCTTGAGCCAAGTTTATCAAAATAGTAGAGAATTACATGGGATTACAACAAACAACAAAGCATACTATCATGCTTTGATCGAGGGCCTCATGACTGCACGGAGTTATGATGCAAATGATATTGTCACTTGCACTAACTCTGAGCTAATCATCAACCAGATGAATGGTACCTTCCAAGTCAGAAGACTTAACCT
Organism: Pinus albicaulis; assembly: GCA_034641835.2. NCBI lineage: Eukaryota > Viridiplantae > Streptophyta > Pinopsida > Pinales > Pinaceae > Pinus > Pinus albicaulis. Next base: position 1,124,637,841 of record CM076570.1, on the reverse strand, counting down.
AAAGCCCCTTCACCATCAGGCAAGATCCATTGCTGCAGAATTCCACTATTTTGAGATTATGTACAAATCTGATGTCCAAAGGGTCTGTGATTTGATACTCATTGAAGCAGCATCTAAAGGATGTGGATGTAGTAGATTTGTGGAGCCAGCATGTGCTCCACCAATTATTATTGATAGGCATCATTATAGATTTCCTATTAATGAATGGATTGTTGTTCTGATTGGAATTGGGGTTATTATGGGGGGAGTCATATTATTGTGTTCATATTTTTGGAGATAGATTGGAGCAACCTGATCTCCATCATTTTTGTATGAGCTGTTTTTTATAGATGGCCTCACTCTATTTTTTGGTCTTATATTTCAACACATGTATGTAGAAAATGTATTTTTCAGTAATACTATTAATGGAATTACATTTTTATTACAGTTTAGTTATGTCATTAGATTATGTGATGGATGTTTTTATTATGCATTTTATTCTGGAAGTCAAATTCCAATCTCATTCAATTGTGCTGGCACATGTACAGAAGCATTGTCATGTATTTAATCGTTTTATCAGATTCTTCTTTTTTTGTCAATACACCTTCACAATTCCAACTTCTATGAACATTTATTCATTCATTATCCATGAGCAGCACATGCTCCCATAATTTATATAAGCCTCTAATTTGACTATAATGAGCTCTAATTCTTAAAGAAGCCTCTTCATTATTGAAATAATTATGTGAGATACCCTTGGTTACAAGCCAACCAAGATAGCTTATATATGAATCATTATTTGTCCTTTATACATACATGGTTAAATACAAAATGCAAATGTGACATCTTGCACTTTTGCAATCCATATATCCAATCTCATGTAAGGGGCAGAAATATATAAATATCCAAACCAACAATCCAATTGTTATGAATTTCTCCATCATCAACATCTACAGCCACAAGACCAGGTGTTTTGAACTGAAGCACGTTTTGACATCCATGACAGCAACAACAGCTTAGCCTGCAAACAGAGAAAATAATATGAAGAACTTGCAAATCAATGAAGTAATCTTGACAACCCAACCCTTTAACATTGTTATGTACTGAGAACAGAACCCACACAGGTACCAATGCAAGTGAATAATTCCAGGGGATATGCTTTGAAAGCATTAAGGTATATATGATTTTATGATTTGAATGAATTGAAAAGTTAGCTTCACATGGACTTGTAAAGGGGAACATTCATCCCCATCATACCATGTTTATATGAAATCGAGTCATACAGAGACTATTGATCTCAAGATTCAAGGTCTGTTGTCTTCAAAATCTCATATAAAATTTGCCTAAAGTTTTAGTAAAAATCTAATCTTTTGATTATGAAAAAATGCACATGTGGTGTTAGTAGATAGGTCAACAATTTCATAATGGAATGCATTGTCACAGCATGGACTCTTTATTTTAACATCTTACCAAGCATATTGATACATATTTATATATTGTAATTTTATTTTTTTTAAAATTAAAGTAACTACAATGTGGGTGTTGGCTTGAGGGGTCCTGACCCAGGTTCGGAGCTCAAGGTTTGCCAACAAACCACTATACTACTGGCCCTTTCGGCAGTGACCTGCTTTCGCAGGTCAAAGTCTCACCCGAAGTAGTATGGGTGGGTGATGGAACCAGGTTTCCGCACCCTGAGAAAGGATAGGTAAGGCAAGTAGAGTTGCGTTTGGTCCTGCGATACCCAGATCGCCTTATACTGCACACAGCCAAGTGGGTTTCTATTCGTATCCACGTGCACTAGATCTATAATTATATATGCTTCTATAACAATAACACAACAGTGCATAAACAGAACAGAACAGATTGAAGTGTGGAAACATACTTACACAGAGCTTCGCGGCTTAAACATAGAAATGCACAGCACTGTAATTACCAATAATTCATACATAGATTACTCACAGATTCGGTACTTTATCAACCTTTATCATTCATTCATTCATCAATTATCCCTTACAATTCCCTTCCCAACCTGCGCACACAGCAGTAGGGTTCGCACACAGCTGAACTTGGATCTCCGCACACACAGCCAGCAGGAGTCCTTTCCCCAAAACCCAAATAGATAGCTTAAACCACAATTTGCATCAATAGCCTTTCATATCCTACCTTACAATACAAAAATGGTCCTTTATTTATAACAATCTAGCCTATACTTTCCTATGGTCCGCAAACCGTGGTTTTCGAACCCCTGGTTTTACCCCTTGACCCATTACAACGCTTTCGGGGCTTTGACCCGCCCCAAAACCCCTATGCTAGATTAAATCTAATCAAAAGTATCCAAAGTGGACCAGTTTCATAGCTTATGGGAGACCCTGTTCCAACAGTCCCCCAACACAATCTTGTGACTCGTCCCGAGTCACGTTGGTGGTGCGGCCTCGATCTGCGCATGTAGGGTATCAAGAGTGTAGAGGAGTGGAGGGAGCACTTCCTGATTCTGGGCAGCAGCTCACTGCGCAATGTTGACAAGCGTTAGGGAGGCAGGGCCATCTGGAGCCACGGTAACCTGCTCTAACAGATGGTGGAGACGCACAATGGCAGCCTAAGCATCCTAAGCATTCTGGAGAGCGGTGTCACCCCATGGTTTCAAACGTTTCCTGATGACATGCTTGGCGTGGCGAAGGTTCGCAATTGTGGCTAGATCAGCAAGACGCTGCGTGGGTACGAGAGCTCTGACTTGATCGAGAGCATCTTCCGCCTTCTGTAGGTCTTCCTGGGCACGCTGAAGCAGACGATGGTATTGGACCATTGTCCAGAGCTGTGTAGTTGTTTCGACCAACTGCTACCCTGCGTAAGCTGCTCGTGAATAACATTTGTTGCTTCTGTGACCACTGCAGCCCGCTAGGCCCGAACTTCTGGAGATATTTCATACTGCTGTTGTGCAGCCTGGTCATGGTGACAGAACTCTCTCAACACTGCGGTGTACAATCCTTGTAGCGCCTCATAGGGTAACTGTGCCAAATCTATGCTCATGTTCATAGCTGCTGGGTTGTGGTCGTCAATGATGGCAGAACGAGGGATCGAGAAAATATGGATTCTGCGAGTCGATAATCCAGGACTGCGAAGAAGCTGCAACATATCCCTATATCGCAGCATTCCTTCATGGCGCAGGACTAGCTATGGCCTGATGGCGACACTGTTGGTGGGGGAGCTGGAGAATAGCGCACCCCCCTCTGTTGTATCATCCGCGACCCTCCAACTGGGTCCTGCGGTCGTCCTTGAGGTTCGAAGGTTGGTTACTTCTATCACGCAGTCATGGAGCAACTTCATGCATCGTTCACAGGGAATTCTCTCTGCAGAAGGCCAATGCCCAATCATTTGATCTAACTCAGCATTCCCATGCTCCCTCAATATGATTTCAGTGGGTGTTGAACAGCGAGAGACCGAAACATTTGGTGGGTTAGGATCTGCCATGGCAACAGAAAGACCTGCGTCCCAGGAAATTTCAATGATCCCAATAAACCAGTCGATAGTTATCAGGGGCATGGTGTAGAGGCAATATATAGCCGGTTGTGAAGTTATCTTGCTATCTGCACATTGACCAGAGCTATTTAATGGCGAAGTAGCCCGTACGTGAAACTTACCATCGTTCGTTCGAATTTGTCTTACCATAAATGGCCGCATTGATGGTCTGCTGCCCCTTTTGCATAACTGCAAGGTGCCTTTCCTATCAATGTGGGATGGGCTGACGGTTTTTAGCCGTACCTAAAGACTCTCCCATGATTCGTCAAACCTCGAATGACGCCTACGTGCTGTTCGCGTACCTCGAAGTAGGGCTGGCGCCAGGTGTTTTATAACACGGTTCAGGTACCAGCTTAGTAACTTGGCCACCAAAATTCTCGATCGAAGCGCCTCTCCCTTGGATGGGACGGTCCTGTATGGCAGTGCTACGTTAAGCGTCTGCATGCCATCCGTCATTTGAAGTGTTCGCCAATTCTCCCTGATGCGCGTGGGTTTGCGTACCTCCGTAGTCGAACGCAAACCTAGGTTATTGATAACCAGGGGAGCCTGTTTAGGTGGGAACCTACCACACCCTTGAGTGTCATATGTTAACGAGTATCAGCATGGGTCTACCGACCTCAGGGCCCATCTGTCAGCTAGGGTCCTTAAGCGTAGGATCATCTTACTCTAGTAATTTTCTTTCGTACCCCACCAATGCGTAGGTGCTCTCATAAGGGCAGCGACAATGCCCCTAGCCTGCGTTCCTTGGGGACTTGGGTTTTAACCAACGCCATGGGATCACTTGCGTTATCGTGGTAGGGTAGGACTCTTACCTTGGTAGAGATGCGGCGGAAATTCCTGGTAGCCCGAAGACATCGCAGCGCTTACACCTCGTGCAATCGTCCTTGCCAATTTTCCAGTTCCTCATCAGAATCGGAGAAACATTCACTATCCTTTTCCCAGCAGAGTACTCCCTCGTCCGTGGGGTTAACCCGATCTTCATCTCGCGCAGTCAATTTGTAAATGTGATATATTTCCTCCTTCTCGTAGGCCGGCTCCGTATACCGTGCACCTTCTGCCAGATCTAGTGGTACTATTACGCGCGTACCGTTGTTCTCAAACACCATGCTGCGCTTTTTGAGATTGATGACACCTCCCATGTTTATAGCCCAGTCCAGTCCTAGGAGTGCGGGGTACGGGTCCGCATCCTCCATAATTTCTATGACTTTGAAGTCAGCTAGGATTTTTACTCCTGCGATATCTACCATGAAGTTTGGCAACCTTCCCAGAGGGATGATCTTCTGTTGATTTTCCATGCGCAGCTGGATGGTGGACCATACCAATTTAGGCTCTCCCATTTGTTGCCATGTCTGTTTTGGTAATACATTCGCATCTGATCCAAGATCGAGAATAACTTGGTCCATCTCGTAGTGGCCAATCTGTGTAGTCAACCGCATTTCCCTTCCAGTTTTTTTTTTATAGCTATATAGTTTGTGCACATCCTTAGTCTCAGGAATTAAATCAGGCCGAGCTGCGTAGGCATTCATTACTGCTTGGAGGTTCTCTATGGCCTGCGGATTTCGTAGCATCTTCAAGCAAACCTGCAGGAAGGGCTCCTCCCCCTCCCCTATCTGGTTCAGCAACTGCGTAGGGTCTGCTAGTGATTTATGTTCGTTGAATTTCACTCCGTCTCGAGAGGTAAGCTCCTCCTTTGTTCCCTGGGTGACCAGATCGCTGCGTTTCATGACTTTTACACTTGGATCAACATTCCTTAGTTCAGATTTAACTCTTTGCACATTCTACATAGGGGTCGGTTGTTTTTCCTGCATCTTGGCTATTAAAATTAGGCAATCCTCCACCACATGGTCCAGCTGTCTACAATACTTGCATGATGGCCTGGCAGGATTTGGGCACTCTCTGGCGAAATGTCCTATCTCCCCGCAGTTGTAACAGACTAGCTGCCCACGTCCGCGTCCTGCACTTCCCCCTCGACCTCCTCTGCCCCTGGCTGGTGATCCCCCGAAGTGTGCAGAAGCTCTTGGCGGCGCAAGGTATGATTGTACCCTATACAAGTTTCCACGATCTATCATCAAGTCATAAGTATGACAGTTCTGCTCATCGTGTCCTACCGACCGGCAGAATATGCACCATTGTTGTTTTAGTTCTGGGACATACGCACCTAGCCGAGGGAAATGGTTTGTATCATGAAGTCCTGCTACCCGACAGTCATCACACCACAGCACAGGCCCGCTCGAGCTGGATTGTGATAGGATGGGTTCCCCACTTGCTTCTGGGCATACTGGACTAGGTCCTCCCACCTGCATGTAATTTTCCAGTAGAGGACATTGATCCTTCGTATGGCCAGATACCCGACATCGTATGCACCATAGATCTACGCGACCATCCTTTCCTCGCTCCCTTCACAAGTTCTGTATTTCCATATGCATAGCCCCAAGCTGTTCCTGAATTTGTTGTACCCCTACCGATGTATCCTCCCTGGGTGCAACTTCCAGTTTCATAACGACCTCCACTGCTTTCTCCTGCGATTCAAGGGTCTGATGACTCATTGGCATGCGCAGGTGGGGTAACAAGATAGTGATGAACCATTCTATATGTTGTATATCATCATACTCGAACCCTCCCTCCCTGAGGGCCTTCTTTAATCGCTGATCAGCCTCCCATACTGACTCAGACACACCTTGTTTGAAGTCCTTCAGTTCCGCCACTGGCTAAGAGTAAGATTTTGGCTTTTGGAATTTTTTCTTCAGAGAATCTTTTATCTCTTGGATAGAAACACTCCCATTCTTGGAAATGTATCTCATGTACCAATCCAATGCTCTATCCTTGAACGCCAGGGATAGGTGCACCCTCTTTACTGTATCAGTTGCCACATTCTGCGCAGTCCAGATGGAGTCTGCAACAAACCAAAATTGGTCCATATCTTCATCCCCTACCCCCTTAAATGTAGGTAGTCTCAGGTGTGCCGCCATACCATTGTCCGGTGGGGGCGGTGGTATGGGAGAGTTCTTACCTTTGTGCTGCCTGGTCGGCGGTGTAGCCGAGGGATCTTGCGTAGCTGGTTCTTGTAACGAATTATAGGTGGATCTCCCCCCGTCAAGGTTGGTTCGATAGTATTTACCACTGCGCGTCGCGCTCCCATCTAGATCTGAGGTCATTCAGTCAGTATGACTACACAGAATGATTTTTTCACACAATAATATCTTTATCAGTAACGACAATGTCTTCAAAAGTTTTCCCCGGAAGCCCGTAAAGAACCGTCGTTCAGCCTCAAAGTACAAAAAAAACTAATCAATGGAAAACTCCGTCATGAATCCTCCTATTACACTATCCACCCAGTGATCTACTGTGCGTGTGATTGTATTATCATTTTTTTCTAGCTGTTGGATCAGCTCTGGGGTCCACTGAGTAATTCATTCGTCCTTCCAGCACTTCTGGAATTCTACAAGCCTGGCCAACCACTCTTCGATCTCCTTCCTTTCAGGCTTCCAGTATTCTCTTGTCATTACTCGATCCCTTTCTCAAAATCCTTCAGGTCTCAGCAACAGAACCATTTGTTGGCTCGAGGGGTCCTGATCCAAGTTCGGAGCTCAAGGTTTGCTAACAAACCCCTATATTACTGGCCCTTTCGGTAGTGACCTACTTTCGCAGGTCAAAGTCTCACCCGAAGTAGTATGCGTGGGTGCTGGAACCAAGTTTTTGCACCCTGAGAAAGGATAGGTAAGGCAAGCAGAGCTGTGTTTGGGTCCTGCGATACCCAGATCGCCTTATACTGCACACAGCCAAGTGGGTTTCTATTCGCATCCATGTGCACTAGATCTATAATTATATGTGCTTCTATAACAATAACACAGCAGCGCATAAACAAAACAGAACAGATCGAAGTACAGAAACACACTTACACAAAGATTCACGGCTTAAACATAGAAATTCACAACACAGTAATTACCAATAATTCATACACAGACTACTCACAGATTCAGTACTTTATCAACCTTTCTCATTTATTCATTCATCAATTATCCCTTATAATTCCCTTCCCAACCTGCACACACAGCAGCAGCGTCCGCACACAGCTGGACTTGGATCTCCGCGCACACAGCCAGTAGGAGTCCTTTTCCCAAAACCAAAACAAATAGCTTAAACCACAATTCGCATCAATAGCCTTTCATATCCTACCTTACAATACAAAAATGGTCCTCTATTTATAAAAATCTAGCCTAGAATTTCCTATGGTCCAAAAACAGTGGTTTTTGGACCCCTGGTTTTACCCCTTGACCCATTACAACGCTTTCAGGGCTTTGACCTGCCCCAAAACCCCTGCGCTAGATTAATCTAATCAAAAGTATCCAAAGTGGACCAGTTTCGCAGCTTATCGGAGACCCTGTTCCAACAGTGGGCATATTTATAAATGGTTTTATTCTGAGTCATGTCTTGAAGGTACGTTGAACACAATTTGTCGTTTAAGGTTATACAAAAAAGTTTGATTATTTGATTTTTAATAGTATTTAGAACTTTATAATTAGAATTTTAAAAAAATCCTTAAGAGTGGTTGGTTGGGTGGTGGGGTTTCATATAACTGTCAAAATATTAATTGGAAATTCAAAATCAATGATACTCATCATGTGGTTGAGATGAATTTCATTTAACCCTCCGCATATCTATTTCCCGACCCCTTGCGGCAACACATGTCTGCATACGGGCACCGCCATAAATAACCCATCCCCATTATTAATTTGTTACTGTACCCATTACCCCAACTCTTCCATTGCACCATTTTCCCACATTCAAACTCTTGCAAACAACTAACACAACCATAGCACTCTGAACTCTAGCTAGAGATGGGAGGTGCAAGAATACATTATGAAAGTGCCGAAGAATTGTTAGATGCATTTTCACTCATTAAAAAATTATTTGAACAAGCAAGCTGGATAGATTATATTTGCAGGTTTCAGGGGCATGACAATGACATAGCCCTAGAATTCGCCATGCATTACATGGAGGGTAGATTAGAGGTAGCAGGGACAGTGGTGCATGTGACAGAAGAGGTGATTGTTGAAGTGTCAGGGTTACTCCAGACAGGAGAAAAGTGGTTTGCACCCCAAAAACCCCAATATGATATTGTGAGGAATTTCCTTGAGGCAAGGTGAAAGACTGATCAAGAGTGGCTCAAGATATGAGAGGATGTCATTACCACAACCCTGGTTGGATGCTGCATTCCTTGCCCAGAGATTTTTCACTTGTGAAGGAAGGTATGTGGTTATTTATTATGATCACCTCTGCTTATTAGACCACCTGCATCATGGCAGGTTGCTTAACATGCTTTTCTTTCTTACAAAAACCCTAGACCAAATGGCCCGAGGTGTGCAGAAATCAAAGCAGTCGCTTGAAATCCTTTCCCACCAATGCCTTGTTAAACTTTTGGTGGTTGCTACGCTGCAAAGGGAAGGGAGAACTTGTGATGAACTAGTTGGAAGGCCATTGCATGTTGAAGCTGCAACTCCACCCCATGACCTCCAATATGCAACTCCGCCCCATGACCTCTCAGTGGCAACTCCACCCCATGACCTGTCAGCGGCAACTCTACCCCATGAACCCTAAGTGGAAACTCCACCCCATGACCCCTTAGCAGCAACTCTGCCCCATGATCCTCCAGCTGCAACTCTGCCCGATGACCTCGCACCTGCAACTAGGTTCATTGACCTCCCACCTGCAGAAATTCCCACGGAACCTTTCCATATGGCGACTGAGGCGGCATGTGTTCAAACTAGGAGGGTTTCTAGGGTTTCTGCTAATAAAGCTGCACATAAAGGAGATGGCTAAGATGATGATGATGAAGTACAAATATTGGGGAGTAAACCTGCGACCATAATATTGAGAGGATACAGGAAACGCCCAGCAGCAGTGCCAAAAGCCAAGAAGAATAGGGGAAAGAGAGGTCGTTATGCTCCAGTTCCTCAAACCCTCCCTGTTGTTACAGAAAAACTCCCATAAGAGATAGAAGTAGAAGAAGAGAAAGAGCAAGAGCAATAGTATCCAGAGGATGTATTAATTAAAGGGGTCATGGACGAAGGATGCATGCAACAAGGGTGCATGGAAGAAGGATTAGGCCAGCTTGATGACACAAAAGAACAAGTTGATAAGCTTCCCTCTCCTGATTCTGACTATGAATACATAGCAGGACTAACTGAATTGTACTACTCAGATGGCCTTATCTCAATCCAAATGTTTTATGCATATGAAGAGGAGTACCAACAATTTTATAGGGAAAAAGTGTTGGGCCAAGCAACTGCACAACCCAAATTGTTTGGGGAAGATCAGGAGGACCAATCAAATGCACAACCAGAATTGTATGGGGATGATCAGGAGGAAAAACCAACCAGAAAACCAAAATTGTATGGTGATGATCAGGAGGATCAACCAACTGCACAACCATAATTGTATGGGGATGATCAGGAGGACCAACCAACTGAACCAGAAAAATTGAAAAAGAAGCACATTGCAAAAGTAAGTACCTATAAACATCTTCCTCTGTATATTTCATTGTTAAGGAAGAATAGGACTCTCCAGATGAAAAACAGAAAACTACATATCAAAGTTAAAACCCTAACAGATGAGCTCAGACAAAAAGAAACTTTTGATAGATTAGATTGCTTGGCCCAAGTTGCAGAGTCCATACCCATTAATGACATAGGTATTCCTTCTCTAGGGGTCCAACAAGATATACCCCTTGGAAAAAAATAGACTGATGACATTGAAGTTGCAGAGTCGATACCCATTGATGACATAGTTATTCCTTCTCCAAGGGTCCAACAAGATATACCCCTTGGAAAAAACAGACTGATGACATTGAAGTTGTAGAGTCCCATACCAAAATCACAGCTGTCCATATAGAGGAACATGAAATACATATCAAAGATAAAAAATAAATGGGTATAGACACAGAGGAACAACAACCAGATATGAAACTAACAGAGGATGAGGAACTAGAGATCAAACTGACCAAAGACATTGGTGAGCAAAAATATGATGAGGAACCAAAGGATAAATTACAACTGTCTAAATACACATATCCGAGACACCTAATACCTTACAGTGTGCACAAAAAATCACTTCCTGACCTTGCCAAGATATGCGAAGAAGAATATCAAAACAAAGTTTTACGAAGACATAAAAAAACAGTGGCTAAGCTGGAAAGGAGAGTGACCAAGTTGGAGAAGGATAAGAAAGAACTCAGACAGATAATGGATGGTGTGCTCACTTGCAGGTCTCCTTCAACCAATTACAACGCGTACTTGACTGAAAATTACTGATATTTAAAAAGAATGCTATCATCCAAAATATCCCTCTCCAGGTTGAAAACAATGATGGTTTCTTGGAGGCATATATGTCAATTTGTGATCAAGATAAAGACTTCATCTGTGAACTGTACCAACATAATTTTTTGGTACCTTATAATACAAAATGGAATCCCAACCATGTTACAGGGGATATCCAATTGAGGGAATTTGTATCGTATTTGAGAAATCAGGCTAGTTGGTTGGATGATGTGAACATTTATCTGCATAATTCCGAGAGCCTTCTGTGGGTTAGATGAGAACATCCCAAACCCGTGGAGGTGATATAAGAACATCAAAAATACATCAAGTCTCTAGAAGTAGCAGAGGTTATCTCCGAGAACAGGGAGATGACCATTCCATATTGTGCACGCCAGATTCATTTATTGGAAACTAAGGCATAGGGAGGATGTAAATCAATGTGGGATAGCATGGGAAAACAACCCCAAAATAAAGATCCATTTAACTACCTCAACTTAAAGACAACCTTAACAAGGATTTCTCGGTATATTATTGCTATGGGACAGTGTGGGAATCAATGGATAGGTCTTAGATTTCAGTATCCAATGATCTGGCTTCCAACAAGGTTATATAAAAAGAAATATATGTTGACAAAAAAATAAGAATCTGATTGTTGGAGTGTAATTATGGAGACAGGAGGGTATCTTCGTCTCGATGAACCAGGACATAGTGATTATTGTATCAACAACCTTCATGAATGTCCCCCTTCATCCACAAATTCAGATTGACATACTGGGCCACCATTGCTGACACACTGGCTCACAGTTGCTGCAACACTGGGTCACCGTTGCTGCAACACTGGCTCACCGTTGCAGCAACTCATAGACAACAAAGGCATTATATTTGATGTTGTAATATATAACTCTGCAGTTTGTTTTGTTAGTTATAAAAAATTGGTAAAATTGTGTTTGACATGTTTAGTTACAATTTCATTGCAGTTCCTCTAATAATTTTGTTACATTTCCATTGTTTTTATTCGAATTTATATATCAGAGTATTGTTTTCACACCAATATATGCAACTATGCAAGTATGCGAAACCACTTGAAAGCTATCTTCCATGACTTACAAAACAATCAATGTATTAAAAGACTGAGTGTAAATGCATGGAGTTATTTAATCACCTTAAATGCCAATTCCATCAAATTAGAGAAATCTCCAACCATAGCCTCACCACCTATCAAACATACATGGACATAGTCAACAAAACATTAATACATCAAATACAACTAATACAGGAATAAATATTAATATCAAATTGAAAACAAAATCGTGCACAAGAAACCTGGAAAAGCATTCATTGTTGCCGCGAGGGTGACCTCGCTTGTTGAGTTCTTCAAACTAAAACGATTCATCTTCATCTGCCGGGATATTCAAGTCAATTTCCAATCTTGCATTGTGTTGCTTTGTTTTTCTTCTCTTTTTTTGGCTTAGGAAAATCTTCTTCCTCTTCAAAGACAAATAAAAGGCACCCAATCCACACTTGAATTCATAATCCATAATATAAATATTGTTGGCGTCATCCAACAATTTTTTAACTAAATCAATTAATTGTTCAATCTTGGTCAAAGTAGCAGGAGGAATGTTTCGAACCAGGTCTAAGTAGCCAAATAAGTCCTCCTTGGCCATCTCAATTTTTTCAACATTTACATCAACATGGCGATTATCCATGGCAATTGTGTTTGCATCTTCAGGAAGATCGGATATTGCCTCTATATTTATCTCAGGAGGGTCATTGTATGACTCAGTTGTGCTTTGATGATTTTGTAATTGGTTTGAAGCCATTGAACCGGAACACAACCAACCCACCTTTATGGCATGCTTACATATGTTGCCATGAATAGACCATGGGCAATCACAAGTTATGAAATTTGTACGATGACAAGTGACAAGATATTTCTTATTAACTTTAGATTGACTCCTCGCCCAAAAATCATGAGACATTTGCGAATGAGGGCTGCAATCACTATCTGGTATTCTTTTTTCTTTTTCCATTGATGATTCCAACTGTTTCTCTTTCTTGTAATTATTTAAAAATCCTTCCTTTTTTAGAATTTCCTTAAACTGATAATAGGGTTCAACATTTTTTAGAAGAACATATGCCAACCAATCCATCCTACGAGAACATTTCTTTCTTCTATCAGATAGAAAGTTTGTTTTTAGGTAACAATGATATGATTCCACAACATTGTTTGTCTCCTGATTTGCATGGGGAAAATCCCGACAACCTTTGACCTACGTCCCTAATTGCATAAAATTTTGGTTAATTAAGATATTTCATCCATATTTCAAACCAAAAAGAGAAATGTAACTTAAGAGTTTTTCAACTTACAAATCTTGTCACCGGAAACCCAATTTTTGTGGAAATAGTCTAGGAACTTTTCCTCATCAGCAAATTTGTTGAAGAAAGAATTAATTGCAGTGCTCACTTCAACATTGGAACAATAATTCATAATTAAACCCAAATCACTAAACATTTCTTTTGCTATTTATGGATTACTGGCCAATCGATTCACATTTTTTAGCCATGCTCGACGTATGTGCCAAACACACAAGATAAAATTGCACCTTGTGATTCTCCTGCCACATTCAATTCATTTCAAGCATGTTATTTTTGTAATAAATACAAGGTGTACTGTAAAATAAGAATATTGAAGTTACTTTAAAGCACCAATTTCATCCAATGCATCATCAACCATGAAAGCATTAACTTTCCAACTATGATCAAATTGGTGACACCTATGCATGAGTTGCTCCAACCATAGCAAAATGTCTTGTGATGTATTAAGTGATGCCACCACCCATGCAACTGGAACCCCACTTTGTTGGTGATCAAACACGACGAGTGTGTACAATTGATACTATCACATTCAAAATGCATAGATCATTAAATTCAGATCATCAATCATTATTAATCAAGTTATTGTACTAGATCAATCATTCTTAATACACTCACCCCATACTTATTCGTGCTGAATCTCGAATCCATGGCTATTAGGTTGTTATTCGATAGCTTCACCATGGTCTCCAACATCCACTTCATCTGAATTCCAACTATAAAAGGGACATCTCCACCATTGGGTTTTTGATAAAAGAAAAAATCATTTTGGTGTTTCCTACACCAAAGGTTCACACTCATTTCATCCTTCTTATGCAACTGATAATTTCCTTTCATTAGAGAATTATATATGTTAACAACATCTTTTCTACACAAAAAGAAATCCCTATCTCGAGTTGCAACATCCATGTCAATATATTTTTTAACATGCAATTTGCAAACAGAGTCAACTGGCACATCCAAGAAGAAACAACTCTCTACATAGGAAACCATGTCCCTTGATAACTTTGGTTGATGCAACACCCTAGCAGGACCCGAGGTGTCATGTTGGCCATGAAAAGGCAATCCTTGGCTATCTACATGCTCATACATGTTATATGTTATTATCTCAACCTCAGGGATTTGAACCATAATTTTTACAATGAAATGGCATTGGCATCCCCTCTTTTTCACAAATGATTATTTTCGCTTCACTTCATCTTTTCCCCTTCTGTCATCGGGGCCATATGAACAAGCATAGATACATAAAAAATTTTGGAAACTCAATACATATGATTCCATGAAAACTGTTTGAGCACTATTCATTCCAACATATATACATAGGATTTATAAAAAAACTTACACTTCATATACCAAGGAAGCAGTAGGCCTTGAGCTTGGGCGTTTGTTTTGGAACTGGGTGAAAGAACATGGAGCATTTGGGTTCATTTCCTCTCCTTTAATAAAGTCTCCAATTCTAGTTGAAGGAATTTTTGCAATTTGATCTAAGGAGTCCATGTATTTTCCTTGTACAAGAGACCAATCTAAATCCGACCTAGAGAAGATGAGCTTTTCTTTAGGGTTTTGCACCGGAAGGGCAGTTATTGATTCCCATTTCACTTGCTTCACCATTTTTAAGTGAGTATCTGTTTAAGCGAGTTGCCACAAAGGTGGAGTGGGCGCAACGGGGATTCTCACTTAAAAATCCAATGACATGGAATTAAAAAACAAACATTCACTAAACAAAACAAACCGGTTTTCAGTAGTGGTCCAACGAATTTCGTTTAAGCGATTTTTCGCAACAGTGGAGTGGGCGCAATGGGGATTCTCACTTAAAAATACACAGACATCAATTTAAAAAATAGACATTCACAAAAAAAAACAGACCAATTTTCAGTAGTGGTCCAGCGACTTTCGTTCAATCCAGTGACTTTCATCCAATCGATTTTTCAGTAGTATTCTAGCGATGGCTGCAATGGCTTTCATTCTGTCGTATTCAATCGGTCCATTGGTTAAAGATATGTTCCACTCGATTACAAGATCGTACCACGCTCCTCCCCATCTTCCCTCGACTGGTTTGCACCGACCTGTTCACAGTGGGCTGAAGTGGGAAATAATTTTCATTCATGGGCACCCCCATGCGTAGGTGGGTAAGAGGAAACGGTAACGCTGAGTAGCTTGATTAGATCCTAAATGGGCTCCTTCAAATGGTAGAGTCGCGGGATGGACACGGGCAAGGGCGTGGGGCCGCATTCACTTGAAGGATTCGCCGGTCGTCGGGGGCACAAAACCCAAAAGGCATTCCGTCGAATGGTTAGCTTGCTCCATACGAATGTACCAAAAGATGCTCGTACACCTTTTTGTCTCATCAGGTCAGGTAAACCACGATCATTTAATTCTCGGTTTCCAACACATATAGAACATTCATTACCATATTTTTTAATAATATTGTAACAGGTCAAGGGGAAAGTTTAATAGCACTGTAACAGGTGGAGATTGGGGAGATTTTAATAGCACTATAATAGCTAGGAAGGAATCTCCACCTGTTACAATAGAAGAATTTTATGTTTCTTCTTTGTCTTTTGCAATGAACTGGACAGAGTATAAACGTGTGAAAGGACATGTGTACGCCTTCCCTCAAATTTCATTATAATATTATAATAGGTAGGAAAGGAAATGACTCTTCACTCTCGCTTTCGCCAAAACACAAAATCATTCACTGATCTCTACAGGTACATATTGTGTCAATCTATAGCAATGAAGGCGTAGCGTCGAACAGCCAGCCTTCGATGACCCACCATTTCATGCTCCTCCACGGCGTGAATTATTATCCCATCGATTACTCGAAGCCTGAACACTGCCTTCTTCCGCAGCAGTTTCTCCTCATGTTACCTTGTAGGCGGCCCGCTATCGACACTGAAATTGACTGCGAACCAAAGATACAAGGCTTATTATATCAAGGTTCTCAGTAAGTTGTCTCCTGATGTGACCTTTGAGTCTAGTAATTACTTGAGAAACTACAGCATGGTCGGGATCATGTTGAGCTCAATTGTTGTGGCTCTGTTCCTCTACCTATTCTACTCATGCGAGGAATCTTTCTTGAAGACACTCCCAAGGCTGCCGCCAATTCTCGCTAGAGGCTCTTGTTTTACGAGCTAATGGAGAATGATTCTTTGGATAAAGGGGATATTCTCATGTCCGGACAACAACAAAAAGTGTTTGACGTGGGAACAACATTGCAGCGTGGCAGAGGACACTTCCAGGGGCCTGGCTTATCTACACTAGAAGTTCAAAGAACCCATCATGCACTTGGACATAAAGCCTCATAATATCCTTTGCTTAGGTAAAAAAACCGAATCTATGTAAACATGTTGAGGATGTCTGTACACAT
The DNA here is from genome assembly GCA_034641835.2 of Pinus albicaulis. Lineage (NCBI taxonomy): Eukaryota > Viridiplantae > Streptophyta > Pinopsida > Pinales > Pinaceae > Pinus > Pinus albicaulis. Next base: position 1,124,621,284 of record CM076570.1, on the reverse strand, counting down.
TTTCCTTTGTTCATTATTCTAAGCAAGGTACCGACTCTTCCAATTTTTCTTTCCCAAAGAAAAAAAAACATTCACTGATCTCTGTATCTCACGGTCTCTGCAGATACCATGGAGCACTAAAAGTATTATTATCTATTTTATCTTTTGGAAGGAGTCATGGATTCAGGTTTGCCGAAGAATATCGCGAGCCTCCATCATAGGTACACATTGTTTTGGGTGGGTGCTTTTCGTTGGCCATTTTTTTATTTTTCATTTTTATCCATTGGCTATACGATTTACTTTGTATGTTTTTTATTTTTCTTTTCTAAATTTTTAATATATTTCAGTTGATTTTTAAACTTTTATCTAAGCATATCTACATAATAGATAATGGGTTTCTGCAACGGCATAGAGCCTTAAGAGTTGTTATTCCTAGGATCAGTTAAACACTTTTAATTATTAAATTGATTTTAGACCTGAAGTGCGGGAATTCTCGACAGTTGGCATGTTGTGGGAAATCTCATTTACATTTAATTTCTTTGTTTTATTATTGGTTTTGGCTTCGTGTTGAAAGGAACTTTGATTTTCAATAGGTGACTCAATGATGAAATGATAACATACTATTTTTGTTTCAAGGTAAAAGCCCAACGTCTTTCACAAGCTTGTTTGGCTTACTTAGATATTTCTATGTGCGAGATCAAAGTATTTGGAGTTCTTTATTCCCATTTAATAGAGTTTGAGTTGTAATTCTCATTCTCATTCATTTCTATATTTATCTGTCTGTGTGTCTTGCTTCTGTGTGTTTCTTGCCTCACTGTTAGAGGGAGATTTCTTTCTCAAGCTTTCTAAGGAGGTGTTTAAATAATTTGCAGATGACATAACATGTTGGAGAAGGAGGTGTTTAAATAATTTGCAGATGAGATGACACGTTGGAGAAGGAGAAAAGATGAAGGCTATGATCAATATTTTCTTGCTTTATTTTTGTGAAGCATGTTGTGAACGATCATTCCACTCTCTCATTGTTTACTTAGATACACAGGCACACATTTTCTTTGTCACAGTCTCTATAGGTAGGTACAAATGTAATCATTTTCAGTATCTCAAAAAAAAGAGAAGACACTCACTAATTTGGAATTGTGAACTAATCTAGAATCATATAACTTCAAGCTTGGCTTATAATTAAAGTCCATATATCCATTAATTTTATGTGCAAAGATATCAATATATAGTCAACCATAAACACGGTTGAAACATTTTAGTATATTAAATACATCTTATGAATTTTATTTATCTCTTGAATATCAAAATAGAATGAAAGTCAAGACAAATTCAAAGACTTAGATTATTACCAACTTGTTTAGATCACATTATAATTTTAGAAGGACCATGGGTTTGAAGAAGGAAACGGTTCATTACTATTCATAGGCATGGATAGGGGCATCTTGTAGGTCATAAGTGGGGTGCTTATATTCCTAATCTTGGTATGACTAGTTCTATCAAAATTTCACTAAAAGAACTAGATGGTTCTAGAGGAAAATTCATCGTGAAGTCAAATGATTGTTGGTTTTATGTCAGTGATTGTAGCTGTGAGTTGTGTTAACATCATATGCTTAGTTGTGTTAAAATCATATGCTTTAAAGTTCATATGATGCGTTTCATTTAGTTCTTCTATTTTTGATGGATAAATTTAATTTCTTCATTTTTAACCCTCACCAAATTTTGGATGAATTATAGTTACCTACATAGCCTTATTTTTTTCTTTTTAAAGTGAATGGGATCACTTAATCTAACCGTCAATGAATGGTTGAAAGTATTACAGTATTTAGTGAACTACCCACCTAGTTATCATGAGTCTGGAAAATTTCCTTCCTAGCCACAAAGGATCCCCTAGGAAACTGTGTAAGTTGTACTGCATGTCTTCTTTCTTGTGATTTTTTAGGAGGAAGTGCGAGATAGAATTGGGGTTAAAGCATGGCATGTAGAGGTTGCTTCCCTTTATGAGAAAATGAATGCTACCCAAAACAGAGAGACGTTGTCACATAATGACCATTGGACACCAAATGTAGAAATGGTACTTGAAACATTTTGATCTCTTTCTTTGTTTTCATATTATTATAGAAAAGGCTATGTGAATTTCAAAACCATACAAATCATTTTCATGGTAACTTGAGCATAGATACTATATTCTTAAGAGTAGAGACAAATAGAAGTGTTTATCACTTCATTGTACTAGAAGATAAATTAAATTTTTTGCAAATGGAGTAAATAATTCAGATTTGAGCCTACATATTCTAGTGATCAATCCAATTCCATTGGATTTGGAGGTAGAGGTTTCTTCCAATCATAAAATAGTTTAAATTTTACAACTTCCATTATAAGGTGATTTCAAATCTTGGCATAGTTGTTGCTTTAAATCTTATGAATAATTGGAACTCATATTATTGTTGGAAATTAATTCCAACTACACACCTGAGCAGCAAGACAACAAGCTTCAATTTTTTATTTGATGGGAGCAGCAAAGTCTTGATATATTTTTACACTCAACCACACATTAAATTTCTGGGTTTGAATCCCTGGATCAGCAACATGGCCGCAGCCATCTCCCGATTCACCAAATCGTGGTCTACACCACGTTACCTCCCTCCGTAACATTATTCACCTAACTGCATTTAAAAGAAGCTCGAAAGGAAAAAGTTTGAATTTTGGTTTTAAAGTTTTAGGTCATATAGTGTTATAATACATGTAATAGATAGAAGTAGTATGTATGCAGTGTATGTATGCAGAGTAGAGTGACTGTGTGAAAAACAGTGAAGATAGAGAGAGTAGAAAAACAGAGAAAGCTTGAAGCACTGTGTTTTGTAGCAGCAAAGCAAACTTTGTGTGTTGCCGCAAAAGAACATTGTGTGTGTAGCAACAACTAATGTTGTGTGTGTAGCAGCAACTAAGATTGGGTGTTGTCGCAAAGGAAACTGTGTGTAGCAACAACAAAAGACTGTGTGTTTCCGCAACAGAGACTGGGTGTAGCAGAACAGAAGACTGTGTGAAGGCAGCAAATGAAAAACATAGTGAGGAGTATTTTTGATTGAATCCAAAACAGTAGTTCTGATGAAAGATTTTATTTTGTAACCGTTTTTTTTGTTTTAATGAAATAGAGTTTTACTCCATCTCTTTGTCCACATTGGTTTTATTATTAAATCTCTATGTTTAGTTGAGGAACTCTGCTTCTTCTGTGTGTTAAGAAATTACCAAAAAATTCCAACAAGTGGTATCAGAACATGCCATTTGCAATTTCCATCATGGTATCAGAGCATGCCATTTGAAATTTCCGTCATGGTATCAGAGCTAGTCCAGGCTCTTTGCATTGCCAAAGAAGCTGAAGGAATAAGAAGGAATTGTTGCATCTTTTTACCAACAGTGTGAAAGTTCAGCAAAGTTAGGTATCTACCAAAACAAAGTTTTTTGTTTGTTTTAAAGATTACAGTCTAGAGAGCTGTAAAAGGAAGTCTTTCGAGACAGAGTTTATCTCTCAACAGTGAGAAGGTTGTTTAGAATAAACACAATCAAGTTTTTAAGTATAGTTCGGTAAGCTATCAATGCAGGAGCCAGCACAAGCATGAGTATGAGAAATACTCAACTCCCACAGTTCAATGGGAAGAACTATGAATATTGGGCAATCACAATGAGAGCCCTGTTTTCCTCTCAGGATTTATGGGAGCTAGTTGAAGATGGTTTAGAAGAACTAGTAGATGAACAAGCATTTAATGCTTTGACACAGGCAGAGAAGGATTTGCTGAAGAGTAATAGGAAGAAGGACTCAAAATTCCTCTTCTATCTCTACCAGGCAGTACATGAAAGTATATTTCCAAGAATTGCAGCAGCAAAGAGGTCTAAGGATGCATGGGTTACCCTCCAGACAACCTACTAAGGAATGGAGAAGGTAAAAACAACAAAGATTCAATTAATGAGAAGGGATTTTGAGGTTATTTTCATGAAAGAGTCTGATACAATAAACTCATTCTTCACATTGTTGATTGGGCTGGTCACCCAAATGAGATCTCATGGAGAGATAATAGAAGAAAGAAGAATAGTGGAGAAAATATTGAGGAGCCTACCCTCAAGAATTGATGTGATAGTAACAACCATTGAAGAGACAAAGGATCTCTCATTGTTTATAGTTGATGAGCTTCATGCATAGTTGATGACACATGAACAAAGATTGGGTAGAACAACAAACTCATATTTGGAGCATGCCTTCAAGGCCCAAATTTCCTTTGGAAGAGGAAAAAGTCAAGGCAGAGGAAACTACAGAGGAAAAGGAAGAGGTAGAAGCCAAAACAGAGGAAGAAACAGCCCTGCAAGTACTAGTGGAAGGGACAACAATCAAAGTCAGAATCATAGCCAAGGAAGCAACCAACAAGGTGGAAAAAATCAAGCACATGGACAAAGGTATGATAAATCCCAAGTCCAATGTCATTACTGTAAGAAGTATGGCCATTATGCCAATGAATGTAGGAAGAAACAAAGTGACATGGGTAATAGACCCAATGCTAACTTTACAAAAGAAGATATGAGTCAAGAGAATTTATTTCTAGCTTGTAATATGGCTGAAGAGAAAAATGAAGATATATGGTTTCTAGATTCAGGATGTAGCAACCATATGACTGGAAACATTTCTATGTTTTCCATGATTGATGAAAATGTGAAGTCTCAAGTACCATTAGGGACAGATAGTAAAGTCTTTGTCATGGGAAAAGGTAGAGTGAGTGTATTGACAAAGAAAGGAGAAAAGAGATCTATATCAGATGTATATTATGTGCCTGGTATGAAGTGTAACCTTTTGAGCATTGGACAACTCATTCAGAAAGGTTACAATGTTTTCTTTGAAGATGATGTATGTACCATCATGGACATACCACCAAGAAAGCAGAGGATTGCACAAGTAAAGATGACAAGAAACAGAATGTTTCCTCTCAAGATGAGAGCATATTTGAAGAAAGGAGTTGCAATGGCAGCAGTGACACAAGAGACATTCCAAAGAGAAGAAAATGATGAAAATTGGTTATGGAATTTGAGATTTGGACATCTCAAATTTGGAGGTCTAAATTTGTTACATAGGAAAGGAATGGTAAAGGGATTACCATGGATTGAAAATTCAGACAGCCTATGTGAAGACTGCATCTTGGGAAAACAACACAAAGAAAGATTTCCATCAAGAAAGAGCATAAGGGCAAATGCACCCTTTGAAATAGTCCATTCAGATTTGTGTGGACCAATGAAAACACCATCATTAGCTGGAAGCCACTATATGCTAACCTTTATTGATGATTACATAAGAAAAACATGGGTTTATTTCTTAAAGTTGAAGAGTGAAGTGTTTGAGAAATTATGCCACTTTAAAGCTCTTGTAGAGAATTAAAGTGGGCAACATATTAAAGTCTTAAGAACAGACAGAGGAGGAGAATACATCTCCAAAGAATTTATGCATTTTTGTAGAGAAAATGGGATACACAAGCAATTTACAGCAAGGTATACACCTCAGCAAAATGGAGTTGTTGAAAGGAAAAACAAAACCATATGGACATGGTAAGAAGCATGCTGAAGGAAAAACATTTTCCAAATGAATATTGGGCTGAAGCTGTACATTGAGCAGCATATGTTTTGAATAGATGCCCAACAAAGAGTGTAATGAATAGAGTTCCTGAAGAAACATGGTGTGGCATAAAACAGTTTGTCACTCACATGAGAGTTTTTGGTTGTGTGGCTTATGCACACATTCCAAATCAGCTAAGGAAGAAGTTGGACAGTAATGGGGAGAAGTGCATATTTGTTGGATACAGTGAAGAATCCAAGGCATACAAGTTGTATAACCCATCTACCAAGAAATTTATGATAAGCAGAGATGTAAAATTTATTGAGGAAGAAGCTTGGGATGGAAGCATTGAGAAAACAGTTAATTTAAAAATTTGTTTGTCTCATGATGATGATGAGGAAGAAATGGCTGAAAGAAACCCCTCATTAGCAGCACCGCCTCCACCAACACAAGGACAATAAGGGACACCACAAGCAGGTATGAGAACACCCTTGAGAAGTGATGACAGTGCTTCTCCAAGCACATCACAAGGAGCATATTTGAGTGCTTCTACAAGCACAAGTTCAGAAAGTGAAAGAGGAACCAGATTCAGAAGTTTGGAATGAGATTTATGAGCAAGAGGCGGAAAATGAAGGTATGAACTCTTTATTTTAATTGTATTGTCATGTAGAAGATCCTATCCATTTTGAAGAAGCTATAAAAGATAAGAAATGGATAGATGCTATGGATGAAGAGATAAATGCCATAGAGAAAAATAAGACATGGGAATTGGTTGATTTTCCAAAAGGAAAGGAAGTAATTGGAGTGAAATGTGTTTATAAAACCAAAACCAATGCTGAAGGTAAGATTGAAAGGCACAAGGCCAGACTTGTTGTCAAAGGCTACAAGAAGCAACAAGGAAGAGACTATGAGGAAATGTTTGCACCAGTTGCAAGAATGGAAACAGTAAGATCAGTGTTGTCCATAGCAGCACAACACAAGTGGAAAGTTTACCAAATGGATGTGAAATCAACATTCCTAAATAGAGTATTGATGGAATAGGTTTATGTTGAACAACCTCTAGGCTATGAGAAAGAAGGCTAAGAACACAAAGTATGCAGATTGAAGAAAGCTCTATATGGGCTGAAACAAGAACCAAGAGTATGGTACAATAGGATAGATGCCTATCTAGTGGAAAATGGGTTTGAGAAATCTGAAGGAGAACCTGTTGGGTTTCAGTGTTTTTGCCAGATTGGCAAGACCAAAAGACCGGACAACATCATAACCACTTTGGGGTCGTAGGATCTAGCCCTCCTGGACCCGGAGAGGGATCTCTCCATAAAAGCAAAGAGTGATGTATCTTTGAAAAGATCAAAATGAGGTATTAGGCTAGGTATGAAGAACAAAGGGGGGTTTTAAATGATTTGGTTGGTTGCTAGGTTGGTCATGAGATCATCAACTGAGAAAGTAATGGAAGGAAAGTAGCAAAGTAATAGGATGTTTCGATAAAAGAGGGCAGGTTAAGGCTGTAGTATCCATTGGGCTATGGAGTCATGAAAGGAGATTACTTCTTTTTCTTTCTTTCTTTTTTTTTTTTTTTTTTTAAAATCTAGGATAATCGGTAACTAGTGAGAGTTTTCCTGAACAAAGCCCGGGATCAAATACTTGCAAACAACTAGCCAAGGCTTCCATAGGGAAAGTCATCTTTAATATAGATGGTGAAATGGAACATTAAGGAGATGAGGAGAGGCACATAGGGCAGCCTAAGATCAGACCAGAGGTCATCTAACTCCATATCTGCTTCAACATACTCCAAGAGAAAACATTAAGATATTAAACATAGAACTAGGCCTAAGGTCAGAGAAGGGCTTTGAACCTTCAATGCTTTGACACTAATTCAAGAGATCTTGTGAGGCCAATCTGTTTGAAAAGGACCCCAGTGGACAGGGCTCACACTAAATCCCCGGTATCCCAATTCTTGCAGCTAAAACCCAACAAGAAAAAATAAGAAGCAAACCCCGAATTCACACATCAACTAGTAGTGAAGCAACTACTACACTGGTTAAATCACAAGAATTTTCTCTTAGATTCACTATTAGTAGAAAAAATCAAAGGTAGGGAGAGCAAAAACATAGGGTACCATGCAAGGGTATATCCTATGCCAGATTTCTGATGCGTACCAGAAGACCAATGAACAGCATGAAAAATGTAATAAACAATGTGATAAGAGAAACATCACCTATAATAATAGACCAGGATACTGTGAAATTTGCTTGATTAATTGATGCAAAACCAGTCACATACATTGAGCTCAATGTCTGATTACAGTCCAAACTTTCTCCTCCCAGCCTACTACATTACAAACTACTCTGCTACTCTCTCCCAAAACTGTTCTAACAGTTAAAAATGAATTCCTACAACTGCAACTACAACACAACCCAACCCCTTACAAAATGTTCTTCGCTGGGTTCTATAGAGAAAATGAGTAACTGTGGAAGTAGATTATACATTAAATGGATCCTTATTTAACATTTAATGGAGGGAAGAGTCCATTCCCACTCTTACTTAATAGCTCTCAGATCGTACTTTGTAGTCCGGTTCTGAGTCTCTCGCAGTCGATATTTGACCTTCCGATGTTTCTTAATTTCCTTTTCAGTCAGAAGGCACTCTATTCTATCTTCAAGAATGTAAGGTGGATTCCAATGACTGTTGAGTCTCAAAATGTTCTCCATATCTTCATACATATTTCCATTATGTCATAACCATTTAGCTCTTATTTCATAGCCATTTGACCTCAAACCTCTACATCAAGTAACCATTTTCTACAAATATATGGGTTAGATCCTTGTTTTCTCAAAAATCTATTTGAGGTATTTTAAATGAATTTATGATTATAAACTAGAAATTTAACATAGTTTCATATATCTATATATGTGTTGTGAGTTTTGTGTCATGTGTAGGTCAAAATGAGACTTCTAGAAGACCCTTATGTGGCACTCTAAGGCCAAATTCGATTTTGGTTGGAGAAGATCATGGGATCATGAGGATATGTGTCGCATTTCCTTGTTGTATTGAAACTCTAAGAGGATATGTGTCTCATTTCTTAGTTGTGTTGAAACTCTAGAAAGACACGTGTCTTATCATTTCCTATTTTGATTGTAACTCTAGAGAAGGAGGGGGAGATTCATGGACTCCCATTAATGAGATAACTCCTCATATTTTGTATAAATAGGAGAACCTTTCTCTCATAGGTAATGAAAAAGTAATGAGGGTAATGAGGAAGTAATGAAAAAGTAGTAGAGAAGTATTTTGTAACAAATCTTAAGATGGAATGGGATGTAGATTTGTGATTTTATCGATAAAGAAGTTTATTTATTTTTATGCTATTTTGATCACATCTCAAGGAGCTAAGGATTACACCAAATTGGTAGCAGAGTGCCCCTGCTATTCAAGGAGGTTTTACATGTTTTCTAGATAAGTCATTTTCAATTCTATTTTGTCATATTTCCTTACATAGACTGATTTTCGAAATCATAGCTTTTAGCATTATGTTTCGCGGTGGTAGTCTAAGACAGATATCTTTTGACTAATGACATGGAATCAATATTGTTCTCACGTCTAATTTACTTTTGTTTAATTCTATTGCTTTGTTTATTTCAAGCCTTGCACATCATGTTTCAAAGAGTTGATTTAGATATTAAGTCGTCACACAAGACTGGTGCCATGTACTGACTGGAGGAAAGATGGATTGAAGTATGAGTGTGTAGTTTGATATTAGTTTATTTTTCTGCAAGTTAGATATTAAATTGCTCATGTCATTATCAGTTACCTCCGAAAGCCATAGCGAGACTAATGGTGATGGATTGAAGTATGAGTGTGTAGTTTGATATTAGTTTATTTTTCTGCAAGTTAGATATTAAATTGCTCATAACATCTCATTTTTCTCCTAAAGCCACAAATGTGATCGATGGGGATTGAATTACGAAATTATTGATATTAATTTTCTATAGTTAGAAATATTAAATTGTGCATGACATCTTCGCTATCTCAAATCCACAATGACTGATATGAGGGATTATGTTCATGAATGTGTAGTTTGATATTAAGCCATTTCTTCCATAGTATGATACTCACTAATTAAGCTGAAAACTCCGAAAATCATAGTTGGACTAATGATGAAGGGTCAGAAGATAAATTGATGTAATCTGATTTAGATTTATTTTGTTGCAATTTTGAATTTCCTTAAGCATAGTTTCTTTTGTGTTTAGTTGGCAGCAAGAATAGTTTGGTTTTCATGCTCACTAGTTTACTGTTTTGATTTATTAGATTAGAAGCACCTTTTCATTTCAAGATAATATCATTTCCTTCAAGTTTTGTCATTGTATGTTTCAAATTCTTTCGCTTCAAGTTGGTAAATCATTATAAAAGGACATCATCGCCTTGAATATTCATAACCACATAACTATTATTTGTCTTTAGAAATTTCATAAAAACTAAAACGACAAAAAGTAAGAGATAGGTTATCTGCACATATAGTGCGCCACACTGCCAGCCTACGAATCCTCAAGATAATTTATGTTAGCAATTTAGGACACACTAAATTGACCAAACATTTGGATGCTCATTACGGTGGAAGTGTAACTAGGTAGCCTTATTTCTTACATCTAAAAAAAAAATTAATAATTCTTAAGTATGCTCTCCTCCTGCACTTTGTGTGATCTGGAAGATCAGAAAAGGAATTGTTATGTAAAAAAAAAAATTAATAATTCTTAAGTATGCTCTCCTCCTGCACTTTGTGTGATCTGGAGGATCAGAAAAAGAATTGTTATGTGAAAAAAAAAAAAAAAGGGAGACACAATAAAACTTCATCATTTCAATTGATTCAACAATTTAAAAAAAAAAAAAAAAAAATTGTTTTCATGAAAAATTTTGATTTCAATAAATTGTTTTATTTAATGAATATATATGTGTATTTTTAAAATTTTGAAAATATAACATATATAATTTTATTAAACAAATCAATTAAAAAAAAAAAATGATTTTTTTTTTAAATTGTTTTGTTACTAAGATATATATGTATATTTTTATTTTTGAAAATATATATATAATTTTAATAACAAATCATTTAAAAAAAAATAAAAAAAAATCAATAAATTGTTTTTGTTTAGTAAATTACATATGTATATTTTTAATTTTCCAAAATTTAACATGTATAATTTTATTAACAAAACAATTTAAAAAAATAAATAAATCATTTTGTTTAGTAAAACATATATGTATATTTTTAATTCTTGAAATATAACATATATAGTTTTATTAACAAAACAAATAATAAAAAAAACAACAAAAACAAAACAACAACAAATCAAATCAATAAACAAAAATGAAAAGGCCATGGCATTTTGGAAAAAATGAATTACTCTCAACAGAAAGCATAAAAATTCAACTATTTACGATGCTTGCAGTGGTATTATGGCTCAGAAACATCAGTTTTTTTTTTTTTTTTTTTTTGCTTCTGATAATAAAAATCATGTAGAAGTTGAAAATGATGGAGTTAGAGATGCTGTAAGGCTGCTAGGTTGCTGTGTTTCAGAGCTTATGACAGCATTATCGACCTGTAGGATTCAAGCTGGTAACATCATCAAATTCCCCAAATCTTTGAAAGAATTTGTGAGGCCTTCATGCAATCTCTCGCCATTCAAACCTGTCAAGTTCCCAAATGCCAATTCCTTTTATTATACCAGGTCTGTCAGCCTTGCCAATGCAGCCTGCCATCATCAAACGCTCCTTCAAATTCATAAAATGGCATGTAAGAGAACAAGACAATGAAATTGACAAAATTTTCAAACAGAAAAAAAAAACGTACCTTGACTGAACTGAAGAATGCTCAAGATAACAACACTCTTTACATATGGAAATCAGCAAACCAGAAGTTGTGTTTCATTCTCAGAAAAACGCAATTTTGAACCACGTTTTGAAGAAAACGATTTTTGTTGCTGAGGCAGAACCCAGAAAAACGCAAACTGTTTTTGACACGTCAATTTGAAACGCATTTTCTGAACGATTTAGGATGAATTTTGAAAATCCACGACATGGGTTTTTTCTCTAACGTGGTCAATTAGATAACCCAGAAACCGTTTTAAGAAATTCGTGGCAGTCTGGGAGAATTTCGCGGTTCTTTGAAGGCCATTTTTGCTTGCCGCGTGAGGAAAAACGGTTCTTTCTGAGTGAAGAAATTGAAAACGGCACTCTGCATTGATAATTCGGTTTCTTGATTTCTAGGAAGAGGAATTATAATCAAAATCAAACTCTTATCATGACATTCAATGCACATTCCACTCATTTTTGAATTTAATTCAATTTCGTTTTCTGAATGTTGGATTTCACATCTCCTTTATCATCTGCCCAGCAATTTTTGGTGCTTCAATGACATTATTAAACACCAACCATTATGATGTTTATTTCAAAGGGATGCCACATCACTATGGAAAGACATTAAGAGGGCATGGGGATGAATTGAGCAAACTACAGGAAGATATTATCAAGCACATGGTCGTGCAGATGGCACAATGAACCTTAGTAGCATAAAGGTAAGCTCAATTGAGATTGAATGTGTCTGTAATGGCAACTGCTGCAATTGGAATTCCAACTGAGGGGGGTGGTCCTGAATGGTTACTGATTGTGATAGTCCTCAAGGATCAAACAGATACAAAAATAAATTTTGAAGAGATGAAAGATTATATTTTGAAATAACAATCATGCCTTTTATGTTCTTCAATGCTCACCAGTATATTATTTTTCATCTTATGTGATCTCCACTTACCATTCTATGGTCATTGCAAGGTCGCGATTGGTCAATGTATCTGAGTTTGCTTTATTTAGCATCATTTGTTGAAATTTAAAAAAAAATTGCATTTCTCTTTTGTTGTTAAAAAATAAAAAAAAATAAAAAAAAATAAAAAAAAATCAATAATTTTGAATCAATGAAATGAACAAGTTATTTGCTCGTTTTTCTGAAGGTATTGATTAAATTTGAACTGATGATGAATGATGAATGGCTAACTTTTTATTCAAGATTTTTAGCTACAGAAACCGTCGACATTCTGCAACAGCTGTTCTTCAATTCCGCAGCTGAAGTCCAATTCCGCAGCTGTTCTCCAATTCCGCAGCTGAAGTCCAATTCCGCAGTTGTTCTGCAATTCCGCAGCTGAAAAACCTCATTGTTCAAATCAGCCTAACTTTCTCATACAAAATCAGATTTTGATGATTTAAGTATCGTTGGAAAGGTCTCAACAAGATCTATACAATGAGAAATCCATCATTAGAGTTTGAAATTGCAAATAATGAAATAAATTGCTGAAAAGAAGCTACATTCAACTTGAGGCACTAATTCCAAAACAGGTATAAATTCTTTTGATTTTTCCTTTGAGAACTTGTTTCATTAATATAAATTCTTAGTTTTGTGTGTAAATATCATAACTAGAGAGATTGATCACCTCTCTCTTTTGATAATCTTACATTCCATTGCAGAAGAAGTATTAGTTTTTTTGCAAGTTCCAGGAGGAAGGACAAATGATTACAAGAGAATGGTGTCTCTCTAAGAGACCAACTTGTTTCATAAGAGGATGATCAACAGCAAAGAGGAAATATGTTGATGTAAAATCAGATCCAAACATTTGAAAAACTTTCAGATACTATTGTCTCCATCACATCCATACCTCATAATAAACCATTCACCTCATTTCACTTCATATTTTCCATTTACATTCACATCCACTTTCCATTTCTTTTTGTCCATTCATAACCACAAATAAAAGTAAGAGGTTCATTCACATGCTTATTGCCCATTGTCATTTCTCATTCACATGCTTATTGTCCATTTCCATTTTCATCTTCTATTTCCATCTTCCATTTCTTGTCATTTTCATTCCGCAAATAAGCCCTGCTGCAATGCAAATTATTGAGTCCATAGTCCTTTGAGTCTAAGTTCTTTGTAAAAACACCTTGAGGCTTGCATGCCTTAATGGCAAGTTCTCATGTTGACAAACAATGGGAATACATTAATGTCTCTTGTTCGTCAGATCTTCTAGGTGACTCGACATCAGCAAAATCATTCGTACCTAGCAAGATGTGTTTGGGTATCTTGACTCTCATTGTCATCAATGGTGAGAGTTCTCGTGTTGACTAGTGGCATCCATTAATGGCCACTAATTCAACAATTTCCTACTATGTTCGACATCATAACATCTTTTCACATAGTAGGAATTGTGCCAATGAGTTTTGAAGACATGAAGACTATTATTTTCAGCATTTTGGAGCAGATTCAGCAAGTTTTAGTAGAAGCAATAAAAAGTCATCTCATCTCTTTATACATGACTCCTCTTGTTCAGCCACTTGAAGAAGAATATGATCAGAATTTTGCAGCCACCACACATACACAACTCATCCACATTTAAGGTAAGTGAAGGTATGTTGTTTTCTAATTTTTAGTCATGTAATTCATTAGAATGCTAAAATTGTAACTTTGGAAAAATTTCTCACTCCCTTTTCCACATTGTCATATCTTTAGTTGGGGGGGGAAGGGACATCATTTCATATCCACATGTCATACACTATCACACATTTTCATTTCATTTCCACCCACATATACTTCCCAACCAACTATTGTTGCAACATGATCCAAAAGATTATATGCCTTGCAAATGATCAATTGATTGATGAAGAAATTGATTCTAAATGTTTTCATGAACTTTGATGTAACAAATAAAATAAAGCATTGTTACACAAGAACCAATGTTTCAAAAAAAAAAAAAAAAAAAAGGAAAAAAAATGGTTGTCACACAAGAACCAACCAATGAAAAAAGAAGAAGAAGAAGAAGAAGAAGAAGAAGTTGCAATCAAATGTATTATACTTTTCCAAAAAGGAAAAATCAAGAAGCAAAGTTTGGAATGAATCTATATGAGTCAAAACTCATAAAAGATCAACTCATTGACAAATGAATCATTGCAATGGTTGCATAAGGACATGCAACAAATTCAGTTGGGGGGTATGTTGAGTCTCAAAAATGTTCTCCATATTCATACACATTTCCATTATGTCATAACCATTTAGCTCTTATTTCATAGCCATTTGACCTAAAACCCTACATCAAGTAACCATTTTCATAAATATATGGGTTAGGATCATTGTTTTCCAAAGTTATTTATTTTATGTATTTTAAGTGAATTTATGATTAGAAACTAGAAAATTAACATAGTTTCATATATCTATATATGTGTTATGAGTTTTGTGACATGTGTAGGTCAAAAGGAGACTTCTAGAAGACCCTTATATGGCACTCTAAGGCCAAATTCGAATTTGGTTGGAGAAGATTATGGGACCAAAGCGATATGTGTCTCACTTCCTTGTTGTATTGAAACTCTAAGAGGATATGTGTCTCATTCCTCAAGTTGTGTTGAAACTCTAGAAAGACATGTGTCTTATCATTTCCTATTTTGATTGTAACTCTAGAGATGGAGGGAGAGATTCATGGACTCCCATTAATGAGATGTCTCCTCATATTTTGTATAAATAGGAGAAGTTTTCTCCTATCATAGGTAATGAGAAAGTAATGAGAAAGTAATGAGGAAGTAAGGAAAAAGTAGTAGAGAAGTCTTTTGTAACAAAGTTCAAGATGGAATGGGATGTAGATTTGTGAGTTCTTTTAATAGAGAAATTCAGTTCTTTGATGCTGTTTTGATTACAACTTTAAGGAGCTGAAGGACTTCACCAAATTGGTAGCAGAGGGCCCCTGCTATCCAAGGAGGCTTTTTACATGTTTTCTAGATAAGTTGTTTTCAATTCTGTTTTGTCATATTTCCTTACTTAGATTTCTTTCTGAAATCATAGCTTTTAGCATAATTTTTCATGGTAGCCCGGGCATTTGCATATCTTTTGACTAATGACATGGAATCAATATTAATTCTCATTGCCAATTTACTTGTTAATTCCGTATTGCTTTGTTTATTTCCACTTCTGCATAGGTTTGTTTCAGAGAAGGATTTCGATATATTAAGTCGTTTATGTTACCACATTCTCCGAAAGCTACAATTTCAGTTGGATGGTGAGTGGATTGAAGGGAAGTGTGCAGTTTGATATTAGTTTACTTTTCAGACAAGTTAGATATATTAAATTGTCTATGTCATTTTCTGCCATTCGAAAGTCATAGCACTGGATCGATGGGTGAGGGATTAGCACAGAGTGGGTTTGATAGATAGCTTCCTTTCCAAGTTAGATATATTAAATTGCTCTTGCGATCTCCGGGGCTGTTCTCCGAAAGCCACACTGGACTCGATGGTGAGGGATTGAATTATGGATGTGTAGTTTGATATTAGTTTCCTTTCTGCAAGTTAGAAATATTAAATTATGCATGACATCTTCAGTTACCTCCGAAAGCCACAGCTGGACTGATGGTGAGGGATTGAATTATAAATGTGTGGTTTGATATTAGTTTACTTTCTGCAAGTTAGATATCAGTTACTCAAGTTGTTTATGGTTACTTCCGAAAATCATAGCTGGACTAATGATGAGGGATCAGAAGACAAGTTGATGTAATTTGATTTAGATTTACTTTATCGCAACTTTTGGATTTCTTTCAGCATAGTTTTTTTTTGTGTTTAGACAGCAGCAAGAATAATTTGGTTTCATGCTCACTAGTTCATTGTTTTGATTTATTAGATTAGCAGCACCTTTTTCATTTCAGTAGCACATTTTCATTTCCTTTCAAGTTTTGTCATTGTATGTTTCAAATTCATTTTTCAGTTTCAAGTTGGTAAATCATTATAAAGGACATCATTGCCTTGAATATCCATAACCATACTTGTCTTTAGAATTTCATAAAAATCCAAAAACGACAAAAAGTAAGAGATAGGTTATCTTGCACATATAGTGCGCCACACTTCGTCAGCTTACGAATCCCTGGTTGATAATTTATGTTAGCAATTTAGGACACACTAAATTGACCAAACAGTCTTCTGTGTCTCCATGCTTCCATTATTGCTGTCCTGACAGTATTTGGAAGCTTTCTGTCAGTGAAATGGCCTTTGGGAGCTCGGGGAGGCATGGAGACTTCTGTCGGGAGTGTACTGTCTGAGAAAATGCACTGCTGACATGAAAGTAGATGTGGCTTGTTTCATGTGCTCTTTGATCTTCAAACTGCGCCTTAATTCTTTAATCACGGGATTAGGTGCTGAATATGCAATTAATAGGCCCAAATTCCTTAAATCGGTCTCTGTTGTTTAACTGGCCGCTATTGTAATGGCCTCTCTGTGTTTTGAATCACAGTGACTGTGATTATGGAACATAGAGTGAATTCATCACTCTGTATACCCTGCACAGTGAAATAAACCAATTATAAAATCCAGGGGTGGCGGAAGAGACGCTGTGGAGGCCTGGAAGAATGGTGGCGCAACAGTGGTGAATGTTGTGGATGCAATGGAAACAGTGGAAAAATGCAGTGAAACGGTGGGAATATGAATTTTTAATGAAAAACATTAAGTTTAATTCTCGGGAAAAATGATATAATGTTTCAATGTAAAACATTATAATTCGGGCCTTTGAATCTAAATACAAAGGAAATGCGAGAAAAACATATGAAATGGACTTGAAATGGTGGGACCCGGCCATGGGAGGAAGGCGATTTAACCTGGACCGTCAGATGTTAGGAGGAGATCGACGGTGGAGATGGTGTGATGAAGTTATACGGTCGCGCGACAAAAAACAATAAAGGGGACGTGAGATGCGATGAAGGCCGTTGATTTGCAGAGATCAACGGTCGGGATCTGCAGATGAGGTTTTGGGTAATGAAGTGGGGAAGTGGTTTTAGGAACAAAAACCGCTGGTATCGCACGACAAAAAGGCCCGAAGGTTGTTTTCACTTTTTCAACGCGATATGGGTCTTTAGCTGACACGTGGCAATTTGAAACCGCCCATATCGCATAATTTTCAAGCATTAAAGCTCAAACATAAAAACTGCGCGATATGCATGCTGGCCGTTAGATTTGGAGCGGGAAAATCGGACGATGGGAGATGGAGCGCAAAATGAGAAGGTGCACGAGCAGTTAAACGGTGAAAAGTCAAAGGCGGGTTTAATCCTGGCCGTCAGATCTGCAGAGATTGACGATTGTGATTGGGTCAGGAATGACCAATCGGGAGGCACAGGGTGGAGCGAGGAGAAATCTGGATCGTTGGATCGAGTGGGAAGGATGGCTTAGATCCAATCGGGGCACGCCAATCGGGAGGACCAACGCACTGGGGTTGGGCGATCTGCGATGGTGCGATTGAGCGCCAGCCGTCCGATCCGAGACAGATCGACGGCTCACAGGTAATCGGAGGAGTGGATGGATAGGCGCGATGGGCGCAATGCGATTAATGCCGAGCCGTTAGATCTTAAGAGATCGACGGATCAGATCATGGCGGGGGTTCAACATAACAAATACACTATTGCATCAGAGATTTTCGTTTTAACACAGAAATGCGCTCCGACTGATCCTCCGATGCAATAAGTGCCCAGGCCTTAAGCGTTCGATCTCAACACTCAGGTCTATGGGGAAGTGGTTAAGGGGCTAGCCGAAAAGGGGCTTAAGCCTGTCATATGTTAAAAGATGGATTTTTAAGCCAAAAAAGTGGATTTTTAAGGCTAAAGAGGGAATCGGTAGAGAGAAAAAGGGACCCTTAAGCCAAACAAAGGGTATTTGTAGGGTTAAAAGGGGATTTGGGATGATTTAAAGGGTTGATGAGGGATTTTGAGAGGGAAGAAAGGTGATGAACACAGAGGTTTAGTGAGGATGAAAAAGGTGAAAATGGAGGCCTTTTGGGCATTTTTCTTCACTACAGAGAGGCTTTTCTCATGGAAACAACAGTGGGGACTTGTCAAAGGACAAATGCACAAGGAGGCTTCAAGGATGATGTGTTTTCAGAGGAGATGCATTCCTTGAAGGCTCAAAAAACATTTTAGCCCCCTGTTTGCTTGTCAAAAAATTCATAGGGGGCTAACAGTGGCTCCACATGGGGATGACTTCTTCTTGAAGGAGTCAAGAATTCAGAAAATGATCTTTGGAGTAGGCTAGATGCTTGGTACTTGACACATCCATTTTTCTTCTTGGATTAGCTACCACAAATCATGAAGACATTATATCAGTAGAAACATTCCCCAAACAACTACCTACCCAGACTATAGTCCTAACATTTTTTCTTCTAGGTGCATTTGGACTTGCAGACCCTTTGCATCATCAATTTTTTACAAACAGGAAAAATAAACCTATTCTATTTCTACCCTTATCACTCCATGAGACCATATTAAACTATTGGTCTCATATTTTCTCTACCTAAGCTAATACCTGCTAGGATTAAACAGTCTAGCAGACTTCTTCTCTACCTTCTAAGACAGAAATTGAAAAACAATCAAGCCAGGGTTAGACTGTTTGACTTGCTGCGGACCATGGCATAAAGACAAAACTACTCATGGACCGAAAAATTTGAAGAAATTTAAACTACTGACTGAATGCTCACAGACTCAGCTTATTTGAGATTTTCCTACCTACCCTACTCTAACTGAAATATTTACAAATCTAGCTTACAAACATTGTCTTCCAATGCAACCAGTCCATTAGGTGATCCCATGACTGGTCTTTCTTGCTCAACTCCTTGAGCACGCTGGATAGGCCGGGCTGCTCCCACTCTTTTTGTTCCACAACAACAGCTTCAAAAAATTTTCTGCTCAACAAGACCTTTGATCCCTCCTCAAATGTTTGCAGGAAATAAACATAAGGATCATGAAATGATACCTGGTTATGGATACTTGGCAGGCAGGCTTCAACCAAGATTTCTTCTTCTCCCATTGGATCAAGAACAAGACTCTCTTGAGAAAGAGTGTATCCTTCATCTTTTGAACTGGAGGACTCATCATATATTGCAGCTATGTCCTCTTGGAGCTCTGATATATTCTGCTCTTATGGGCCGAGCTCCGTGAAAAGATCCATGTATTTTTGAGCAGATGTTTGTTCCATTGCTTCCTCTTTTTCAAGAGAAGGCTCCTCATTTTTATTCTGCTCAAAAATCCCTTCTTTGCTTTCCTCCTCATCCTTTAAGGTGAAAGGTTGATGATCATGAAAATCATCACTGATGATCCGAGGTGTAACAGAGTGAAAATTCCATGAATCTTCACCTATTACAAGGCTTTCATAGCTTTCTTCATCAGTGTCATAGATAGGCCGACTTGATTCATTTCTTCTCTGGAGTTGCCGGCCCTGATTTTCCTCCCATGAGTATGATGATGATGGTCCTGCGAGCTCGGCTTCCCTCTGTAAATAATCATCATCAAACAGATCATAACTAGGAAAGTCATGATCGTAAGCAATGTCACCAATCAAACATTAGGGGAATTTTGAGGTCTAAAATGGGCCTCCTAAGGAAAATGTACAATCAAAATTCACTTTATGAGAACCAATCACATTTTAGGGGATGACATCATCCCTAATGGTTGAGGTGGCATTGTTTGAGTTAAAGGTACTTACTTGTCACATTATCAATGGTGGATAAAAACTCATGGTTAACCATGGTAGTGCTCTAAGTACTTTTAAAGTCAAAGTAAAGTACTCATAATAAATGTCATTTCATATTTTTTGAATAAAATTCATACATAAAATAATATATTATATTTATTATATTATTTTCACGGTTAACCATGGTAGTGCTCTAAGTACTTTTAAAGTCAAAGTAAAGTACTCATAATAAATGTCATTTCACATTTTTTGAATAAAATTCATACATAAAATAATATATTACATTTATTATATTATTTTTATATAGTACATAGCAAAAATGCATTAGTTGTTCAATGATAATGACTTTTTCTTGAAAATCTCATTCTTATTTATAGTCACATCAATACAATTTTTTATTAATTTTATTTTGGTACAACTTTTGAATTGAATTTAACCATGGTTACATTGATTTTGGTGCAAAAAGTGAATTGAAAATTCATAAATGTTATTTTATTGATTTAACTATTATTTTATTATTTCCTTAGGAGGCCCATTTTAGACCTCAAAATTCCCCTAATGCTTGTCGGATTCTCAGCAGGTCTTTCTTCATTTTGATCCACAGAGGAGTTTTCTGGATCTACATGCTCAAACTCCTTAGATGAATGAGCAAGTGTATCAGTTCCGTAAAATATTTCAGAGGTGGACTACGTGTTTGATATCCGGTCCATCTCTTCTTCTGTCAACGGAGAAATTTCCCTTTTAACCCTGATAGAAGCACAACAGTCCTCTGCTTCTTGTACGAACTGAACTAGAAACTGGATATCTTCTTTAGCCTCATCTTGAGAATTTTCTCGAGCAAGAGCAAACTCCAGACCAAGATCATCATACGTGTCTTGCTCATTGTCTAGGTCTGGAGTTGGTCCTTGCTTTGGAAAATGCATGGGTTGTTATCAACAATCATCATTTTCATTTATATTAGCCATATGCATTTCCAGCACTTCACCAAACATGTTTGTTATCCTGTTTAATTGGTCGCACAAAGCATCTGGCTTTGCATCTCTGTCCATGTCTGGATCCATACTTGTAAAAAGAGGTCACTGCATCTTCTCAACCAGTTCAGAGTCTTCTACCAGTGGAGTCATTTGGTCTTTTAGGAATTGTAGGGTGTGGAGTCGCCAGGCAGATGAATTTGGATGTTTGAAATAGACTGTTGTCCACAATCAGCATTAGATGCCAACCTAACCAGAGATTTTGGGTCTTTTGAGTGCCTAAGGGTATATAAGATGACATGCATTCAATCCCCCAACGGAGTCGCCATTATGTTGGGTTTCAGTGTTTTGGCCAGATTGGCAAGACCAAAAGACCGGACAACATCATAACCACTTTGGGGCCATAGGATCTACACCTCCTGGACCCGGAGAGGGATCTCTCCATAAAATCAAAGAGTGATGTGTCTTTGAAAAGCTCAAAATGAGGTATTAGGCTAGATATGAAGCACAAAGGGGGGTTTTAAATGATTTGGTTGGTTGCTAGGTTGGTCATGAGATCATCAACTGAGAAAGTAATGGAAGGAAAGTAACAAAGCAATAGGATGTTTCGGTAAAAGAGGGCAGGTTAAGGTTGTACTATCCATTGGGCTATGGAGTCATGAAAGGAGATTACTTGTAAACAACTAGCCAAGGCTTCCATAGGGCAAGTCATCTATACTAAGGGATCTTTAAGATAGATGGTGAAATGGAACATTAAGGAGAGGAGGAGAGGCACATAGGGCAGCCTAAGATCAGACTAGAGGTCATCTAACTCCAGATCTGCTTCGACATACTCTAAGAGAAAACATTAAGATATTAAACATAGAACTAGGCCTAAGGTCAGAGAAGGGCTTTGAACCTTCAATGCTTTGACACTAATTCAAGAGATCTTGTGAGGCCAATCTGTTTGAAAAGGACCCCAGTGGACAGGGCTCACACTAAATCCCCGATATCCCAATTCTTGCAGCTAAAACCCAACAAGAACAAATAAGAAGCAAACCCCAAATTCACACAACAACTAGTAGTGAAGCAACTACTACACTTGTTAAATCACAAGCATTTGCTCTTAGATTCACTATCAGTAGAAAAAATCAAAGGTAGGGAGAGCAGAAACATAGGGTACCATGCAAGGGTATATCCTATGCCACATTTCTGATGCGTACCAGAAGACCAATGAATAACATGAAAAATGTAATAAAAAATGTGATAAGAGAAACATCACCCGTAATAATAGACCAGGATTTTGTGAAATTTGCTTGATTAATTGATGCAAAACCAATCACATACACTGAGCTCAATGGCTGATTACAGTCCAAACTTTCTCCTCCCAGCCTACTACATTACAAACTACTCTGCTACTCTCTCCCAAAATTGTTCTAACAGTAAAAAATGAATCCCTACAACTGCAACTACAACAACGCAACCCAACCCCTTACAAAATGTTCTTTGGGAGTTCTTATAGGAGAAAATGAGTAACTGTGGAAGTAGATTATAAATTAAATGGATCCATTAAGACATAATGGAGGAAGTGCCCACGCCCACTCTGCTTAATAGCTCTGCACTGTACTCTGTAGTCTGGTTTGGAGTCTCTGTCAGGTCAATATTTGACCTCTGATGTTTCTTTAATGTCCTTTCTGGTTGTAAGGCACTCTGTTCTATCTTCTGAAGCAAGTAAGGTGACTGAAGGTATTCTGTGTCTCCATGCTTCCATTATTGCTGTCCTGACAGTCTTTAGAAGCTTTCTGTTAGTGAAATGGCCTTTGGGAGCTCGGGGAGGCATGGAGACTTCTGTCGGGAGTGTACTGTCTGAGAAAATGTACTGCTGACATGAAAGAAGATATGGCTTGTTTCATGTGCTCTTTGATCTTCAAACTGCACTTTAATTCTTTGATCATGGGATTAGGTGCTGAATATGCAATTAACAGGCCCAAATCCCTTAAATCCGTCTCTGCTGTTTCACTGGCCGCTGTTGTAATGGCCTCTCTGTGTTTTGAATCACAGTGACTGTGATTATGGAACATAGAGTGAATTCATCACTCTGTATACCCTGCACATTGAAATAAACCAATTATAAAATCCAGGGGTGGCGGAAGAGACGCTGTGGAGGCCTGGAAGAATGGTGGTGCAACAGTGGTGAATGCTGTGGATGTAATGGAAACGGTGGAAAAATGCAGTGAAAGGGTGGGAATATGACTTTTTAATGAAAAACATTAAGTTTAATGCTCGGGCGAAATGATATAATGTTTCAATGTAAAACATTATAATTCGGGCCTTTGAATCGAAATACAAAGGAAATGCGGGCAAAACATATGAAATGGACTTGAAATGGTGGGACCCGGCCATGGGCGGAGGGCCATTTAACCTGGACTGTCAGATATCAGGAGGAGATTGATGGTGGAGATGGTACAATGAAGTTATATGGTCGCGCGACGAAAAACAATAAAGGGGACGCGAGATGCGATGAGGGCCGTCGATCTGCAGAGATCAACGGTCGGGATCTGCAGATGAGGTTTCGGGTAATGAAGTGGGGAAGTGGTTTTAGGAACAAAAACCGCTGGTATCGCACGACAAAAAGGCCCGAAGGATGTTTTCACTTTTTCAACGCAATATGGGTCTTTAGCTGACACGTGGAAATTTGAAACTGCCCATATCGCATAATTTTCAGGCATTAAAGCTCGGACATAAAAACTGCGCGATATGCATGCTGGCCATTAGATTTGGAGTGGGAAAATCGGATGGTGGGAGATGGAGCACGAAATGAGAAGGTGCGCGGGTATTTAAACGGTGAAAAGTCAAAGGCGGGTTTAATCCTGGCTGCCAGATCTGCAGAGATCGACGATTGCGATTGGGTCAGGAATGACCAATCGGGAGGCACAGGGCGGAGCGAGGAGAAATCTGGATCGTTGGATCGAGCGAGATGGACATCTTAGATCCAATCGGGGTGCGCCAATCGGGAGGACCAACGAACCGAGGTTGGGTGATCTGCGATGGTGCGATTGATTGCCAGCCGTCCGATCCGGGATAGATCGACGGCTCACATGTAATCGAAGGAGTGGATGGATATGGGTGATGGGCGCGATGCAATTAACACCGAGCCATTAGATCTCAAGAGATCAACGGCTCAGATCACGATGGGGGTTCAACATAACAAATACACTATCGCATTAGAGATTTTCGTTTTAACACAGAAATGCGCTCCAACTGATCCTCCGATGTGATAAGCACCCAGGCCTTAAGCGCTCGGTCTCAGCACTCGGGTCTATGGGGAAGTGGTTAAGGGGCTAGCCGAAAAGGGGCTTAAGCCTGTCATATGTTAAAAGATGGATTTTTAAGCCAAAAAAGAGGATTTCTAAGGCTAAAGAGGGAATCAGTAGAGAGAAAAAGGGACCCTTAAGCAAAACAAAGGGTATTTGTAGGGTTAAAAGGGGATTTGGGATGATTTAAAGGGTTAATGAGGGATTTTGAGAGGGAAGAAATGTGATGAACACAGAAGTTTAGTGAGGATGAAAAAGGGGAAAATGGAGGCCTTTTGGGCATTTTTCTTCACTACAGAAAGGATTTTCTCATGGAAACAGTAGCGGGGACTTGTCAAAGGACAAAGGCACAAGGAGGCTTCAAGAATTATGTGTTTTCATAGGATATGCATTCCTTGAAGGCTCAAAAAACGTTTTAGCCGCCTGTTTGCTTGTCAAAAAATTCATAGGGGGCTAACAGAACCCACATTATACATCAAGGAGAAAGATGGTAAGATGTTGATTGTTGTTTTGTATGTTGATGATGTTATATTCACAGGTAATGATGCTTACCTCATTGAGAATTTTAAAACAGTCATGAAGGATGAATTTGAAATGATTGATATGGGATTGCTGAGATACTTCTTAGGGATAGAAGTAGAGAAAAATGAAAATAAGATTTTTATTTCTCAAGAAAAATATGTTAAATAATTTTTGGAAAGATTTAACATACAGGATTGCAAGGCAGCAATTAATCCTACAGTGATAGGATTGAAACTGAGCAAAGAAGACATCAGCAAGGATTTTGATCCAAGTTTGTATAAGAGCATAGTTGGCAGCCTTATGTATTTGACTGCAACTAGGCTTGATATTATGCATGATGTGAGTTTAATTTCTAGATTTATGGAAAGGCCAAAGGAGGCACATTGGCAAGAAGCAAAAAGAATTCTGATGTATGTGAAAGGAACAAAGAGGTATGGAATTTTATACACCACTTCAGAAAATTTTGAATTGATTGGATATACTGACAGTGATTGGGCTGGAAGTATAGATGACAGGAAAAGCACCTCTGGATATGTTTTTCATATGGGATCAAGAGCCATCTCATGGGCTTATAAGAAACAACCAATTGTGGCTTTATCAACAGTAGAGGCAGAGTATGTGGCAGCTACAGCAGTAGCATGTCAAGCAGTTTGGATGAGAAGAATGTTGAAAATTTTGTGTCATGAAAAAGTAAAAGGCACAATAATTTATTGTGATAATAGCTAAACTATAGCTTTATCCAAGAATTCAGTGTTTCACAAGAGGACAAAACACATGGATGCCAAGTATCACTACATCAGAGAGCTAGTGAGCAATGGTGAAATAAATTTGAAGCATTGCAGAACAGAAGAGCAGTTTGCTGACATTTTTAAAAAACCATTGGGGCATAAAAGTTTTAATTATCTCAGAAAATGTCTGGGTATGCAAGATGGCAGCAGTTGTAATTAAGGGGGAGTGTTGGAAATTAATTCCAACTACAAACCTGAGCAGCAGGACATCAAGCTTCAATTTTTTATTTTACGGGAGAAGCAAAGTCTTGATCTATTTTTACACTCAACCGTGCATTAAATTTCTGGGTTTGAATCCCTACATCAGCAACATGGCCGCATCCATCTCCCGATTCACCAAATCATGGTCTGCACCACGTTACCTGCCGCTGTAATATTATTCACCTAACTGCATTTAAAAGAATCGCGAAAGGACAAAGTTTGAATTTTGGTTTTAAATTTTTAGGTCATATAGTGCTATAATACATGTAATAGATAGCAGTAGTATGTATGCAGTTTATATATGCAGAGTAGAGTGACTGTGTGAAAAACAATGAAGACAGAGAGAGCATAAAAACAGAGAAAGCTTGAAGCGTTGTGTTTTGTAGCAGCAAAGCAAACTCTGTGTGTTGCCACAAAAGAGCGTTGTGTGTGTAGCAGCAACTAAGACTGGGTGTTGTTGCAAAGGAAACTGTGTGTAGCAGCAACAGAAGACTGTGTGTTGCCGCAACAGAGACTGGGTGTAGCAGCAACAGAAGACTGTGTGAAGGAAGCAAATGAAAAACACAGTGAGGAGTATTTTTGATTGAATCCGGAACTGTAGTTCTGATGAAAGATTGTATTTTGTAATAGTTTTATTTTGTTTTAATGAAATATAGTTTTGCTCCATCTCTTTGTCCACATTGGTTTTATTATTAAATCTCTATGTTTAGTTAAGGAACTTTGTTTCCTCTGTGTGTTAAGAAATTACCAGAAATTTCCAACAAGTGGTATCAGAACATGCCATTTGAAATTTCCATCATGGTATCAGAGCATGCCTTTTGAAATTTCCATCATGGTAACAAAGCATGCCATTTGAAATTTCTGTCAAGTATTCCCTCTCATAGTAACAAAATTAATCATAACCCCTTCCAATCCATAGAAAGGATCTTGAATGACAATATGAGCATGACACCCTCCATCAACCTCTTTGTAGAATGTCTATGGAGGAGGATGAGGTGTTTATAAATTTTCAAGGAGGGGTTTTGCCAAATTGTATATTCATATTAAAGTTCCTTTACAATAATTAGAGCAACCTTGTGAGCTTGGATGCTTCATGACGTGCAATAATAATAGTTTTGAGTCTTTTTAATATAAAAATATTTACAAGGAGAAGGAAGGTAATAATAAACATTAATAAAAAAACCCAAAAAAATCTTGCAGAGGGGTGTTAACTAAAGGGATTTACAAAGTTTTATACTTAAATACTTGGTGCTATATACCATTTACGTTAGAATTCCATGCACCCCAAGTGTGGTCTATGTTTTGGCAGTTTCACAAAACATAAAACATAAACAAATTGAAATGCTTAACTTTTCAGAAACTTTAGCATTGTGGAATATACCAACAGTTTGATCATACAGAAAATGTATTTCTTATTAGTCCTTTAATAATAATCCTAGGGCTCTTATACTAGGGAAAATGGCCTTTTACATTCTCTAGAAAATATGCCCAAATACAAGACACGACCCTGGTCAATTTCCTTGGGTTGAGGGTTAGTCCTTCAAGCTCCTACTGCCCTGAAAACAATTCTTTTGTGGTTGTCCTTTACCAAAAAACCCTTACAACAATTCACCACCTTGTTGTTGTCACTTGAGGATATTGTTATAGCACCAGGGGGTTTACCCATCCCTCTCAAATCCTTGGACCGCATGTAAACTTTCTTCTATGTTGTTGAGGCTACATCCTATAGCCCACGACCCTCACATAGGGCTCCTATAGGCCTCAATAAGCCTCCCTCTAGCTGCAGATAATACTCAACAGGCTTGTGGACTTTCCTTCTGTTGCAGCATGATGTCCCAACCTCCAAACAACAACCCCTGACCCTTACTTCTAGATGTGGGTTGTTCCCGTCACGAGTATGACCCTAAAATAGGGCCTAAATTCCTTCCTATTGACCTACGAACTACCCAAATGTCCTCACACAGGCCTTGACCCGTGCTAAATTAGCAGACCGACCCTTCCATAAGGTTTGACACCTTGCTGCTTGCTTGTGGATGCACCTACAAGAGCCCTATTGTTTGCAGTATGCCATAGTAGCATTGACAACCTCATCTTTACTATTGTGTATACTTGGCCCTTTCCTTTGGGTCCTGAAACCTTTCACACAGGCCCTATGACCTTCCTTGTTTATAGTTCTCTATGACCATCACCCAACTGGCCACCTACCAACCCTCAAGCTACTGTGGTTTCCTTGGAAAATTAGAATCATAATTAAGAAGAAACATCCATTATTCTTCTCTCCATGATTGATCATTCCTTTTCAAAGGGTTCAATATCATGGGTCTATGGATACAAAACCCCATCACTTAGCCCATGCACTCATACAATCACTTCTATAAGTGTTTTCCTCCCAAATACTCAACTCCAAGGGCATGTGAGAGTACCTCCCAATGCTACCAAATTTCAACACTCCCTCTTAGCGAGGGATGTATTCTCATAACACAATTTGGAAGTAGCTTTTCCTTCAAACTTGGAACAAATTTCCACCCTTGATATGCTACAAAAACTGCTCCATATGACACAATTTACAAAAGCAATTCTCACTTTATGACAAGGACTCTTCTTCAAATACACCTTGCTTTAGAAGCTTCTTGCTCCTGAGAATCTTGCATGGCCATCGTGTACCATGACTTCCTAAACTTGAAGGTTGTATTCCTTTGAGCTACTAACTCCCTCTTAGCTTGTTGACTCCCTTTGATGATTGAATTTCTTTGGAGCATGTTGAACTTTGCCTTCACGACCCATACAAGTGGTCTTCCATACTTAGCCAACTCTCTTGGCATGGGTCTTCAAAACACTGTTGCTTCCTGCTACAGTTCCTACAACTCCCTATAAGAGCTGTCACTTGTGAAATTCTCAAATCCATCTTCCCTTCTTAGAGACCATGCTCTGATGCCATGTTATAATTCTATGCATCTCAATTCTGGTCTATGTTTTGGTAGTTTCACGAAACATAAAACATAAACACACTGAAATGCATAACTTTAAAACAACATGAGCACAACGAAATATACCAACAATTAGATTATACACATAATATGAAATTTTATTGCCAAAATTGATTTCTTATCAGTCCTTTAATAAGAATCCTAGGGCTCCTGTACAAGGGAAAATGGCCCTTTACAATCCCTGGAAAATATGGCCAAATACAAGACCCTTGTCAATTTCCCTGGGTTGAGAGTTAGTCTTTCAAGCCCTCATTTCCCTGCAAACAATGTTGTTGTGGTTTTCCTTCACCACAAAACCCCTAAAATAGTTCACCTCTTTGGGAGACTGCAATAACACTTACCAAACCTTCTCAAATCCTTAGATCATTGAGAAATCTATAGACAACAAGTTAGGTGATTTCGTTTTCTTGAGAATTGCTTGTGATATATTTTTACGTATCTTGATTAGTTTCTTCTTCAACTTGATTATTATTGTGTTCTTATCATCAAACAACTAACAAACCATAAATAACAATGAGACAAGAGGACACAATATATGGTTATCAACCAGGGCCAAAAACTCTCCAATATAAAGGAAACCCACCAAAATTATTCTCTTCTTATAGAACTTCAATTGACGAATTCCAAGACTTATAACCCTTGACAAAGACCCTCCAGGACCAGGTCAAATCCTTCCTTCTTGACGAGCTTTCCTTCCAGCAATTCCTTAGCAACTTCTTGCAATTTCAACTCCCCAGCAGATTCTTCTGCACCTTTGGCCCCCTAACAGATTCTTTTGCAATTTTGACCCCTTGACAACTTTTGCAATTCTACCTCTAGTATTTTTTTTTGCAGAAACCGTAGCCTTTGCATGCATGGAAAATTATGGTAGATTCCTCTTCCTTTCCTCTTTGCTTGAGTTGATTGTCTCTCCTAGAGAAATCAGCTTGCAAAGTGTACTTCTTGATGCCCTAGCTTAACTTCTACAACTCGGTCTTTGATTTTGCTAGGTGCCCTGATTTTTTCTTACGTGTGAAGAGTAATAGCCCAAAAACAATCCACAATTTTCACTCTTCTTTTCTTCTTGTCCTTCTCTTTCTCGCACCTTTTTCTCTTCCTTGATTGAACTTGTCTAGGTCAAATTGCTTCTTTTAGGTCGACTTGTCCACTTGAAAAGGCCGATTTGATCTTGTGCAATGGTGGCATGGTGCACCTGGTATTGCAATGTCTCTTTTCAAAGAAACACAATTAGGACATGAAATTTCATGGTTAAGACTACATGATTAGTTAAGGATGTGCATGCTAATCATAAAATATGTAGTCTACCTTCTATCTACCTCTCGAATTTTGACAGGAGCTTACATTACATTGGGAAAGAGTTAAAAGTTCATTTTTCTCTTTTTCTCTTTTGTATTCAATATTAAAAGGCCTTTTCTTTTTATCAAGTACTTCCAGGGGAACCTATATTTCTTCAAGCTGCAATTGAGGCCGATGAATTGGTATGAAAGAAGGGTCTTCTAAAAAAAAGTTGGACTATGCCATGGCATTAGTGGAAATGCTTACACATTTTTTGCCCTTCACCGTTTAACAAAAGAAGAACTATATCTTAATTGAGCAAAGACATTCGCTGGATTCCTTTATAACGATGGGAGGAGACTTATTGCATATGGTCAGATGCATGGCAGGTATCATTCATACTCTCTATTTTAAGGCTTGGAAGGGACTGCATGCTTATACTTTGATATGGTGAAGCATGAGCAGTCAAGGTTTCCTGGTTTCGAGTTGTAAAAAATGGGTTTGTTTATTTATCATTTGAGGAGTTTAAAGGTGTAAATTTCCATGGTAGAGTTGCACCAACCATATGAGATTTAGATGCCCACTACCTCAGTAACCTTTCCTTGGAGGGATATACTGCATATAAGATGGATATAGATATATTATTCCTCTGCAATATTTTCCCTCATAGCGTCTTTGTTGAGTGATGCTGTAAAAATTTGTTGATTTATATTACCTAATAATTATTTTGTGACCATTGTATTCGCCCGTCAAAGTTCATCATCAATCCCTATTAAATTTTTTAGCTTGAAATGTTTAATTAAAGCTCTATTTGGTTATAGTTACAACAACCATGATATGTTTCAAATATAATTTTACTCACTGGATTTTTTTCCACTTGTATCTATTTTAAGTTTAAATGATGTGGAAATATTGTGATTGTTGTGTGATATTTTATTAGAGAAGTCTTGCGTGTTTACAAAACTTTGAATTACAACTTCTTATAAGAATTAATAATCGTTGTATGAATGCACTTTTGGCTATATCCAGTAGCTCTAACATTTTGTCCATTCCTCATAGGCATGACACATAC
This sequence comes from Pinus albicaulis, assembly GCA_034641835.2. Lineage (NCBI taxonomy): Eukaryota > Viridiplantae > Streptophyta > Pinopsida > Pinales > Pinaceae > Pinus > Pinus albicaulis. The sequence goes on along the minus strand of CM076570.1, from coordinate 1,124,590,086 downwards.
TTTCGAGCAGAGCAGTTCGTGAGCGGTTCACAATAGAATGGACTTTGATTTGGAGCATGGAGACTAGAATGGAATTTCTAGTTGGCTTGGAAAGCGTCGAGGTGGAGTCAGTGTAGTCAAAAGTGTTAGATTTAGAAATTCATTAAGAATTCGTTCAAGAGGCAAGTCCGACCTCCAACTTCTAGTCGCCCTATGGAGGAGTTGGGTGTGAGCAGATGAGGAAAGGAGGACCTAGGCTCGACCTTGACCTCGAGTTGGGCCCGACCTCCTAACTATTCCATTGGGATATATCTTTATTATATTTAAAATTTCCCTAAATGTAACATGTTTTCAATTATATTTATGGGAAGGCAAAGAAAAAATATATTACAATTTAGGTTTCTATTTAAAAGTTATAAGCTATAATTTACTATTATATAGTAATTATGTATTTTATTTTAGTTATAAAATTTACAAAAACTTATTACAACTTTAGTTTTGTGTTTTACAAAATTTGCTATAATCACCGGTTCTGTATACTAATCCCAATTAGTGTTATTGTACATGTTAAATTGAAACATGATATTTTTTCAGAAGAAAAAAACGCTGATTATATTGATAATATAAACAGTACATGTTCAACAAACTTCTCAATACTACCGAGAGGTAGATAGAGATCATAGATATGCCAGAAACATATAGAGCTCATGATGAAAGAGCAAAACTGTGAGTTAGTAATCTGGCAGCCCCATATTGGTGATGATAGTTACATCCCTTTACACAGATTTCTGTCCTTGACCATAGAACATGAAAAGTGAGGACAATGATTAGTGAAACAACATAAAAATCTTATACTTATGAATAAAAATTATAAAAGTAAGTAAGCTACTGTGAAAAGAGAGTTCCTTGATGAAAAAGAGGTCTGTAAGATAGCGCATCCCATAGTGTAGTGAAGACGTTGCTCAGGCTTGCTTGGGAGAAAGATGAATCCTCGCAGACCTGTGAACCACCATCGAGTCCCTCGGGTAAGAAAAATAGGCTCGCTTGACCTGGTGAGATCTAACTGGATAGAGATATAGGAGATAAAAATTAAAGATGTGAACTTCAGGCGTATATAATTAGAACTGCAAAAACAGGCTCACTTGATATATTTTAGCAGGTTCACTTGTAAAAGCGTCAGCAGGCTCGCTTGATAGAATATGAATTATGATTTAAACAGATCAGCATGTAGAGGCTTTGACCAGATATCCATCAGAGGCATATATCCAACTGAAAGATGAACCTTCTGAAGCAAAAATAGGACTATGAGAAAGCTGAAGACCTTAACCAGAGCCGAATGAAGCCGATGATGATGACCCAGTTACAAAAAAACTAAGGAAAGGAGACGATGCAAAACAGACGTCGAAAGGAGATAACATAGAAACTATGACTCATGGAATGGGGATAGAATAATTTTCCACAAGTGCCCCGTCTCTGTAATGTTCAACAGACATGGATCCAAAATCAGCCTGAAGACCCCTTTTGGAAAGACGATCTGCACGAGTATTGTTTTCAAGGAATACATGGGAAATAATAGGGCAACCCAATCTTCTCCACAGCCTACGAACTCTGTCCATCCAACCCTGTAGACATGGAGACATCATTTGATATTCATTTGTAACCCAACCAATGATCAATTTAGAGTCCCCGTATATACTTATAATCTGAATCTGAGAATCACAGGAAAAGAAGAGACCACCCCAAAGAGACATAATTTTAGCCTTGTTGTTAGACCCAGGACCCCCGTTCCAAAAAATGTGATATCGATCCATATTTGGCAGCTTGATCCAAACACCACAACCGATGATCCCATCTACTGAAGCACCATCAAAGAAGATCGCAGGTAAGGATATCTCATGCAGTCTAATGCGACGGGAGCCATCCATGATCGAAGGAGATTGCTGCATTCGATCTTCCACCCATCTATTAATTGCCAGATAAACACAGTGAATGAAGAAAGGTTGACCCTCAAAAACATGATATACTCTGAGGCCCATTAAAGGATGGGCTTCTCCAGTATTTAAGCGTCCAACCCCATTTTAACATTCAAATTTCCTGCATAATTAATAAATCTGGATAAGTTACGTAAATGCGCGAGGAAAAAATATGAAGATGGGCATTAATTTCTCATAAGATTCTCTTTTGAAATTTTTCTAAATGGGAAAAACTGGCAATAATTAGAAAATGAAAATCGAAGGCATAAACTAGTAAACGCCATGATTGCAAGATGAAATGTGGAGCAATTGATAAGGTTTCAAAATCCAAGAAGAGATGGATAAAGATAATTTTTTTATTAATAAACTTAATTTTGTAAGTGAATTTTTTAAATTCCTCGTAAGCACAAAAAAAATGAAACTGAAATGGATGGTAATTAAAAACAAAATTGTGCATAACTTTGAATGTGGGAAATTAAATCCTTAGCATAAGGTTGAATGTATTGAATGAGGGTCCACCTTGAATTAGTAAGGTCTAGGTCCATTTGGCATAGCATAGAAATTGTCGAGGTGGAGTCTGCGTAGTCAGAAGTGTTGGAGTTAGAAATCCATTAACAAATCGTTCAAGAGGCAAGTCCGACCTCCAACTTCTAGCCTCCCTATGGAGGAGTTGGGTGCAGAAGATAAGGAAGGGAGGAGTTGGGTGTGAGAAGATAAGGAAAGGAGTACAAAGGTACCTCAATTTCAAGTCGAGCCCGACCTCCCGACTACACCATTGGGATATATCTTTATTATTTAAAATTTTCCTAAATTTAACATTGATTTCAATTATATTTACCAGAGACAAATTTTATTTTAGTTTTAATTTTTACAAATTCTAAATTTAAAAAAAAAAATTATTATAACTTTAGTTTTGTGTTTTACAAAAATTGTTATAATTACTTGTTATTGTTTATGACTCGGATGTGTAAGTATGTCACGTCCTAAAAAAATAATAAAAATAATTTTAGCTAATATCGGTCAAAACATTAATTTGAATCTCAAATCATATATAACTTAGATACCAACATAGATTAATTTAAAGCACGGATCTAACATGAGCTTAGAGGGATCAAATTTATTTTGTTGCAAACTTATTTTAGAGTGCAAAAAAACAATGTTTAATTTTTTACTATTTAAATTGCATTTTTGAATGTTATAGAGATTACATAACATGTGTATTGAGTGTTGAGCTATTTTATATTAATTCATATAGCAATATTTTATTTATAACTCACATTGGATATTTTATTCTATACGACATTAAAATATTTTCTTTCAATTATTTATTTATTTATTTATTTTTTATATAGATTCGTGCTTTAAATGGATCAATACCAGATATTTAAATTGCATTTTTTAATGTTTTAGAGATTACATAACATGTGTATTAAGTCTTTTTATATTAATTCATGTTAAAATATTTTATTCATAACTTACATTATATATTTTATTCTATAGGACATTAAAATATATATATTTTTATTTTTTTCTATATATAAAGTTGATATGACGTATTAAAATATTTTTGAAAAACATAAGGTTTAAACATCTTACTCATATTTTTTTTTTTGCTTTACACGATATTAGGTCATATGGACAACTAATTAAAAATGGGTAGCATATATTTTTTTCTTTTTTATTATAGCCGACACAATTTTTCTATTTAAAGAATATTTTATTTTTATTTTAAGAGAGATGGACATACTTACACATAGCCTTCACACTAGGATGTAGAACCCTTAACTATGGATCTACCAAGAGTAGTGGGATCAAACATGAGTCTAGAGGGATCAAATTTATTTTGTTGCAAACTTATTTTAGAGTGCAAAAAAAACAATGTTTAATTTTTTACTATTTAAATTGCATTTTTTAATGTTATAGAGATTATATAACATGTGTATTGAGCTATTTTATATTAATTCATATTACAAAATTTTATTCACAACTCAGATTAGATATTTTATTCTATACGACATTAAAATATTTTATTTCAATTTTTTTTTTCTATATATAGATTCGTACTTTAAATGGATCTATACCGGATATTTAAATTGCATTTTTGAATGTTATAGTGATTACATAACATATGTGTTGAGTCATTTTATATTAATTCATGTTAAAATATTTTATTCATAACTCACATTGGATATTTTATTATATAGAACATTAAAATATATATATATATATTTTTCTATATATAAAGTTGATATGACGTATTAAAATATTTTTGAAAAACATAAGGTTTAAACATCTTACTCACATTTTTTTTTTTCTTTACACGATATTATGTCATATGGACAACTAATTAAAAATGTAGCATATATTTTTTTCTTTTTTATTATAGCCGACACAATTTTTCTATTTAAAGAATATTTTATTTTTATTTTAAGAGAGATGGACATACTTACACATAGCCTTCACACTAGGATGTAGAACCCTTAACTATGGATCTACCAAGAGTAGTGGGATCAAACATGAGCCTAGAGGGATCAAATTTATTTTGTTGCAAACTTATTTTAGAGTGCAAAAAAAACAATGTTTAATTTTTTACTATTTAAATTGCATTTTTGAATGTTATAGAGATTACATAACATGTGTATTTAGCTATTTTATATTAATTCATATTACAAAAATTTATTCATAACTCACATTAGATATTTTATTCTATATGACATTAAAATATTTTCTTTCAATTTTTTCTTTCTATATATAGATTCGTGCTTTAGATGGATCTATACCGGATATTTAAATTGCATTTTTGAATGTTATAGTGATTACATAACATGTGTATTGAGTCATTTTATATTAATTCATGTTAAAATATTTTATTCATAACTCACATTGGATATTTTATTATATAGAACATTGAAATATAAATATATATATATATATATATATATATATATATATATATATATATTTTAATGTTTTTTTTCTATATATAAAGTTGATATCACGTATTAAAATATTTTTGAAAAGCATAAGGTTTAAACATCTTATTCACATATTTTTTTTCTTTTGCTTTACGCCATATTAGGTCATATGGACAACTAATTAAAAATGCATAGCACATATTTTTTTCTTTTTTATTATAGGCGACACATAGCTTTTCTATTTAGCGAATATTTTATTTTATTTTTATTTTAAGAGAGATGAACATACTTACACATAGCCTTCACACTAGGATGTAGAACCCTTAACCATGGATCTACCAAGAGTAGCGGGATCAAATCTCAAACTTGAAACGATTTACATGTAAACTAATCCATTTTAGTGTTTGGTAAATATGTGATTAATATATATCTATAGTGGTAATTTTTCATTGTTTAAATTGTATATTTCCATATTTTACCATTATTAATATTTTATATTAAAAATTGAATGAGTTACACATTTTTCTATTATTAAGAAGTAACTACCTTTCGAGCTAAGTTTAACATTAACACACATACACACACACACATATATATATATATAAACACACTCTATGTAGAAAGAGATACTTCATCCTAAAATATATTAATTATTATGCATATTCAAACAGTTTATTTAAGTTCTATATTGAGATATTTATAAGATGAAAAGATTTTTAATTTTTATTTAATTTTTGTTTTTTCAGTTTAGCTATGAATAAAATATTGTAATATGAATTAATATAAAATAGTTCAATACACATGTTATGTAATCTCTATAACATTCAAAAATGTAATTTAAATAGTAAAAAATTACACATTGTTTTTTGCACTCTAAAATAAGTTTGTAACAAAATAAATTTGATTCTTTTCAGTTCATGTTAGATTCAAGCTTTAAATAGATCTATACTGATGTATATTAATGCCAATAAGTTTTAATACACATGTTAAATTGAAACATAATGTATACTAAGACCCATTAAATAATGGGCTTTTCTGGTAAATCCCATTTTAACATTCAAATCGCGTGCGAATCTGAATAAGTTATGTAAATGTGCGAGGAAAACAATATGAAGATGGGTATTAAACAGAAAAACTGGCAATAATTAGAAAACTAAAAGTGCACGCATAAACGAGCACAAATTCCATGATCGCAAGATGAAATGTGGAGCCATTGCAATTGGTAAAGTTTCAAATCCCAAGAAGAGATGGAAAAGAGAATCTGTGATTATTGAACTTAATTGTGTAGGTGAGTTTTTAAAATTCTTGGTAAGCATAATAAAAATGAACAGAATAAAAACAAAATTGTGTTAATCAATACACATGAATATGCCGATAGGCAAGGAATTTAACAAATTTAAATGTATGGATTTCATTACGATGGGTGAAAGACTTTTTAAATAGTGAAATAATGAAATAAACACGTATTAACATCCAAATACATGGTGATAATAATAAAAATAACAATAATGATAATGGTACCAGACATCCTTACTTCAAGCTGAAGTGAGGGTAAGGGACATCATTAGTATTCGTAACTAATCACAATTTTCTTTACCTCAGAAGAATACCTAATTTGAAAACATTTTTCTTTATCAATAATACTGTTATAATATTCAATAGTAGTGGTATAATATATTTTTTTTTCATTGTTTATTAATTGTTATTAGTAGTGGCATAATATTCTTTTTTCCTTTATTGTTGATATTCATATTCATTCTTGGGCCATTGGACATACACAAAGAGATAGTGAGGAGAAAACAAACATATTTAATTGTTATATTGGTTAAAATAAAAATATCAATTTATTTTAATATAAAAATTTAATTGAATTTTTAAAATAAAAATACAATTGAAATATTAAATATATAAATTTTCAAAAGTCTTTTTATTTCAAATAATTTCATTTTTACATATTATTTCAACTAAATAAACTAAAAATTATATGCGCACAATTCATGTATACAAATAAGCATTGACATGTCACCAGTGGCTTTTGCTAGAGAGATGTGTAATTTTTTTCATTCTTAAGATGAGATTAATATATAATATGCATGTTGTGTAAAATAATTTAATGTCAAATATATGTATGTGTAATGTCAAATATATGTATGTGTGTAGATAGAGATTTTCTTATTCCGTTAATAATATTTTTTAATCCAAAGTACAAGAATGATTTATAATTATTTGAGTCTTTCAAGTAAATTTGATATATAACATTTTAAAAGTGGGTTAAGCAGAGGAAGATGAGCTCCAAGAAATGACAGTCCGTTAGGGTTTGTTGAAACGCGAGCAGGCCTGTGCGGTTGGCCTGGCCATCGACTCTGGTGTGTCAATGGCGGCAGCTTCGGGAGGGGGCCTCTCCCCCTCCTATCGTAACATAACCAGTGGAGAACAATCGAGCAGACAACAAGCTGGAGGCTCTCAACAGAAGACCGCTCCAGTGATGGGAGCAGATTGGCAAGCGAAGACGAAAAGCCAATGTTTGCCACGAGCAGTGAAGAAACCCAGATTCATTATCCCAGCAAACAAACTGGATGAATACAGAAAATATATGAAGGATCACGCTCTGATATGTAAGTTTATTGGTCTTTGGCCTACAAAAAAAGATCTATTGAAATGGATACAAATAAAATGACAACCCAGAGGTCATATTGATCTCAAATTTGGGGCCAGAGGATTTTTTATAGTCATTTTTACTAACCTGTTAGATAAGGAAAGAATTTTTGATGGAGGTCCATATTTTTATAATAATGTTGGGCTTTTTCTCAGACAATGGGAAGAATGTTATAACCCAGACCAAGAACAATTTCTTGCAACCCCTGTGTGGGTGCGACTTTTTGGTCTCCCAATGGATTTTTGGGATCCAGATATTCTCGAGGGTATAGGTAACTCTTTAGGTAGTTTTTTTAAAATAGCAGAAACCACTCGAAGAGGCCGTTACACTTCTTTTGCAAGAATCTGTGTATATATGAATATTTCAGAGCCACTGCCTGAAAATATAGAACTCGAATATGATGGTAAAATTTGGCTACAACTCCTTGACTACGAACATATTCCCTTTCGCTGTCGAAGATGCCACGAGTATGGGCATCTATACAAATCATGCCCTCTAAACAGTGCGGAACAACAGTCCAGTCTTCAAAACAATGTTCCTGACCAGGGCCGAGACAAAGAAGACAGATTTATTACAGTCTCAGCAAAACGAAGAAACAATAAAGCTTCAACAAATACGATGAATCAAACTGCGCAGAAAGTAACAACGCATCGTTATGAAGTGTTGCAAGAGGAAGGGGAAACGTCTCATGCTGAAGAAGAAGGATCTGAGCCTGGCCATGAGGTAAGTACCTCAAAACCTCCGACAACAAAGCGTAAATCACTGCAAGATCAGATTGAAATAGAGGATAATACACAAATGGATCAGATACCAATGGATATAGAAAAAAATAAAGAGGAGTTGAGTGCAGAGGAAAAAGTTTTAAAATGTTTATTGAATGAATGGAAAAATCTGGATGATAGATTCATTCCTACAGAACAGAAAAAATTTGTATAAAGAAACTTTCGAAAACTATTTGACAGCCCAAGCAAAAAAGGAAGAAATAAACCCAGGAAAATCGACTGTTAAAGGACCTAATACCCAGCTAAAAGGGACAAAAAAGAGAGGCAGGAGAACACTACAGGAATCCATACAATAATTCGGTGAGATGTTGATAAATACAAGTAAGATAATACCGTTAACGACGGTATTCCAACAAATCCCCAAAAGTCAACCAATGAAAGTACTCTCTTGGAATATAAGAGGCCTAAATAGTAAAGGCAAACAAAGACACCTTAAGGAAAGGTTGAAAACATAGAAACCACAAGTAATGATGATCCAAGAAACTAAAGTTTCCGGAATAAAAATGTCCACCATTGTTCACTCATTCAAACCCCATTTTGAGGTTATGGCTATAGACTCAAGAGGAACAGTAGGAGGCATAGCTATATTATGGAACCCTGCAGAAATTGAAGTAGAAGGATGGATAGGACTTCCGAGAATTTTATTTGGTACCTTCAGGCAAATAGGATCAAATGAAAAGATACAAATATCAACAGTTTATGGGCCTCCAATCCCAGGAGAAAGAGAAGTGTTCTTACAAGATATAAGGAAGTTAAATGAAATGCACCAGGAAAAGTATTGGCTCCTTGGTGGGGATTTCAACATGTTATTAAATCTGGCAGAAAAAAAAGGTGGAATAAGGAGAGAAGAACCAGAAATGGAACTCTTCAGGGACCAATTGACAGATCTACATCTGGTAGATATTCCCATGGTAAATGGTATGTATACATGGAGTAATAGAAGAGGAGAAAGACATCAAATTGCAGCAAGGTTAGATCGCTTCCTTGCTTCAGAAGCTCTAGTAAGTCTTGATGTATATTATGAGGCAACGGTTCTTCTAACCCTTGGATCTGACCAGTGGCATATCCGCATAGACATTGATATCAAAGAAGGTCCAAAGAATAGACCATTTAGATTTGAACTATTCTGGTTGAGAGACCCAAGATTCCTTGAAAAAGCTAAACACTGGTGGGAAACTAATCGAATAATAGGAAGAAATAAAATGCCTACCTTCGAGCTTAGATTAAAACAATTAAAAACATAAATTAAAAGATGGAATAGGACAGAATTTGGCAACATCCATTAGGATCAGATCAGACTCAAAGATAAAATGGCAAACATTCAACAAACTATGATTCTGAATGGAAGAACAGATGACCTAATAGTAGAAGAAGGAAGAACTCTCAGTCTCCTTGAAGAACGAAGGAAGCAAGAGGAGATACTATGGAAGCAAAAATCAAGAGTGCAATGGTTAAAAGAAGGGGAAAGAAACACTAATTTTTTTCACAAAACAATGATACAAAGAAGACAAAACAATAGAATTTTCTCCTTAAAATATGAACAGGGCAATCGATTACTTCAACACGAGGATATGGAAAAATTACTTGCAAATCATTTCAGAAATTTACTCACAGAGCCTGAACAGAATAGACAGGAAGCCATTCAAAGAATTACAAGAAATATTCCATCTATAGTCACAAGAGAGCAGAACTTAGCATTACTAAGAGAAATCAGTATAGAAGAAATGGAGGAAGTAATTATGAATATGCCACGGAATAAAGCCCCTGGACCGAATGGTTTTACAGCTGAATTTTTTAAGGCAGCGTGGAAATTCATGGGTGTAGACATCTGGGAGACAGTTGAGGAATCGAGGAGGAATAGGAATGTGTATCCAGCTTTGAATGCCACTCTTATAACTCTTATCCCTAAACAGGAAAATTCGGACACCCCTGTTGGGTTAAGACCCATAGTTCTATGTAATGTCATCTATAAAATTTTATCAACTATCATGGTGAATAGGCTTAAACCACTTTTACCTAGTTTGATATCCCTGGAGCAAACTGGATTTGTCAAAGGAAGGAAAATATTGGATGGCATTGTTACAGCTCAGGAGGCAATCCACTCGCTGAAATCACTCAAGGAGAAAGGTATGCTTATAATACTAGATCTCTCCAAAGCATATGATCGTATCAGTTGGCCTTATCTGATTGCATTTATGAAAGCTTTCGGGTTCGATGATAGATGGGTTCAATGGCTATACTCATTCATTTCATCTCCACATTTTTCAATCCTTATAAATGGAATCCCATCCAAGCCTTTCAACATATCTAGAGGCCTCCAGCAGGGGGATCCGCTGTCTCCTTTCTTATTCATTTTATCAGCAGAGGGACTGGGAAGACTAATTAAAGCGTATTTGAGGGAAGGACAGCTACAGGGACTAAAATTCTGGGGTCCGGATCTCTCCTTGACACATCAACATTTTGTTGATGATATCCTCTTATTTTGTCAGGCCTCGCTGAGAGAAGCAAGAATAATCTTAAAATTTTTAAACTTATTTATGGAAGCTTCAGATATGCTTGTTAATAATGATAAATCAAATGTATATTTCTTTAATACTCATGAGCATGTGCAGACTTTTCTGGCAAGAACACTAGGCTTCAAGATAGGGAAGTTCTTGATGAGATACTTAAGGGTACCCCTGAATACTTCCTCCCTACGAATTGCTAACTAGAAAGATATTATAACCAAAGTTGGTCAGAAATTGCAAAATTGGGAATTTCGAGTACTGAATGCTCCAGGACGATTAATCATGCTAAAATCAGTTTTACAATCACTCCCGGTATACCAATTAGCAAGCAGAGTGGCACCTAAAAGCGTTTGCAACCAATTAGTAAAATTTCTTAAAAAATTCCTTTGGCAAGGAGCGCAAGACTACAGGAAATGGGCACTTTTGTCATGGGATCAACTCATAAAAGAAAAGTCGGCAGGGAGCCTAGGGCTTCGAGATCCCTATGTCTTAAATCAAATCATGGGAGCTAAATTATGGTGGAGATGGGTTCAAGGAGGCAAAGACTTCTGGAAATGCATATGGGAACGGAAATACAGTATGCCCCAATCTCTAACAGGAAGACTAAAAATTGATAGTGTCCAAAAAGGCTCCACGATATGGAATCTTGCTTCTCAGAATAGACATCTTATACGGAAACATAGTTTTTGGGAGGTCAGGGAAGGAAGATCAACACTTTTTTGGGAAGACTCTTGGCAATAAAGAGAAAAAACTTTCAGTAGGCTCGACTTAGGGGAACTCTTCCTATTCACAAACACCCTAGATAATAGATTGATCAACAATTATTGGTGCCATCATCAAAATAGCCAATGGAGAAGATGGAAAGAGAAAATTCACTAGCCAGATGCACCGAAAACAAGACAATGGAGAAATCTTGAAAAGGAATTGAGTACAAGGAGAATAGTATTGGCAACAGGAAAGGATATACTGAGATGGGGGTATGAAATTCAAGGCATGTTTACAATCAAAGAGGGCTACAAGATTTATGCAAATAACCACAATAATAATGACAGAACCATATGGAAAAAAATCTGGGGTATCAACCATTGGCCTAAAGTGGAGTATTTCATCTGGCTTCTAAGTCACAAGAAAATCCTAACTTGGGATCAGATGTAGAAGAGAGGAATGAATGGTCCATCAATCTGCTACATGTGTAAGAAAGCAAATGAATCAGTAGAGCATCTATTAAACAGTTGTGAAGTTGCTGAAATAATGTGGAACAACATTGAAAGGATGTTTTTGCAAATGGATCGAGATAACACAAATATAAATACAACAATCCTTCGATGGCGAAAGGGAGGATTCAAAAGCGAAGTCTTGAATAGATCATGGAGACTGTTTCCTGGGTTTATTTTATGGGGAATACGAAAAGAAAGGAACCACAGGATATTCATAGGTGAATTCAATAATAAGGATCAAATCTGGCAGAAAATGATTGAAAATATTCGGGAGACAATTCTGACATACAATTGGGCAGAGGAGGAGTGGAAGACATAAGGTATTGAAATGCAAATCATGGCCAATATAAACCTCAAACCCCAAATGCTGTCAGCCAATTTATGGAAATTTAGACCTCCTAGAAGAAATGAACAGGAAATATGGCAAGTATCGCAGCATGGATTCATCAAATTAAACTACGATGGAGCATCAAAAGGAAACCCTGGGTAGGCAGGTGCTAGAGGGATTTTCAGAAACTCCAGAGGGGAAGCTTGCGGGGGTTATGCAATGGACATAGGACATGCAACCAATAATGAAGCAGAGCTATCGGTAGTTAAACATGGCTTAATGATAGCAAAAAGAGAAAATTTTCAACGCCTCGTTGTAGATGGAGATTCGGCAATGGTCACAGGAGTATTAAATAAATTGCAGCAAGGATCACCCTGGGAAAATATTAGAAAAAGCTGGAGAAAAACAAATATGATTAGAGAAATAGGTTCTCTCATTCATGAAATCCAGTATCTAATACCTTTACATGTCCGTCGGACAGGTAATGAGGCTGCAGACTATCTAGCAAATTGGGGGAGTCAAAATGTTGGTAGACAATTGGATGTAACACCAACTGATAGAATCTAGGATATTGAACTACATTCTCTTCAGATAATTATAGACAGAGATCTAGTGGATCATGAGACCCCTGATCGGGGTGCTCAAAGAATGAGGCCGTCGGCTATGGAATAAGCCAAGTGGCAACCACCGTTCATGCACATTAATGAGACATGTATACACCGTCCAGCTCTAGATCATGGAGGCATGCAGACGATAAGGGCATGATAGAAAAGTTGGTAAGATAGCCTGTGATGTCAGAGCCGGGAGGAAAAAGCTATTTCGACGCAGGGTTTATGTGCTGTAAGATATCTCACAAAACAAGAAAATCCTCTGTCACAGCAAGCGATCAAAATCGGGTGAGGACTGGAGCGACCACAATCAACAGCAGACTCATTGCTTTGTTGGGGTATGTTCTTTTCCATCTTAAGCCCATGTTCATTACCGATAGCTTGGAAATGTATCTGGTTAGGAAAGATTCTGAAAGTTTTTTCAGATGTCTAGTTGTTTGGTCTGAGATCGTTCAGTTAAAGCTAGTCGAGCCGTGCTTTAGAGATCCCTGCCATAGTAAGCCTAATTGTCATCTGTCTATGAAGAGTAAGTGCTGTCTCTGGCTAGTCATAAGAAACAGTGTTAGGTCTGTTGGCAATTTAAGGTCGAGAAGTGGTGGCATGAAAGTCTGTAACCTCATGCAGGTCTCAGGTCAGAATTCCTTTCTCTGTTGTTATGTTATACTTAGCGATTACCTTAGCAGCAGGCAACAATCTAAGTTTAATTTTAGAGTGGTCAATGAGCTCTGGTTGTATCTTCCTTTCATTCTTGATATCCTTAGTAGAGGGCAGGAAATGAAGGTTCTTCTTAGTTTCGGTTATGAACTCTGGTGGTTTCTTCCTTTCAATGTAAAAAATGATAGGAGTCAGAATAGGAGGTTGCTGGTCTGCGTGGACTATACCCTGCTTTCCTGCCAAGGTCTGTTTGTGAATCAGAAGCACAGTTTTCAAACCTGCCTCCGTCTCATCCCAATTGTTTGTAGGCCTTCTTTTAATACCTGGAACCTCTGTCAATCCTGAGTTCAATGTAATATCCATGCTACTATCGGGGAAGATAACATGTCTTATGCTACTATCGAGGAGAATCAGAATTGTCCAAATGATGTTCTTGGTGACAAGATTGAAAGTTTAATTGTTATTATTTTCTCTTATTTTATTATTCTTATTCCAGAGCTAAGTCTTACTATAAGTCAGCTCATCACCATGGTTAAGAGGCAAACAAGAAAATCATTGGCCCATACTACAGAAAAAGGGAAACAGAAGATGCTACAACCTGACGCTAAGAACAAGAAAAGAGGGAGGAAGACAAAGAAAGAGGTTTTAATGAACCTCTTGTCAACATACTCCCTTAGAAATTCATCTCAGGTCAGACAGGAAATTCATGGCTGGGAAAGAGAAATTTAGAGCAATGAGGAAGACAATGAAGCAGAAGCAGAAATCATGGACTTTGTTACAGATCCTGGGAACACTCGAGGTCGCCTATCACTGTTTAATCAAACAGTTCACACTTATTGGATTGTGAAATGCCTGTTAGCTAAAGCTATTCAGAGTATTCATCTTAGCAGAGAGAAGCAAGAACCAAAAATGTTGGAATTATTGCAGGACATTGACATTCAGCTGCAACACATCAAGGTCACCCAGTACCAAGCCACCGATTGTATCGGTAGAATTGAAGATCGTGTTGGAAGAATTGAGAAGCAGATCCAACATCTGCAACAAGCAGATATGCCAGGATCCATAACAAAGGACCCTGCCCCAATTGAATCTTCAAATGGATAGAAGTTTAGTTTATTTCAGCATATGTATTTTGTTTTTTTGGAAAGGACTTTAGGTTCTAACAGTTACCTTGGCAATAGATTAAGTAGTCAGCTCGCTCATGCAACAAATAGTAGAATGAAACTCTTTCAGTTTTGGATGGCTTTCAACGCTTTAAGGTGGCCAACAGACTTGGTTTCCTGCGAGGAGGTTGAGGCCACAGAATTACTATTTTTTGTAACCTGCTTTCAGAAGATAAATAGAAAATAGCAAGGCACTACTAAATTGACAAAAAAAAGATATATAACATTTTAAAATAATAATAATAATAATAATAAATAATGAAATTTATGTACGGAAATAAAATATTAATAACAAAAACATCTTGATTTATCTAACCTTTTTTTTTTTTTTGTAAATTAAGTGGGTTTATTCACATTCATTAAAGAAACATAGTTTACATCATAGCCTCAATAGGCAAATATTCAGGAACGGCCTACAACGAAAATATGTCTCACCCTCTGGGAATGAGTATACAAGGAGAGACTCAGAGGAGAGAGAGATGCATACAAAACCAGGAGAATAACAAAAAAACAGAGGCATAATGATGTTCTGGAAAAAAGTCCATTGGGCCTCGAACACTGTGAGAAATACAGAGAGATAGTAGAAATCAAACCCAAAGCTGAAGCACTAGGGGCTAGGGAGTGCTGCACATTTGCGTCGTCATTTAGGTATTCATCGACACTAATGGGTTTGTCCGAAGTCCCTTCCTTCGAGCAGAAGAACTGGCGACGAAGTGTGGAGGGGCCTGCTTCCTGGCAGTCGACTTTGGAGGGGCGAAGAGCCTCCTCTTCAATCATGGGGCTCTGATGATGGCGCGTCGCAAAGCTCCTTTTCAGAATGGCATAGTGAGGTGAGTTGCGGTCGATGAAACGCATGTGATGCACTTCCTTCACATACACGACGAACTTCTCCGTTAGGGAATCTATTTTATGTTCAAGCTCCTTGTTGGTGTTCCTCTGCTCCTGAAGGGCTACGGCTAGGAGTGTCTTGGTGTGCCAGTGCAGGTCAATAATTCTGCTATACAAGTTCTCGCGAGGCCTGGTTAGCCCAGGATCTAGGATCCATCTAAGAGAAGCATCTACCGCCTCAAAAGGTGTTGCTTTGCGACGGATGTGGGTAGCAGAATCCATGTCGGCGATTCGCCTCTGCATGTAAGGGTCGGTGTTGCCCACATAGGTGCAGGCCGAATTTCTGGCAGAGGTATTAGCTCGGGTAACAGGAGGGTAAGAAGGGTTAGCCTAGAAGGCTTCGCGGCCATGACGAGCAGGGGGAGGCGGGTGAGACGGCGCAGGGCCATTCAGGCAGGGCGATGAGGAAGAGTGGAGGTCGAGCCGATGAGATGAGGGGGGGCGGCACTATGAGACAGATTAGGGGGAGGCAAAGTTGCTGCAGGGTTCACAAGCATAACAGTCAGGAGTGAGGTGTGAGCAGGGAGGAGGGAGTTTAAGTAGGCGGCCGTGAGGTGTGAAAGCCCGGGGAAACCTCTGGTAGGCGTGCCGAATGGGCTGGCCAAATCATGTGGGGAATTCATGTTTGGAGTGGGATCGTACTGCAGGGAACAAATAGACATAGCGCTGCCTGAGTGATCAATCGTGAGAGGGAAGGCTGGTGGTGTGATCATGATGACATAATTGATTGGGGGGGTGGGGTGGGAACGAGAAGGAGGTCGATTTGGTCTGCTGCAGATCTTGAACATTGATACAGAGACATTCCGTTTTGACAGTTGGGTCCATTATGGAATCCCAATTAGTTGAGGTGAGTCTGTTGGAATCTCCGACGTCAGTGTTTGCGAGGAAATCTGCCAACTTGTTGGCCTTTCTCCGGACCGCCGAGAAGGAAATACCTCTAGCATTATCAATGCTGAGCTTAATCTTTTGAAGAATTTTGCTGATGTGCCATCATTCGGAGACTTGCCGAACGCTGTGTCCCTGCTAAAGTTTTTGACAATCTTGAGTAGCGAGTGATTTATCTAACTTTGATTTTACCAAAAGTTAATATTAATAATAAAAATATCTTGATTTATCTAACTTTTATTTGACCAAAAATTGAGATTAATCAAATATTTCGAGATCCAATCTCTACTTTAACTTTTACACTCAAAATAAGTCTCATCTTAAAAAATTTGATCCTCTTAACATTAAGAACTATAATATATAAACATTGTGTACAAACTTCACTAATAAACTTATATAAATTTTATAATTTAAAAATTTATAAAAATTATAAAAATCAAATTGCATTTTCTTTTTCTATTACTAAAACTTCTCACCCTCTTGCTAAATATTCCTATACTAGTGGCTTATCCATAATAACTAATTATTAGTAATTAAAAAATATCAGAAGTCAAATTAGTGGCTTATCCATAATAACTAATGATTAGTAATTAAAAAATATCAGAAGTCAAATAAAATATTAAATATAAAGTTTTGATAATTAAAAAATTGAAAATCAAATAAAAATATTAATAATTTAAAAGGCCAGGTTAAAGAATATCCATATACCAGGGGAGGCCGCCGGGCGTATTGTAGTGAAAGAACAGGCACAGGTGAGGGAGGCGGAACACCTGCAAGGAAGTAAAAAGAGATTTAGTAAATGTTGTGAATCAGGTTTCCGGGAGACGAATGAATCCAAATAATTTTGTATTTTGTAATTAAAATGGTTAAAAATTAAAAAAAATATTTATAATTTAAAACCAACTAAATATATTGAAAAAAAATTAAAGATATTATAATTCAAAACTAAATAAAAATATCATAAAACAAAAATAAATGTGGAGAGGCTAGCGAAAAGATAAGACCTGACTAAAAGTAAAGGTACAAAAGCTGGCCAAAGAATATTTACAAAAGCAAAGGGTTGTTTTTTTCTCTTTGCTGTAATGAATTCAAATTCAAAATCAGAGGGTTGTTTTTCTATTTCCTGTAGCAAATTCAAATTTGTAAGTGAACGCCCTCTCCGCTTACCAAACTAAAAAGTTCAGAGGCCTTTGAGATTTTGACCGTTTGAAAGGGAGAGTATTTAAGACATTCTCGCATGTCAAATATGTGCAGACTTTCATTTCTTTTGCTTCTTCTCTACTCTGCATTGCATTGGCTTGCCTTTTTGCTGTTGATGTTTGTTTTCTTCGCATGGCCATGCATCTTGGTTTTTGCAGTTTTCTAATTTTCATCAGTGTTTCCATTTTGACTGTAATTGGTGTGTTCTTCTTCGTTATGATTTAAATTCATTGTTCTTTCTTTTACCTGCGCGTTAAAGATGCAGGCCATGGGGAGGAGGGGCAGGTATGCACTTATAATTTTCCAATTTAAATTTATTCAGGTAGTTTTTACTAATAAATCTGTACAGTGAGAAAGCCTCCCGGTAGATAATGGTTAATAGTTGTTTTCTAGTTAATCATTAAACCGTTATTCTTCATTATTTCTACTTCACAATGAAGCCTCTATACATTATGTAGTACAGAATTTGTTAATTAGGTCATTTTCCAGTAGTTGAGAGGATAACTTGTTATTTTCTTTTATAGAATTCAAATTCTGCTGTGTGACATGCATGCTCTTTTCAAATTCAAATCTTGTTTTGTGATATATATTCAAATCCTGCTTTGTAACCCATGTATGTCCTTTTCAATTCAAATCAAATTTACTTTGTGACATGTATGCCATTTGTTAATTAATTACGATCAATTAAATTCCAGCCATCTAACAATCCCATTCTTATTTGAATACTTTTAAAATGAAACGAGATGTGAAGGAGAAGAATAATAATATAGCACCACCTTGTATCTTAACATAATATCACTGTGAGTTATATCTGCTTAAAGACATTGATGGATGAGGCTTTCAACTTTACATTATCTTAGTCCATTATAATTTATACCCCTGTTGTTTTGGGTTTTTTTTTAATTGTTAGTAATTTTTTTTTATGTAGATTATGAAGATCCGTTTATTTAAAGAGATGGAGTATCAAACCCTGCTGGTTTCTATCGTGATCAAATGTCTAGTGGGGACTAAGAGTGGTTAGAAGTCCCTTGGCAGTGTGACTTTCTTTGTTCAGAGAGCCTTATGAAAGCTGTTTGTAAGGGTACTTTTTATATAGGATTTTTCTCCTTAGGTTTGAACTCTTTTCCCTCTGCACCTCTGTATTTGCTATCTGTTGAGTTGTATCACAAACAATCATTCTTCTCTATATACGTCTTCAAAAAACAATGAAAATTTTAGGGTTCTTTCAAATTTGTCCTACCTGCTGAGAAAGTGAGTGCCCTTCCCTGTTTTAAGAAACTTGGGACTAAGCATTCTCCTTTGTAGTCATAACGTCTTCATTACAGTGTGGGTTAAAAGAGGGTCTTTCCAAAACGAACTTGTTAAAAGGAATGGTCATCCTGATATGAGGAATTAAAATTTGGGCTAAAATATACTTGTATTGTGTTTAATAGTAATATTTATGCAGGGGTATAGTGTTTTTACATATACACTTATGGTAGTTTTTAATATATTAAGGTCAATGCCAAACTGTGTGCTTGGCCGTGGTTAAGCAATAAAACAGTGGGAGTTTATCTCCCCTGACCCAGGTTTTTATTCATAGCATATGTATGCTTCACCCCTCTCTCATACAAGGGACATTGGCCCATTTAAAAAAAAAAGGAGTTCTTCTCTAAAAACCATACGGTATTAAACTCTGAATTTTTTTTGAATTGCCATTCAGGAAAACATCTTCCAAACAGTGTTGCTTATTCTCCTCAATCATGCCAGCGACTAAATAATATCCCTATTTTAACTCTATTTGGCATTCAGCTTCGTGAAGTATTGAAAGAGAGTATTTTCCAACAAAGCCAGAGTGTCCCAATGGGGGAGTTGACCTTTCTCATGTTAACTAATCAATTACAGACTTTGTTCTTATTTTCTGACGGTTTTTTTTTTCTCTTTTCCATAAATTAAACATGTTATTTCTTCTGCAGGGTTTGATATTTTACTCACCTGTATTTAGAAGACAAATCTTCTCACCTGTTAAATTCCAATTTAATTTAACTTTTAACATTGTTTCATGAAAAAAACAACGCTACATATGATTTAAAGCAAAATTTTTACATTTCCCACCAAATAATGAAATTTGGTTTTACAAAATGTCCGTAGTCTTACATAAATTTCAATATTGACTTGAAAATAGGTTTTTATACATAAAGGTTTATTGATGATTAAGGTTAGAACTTTGATCCATTAGATATTTAAAAAATATGAAATCAATAATTTTTTTATATTATTTTATTATAAAAATTTAAAAAATATTTTATTTTATTTCTATATTTTAAATATTTTCTTTTCAAATTTATTAAATATGTTTCACTTATATTTTAAGTTATTGTTATTTGGAAAATTTTTTAAAACCTGTTTACCTACTATTAAATATGGATAAAGTCTATAGAGGTAGAGGAATTGCTAGGATGGTCAAAAGTAGTAGGAATATGGGCAAAAAGATCTCAAAAAATCTATCCTGAACAATATTTAAATCATGTTTTTTTATGGTAGAAATAATTCAGTACCATCAAAAACCTCTAAAACACTCAAAATCTTGAAATTTAATAATCAAAATTTACAGATATTCTTGCAAATTTTTTTATAATTTTCAAAAAAAATATTTGTTAACAATATTGCTCTAAATATTATAAACAAAAAAGACAAAATATTAAATATTATAAACGAAAGAGAAAATAAAATCGTTCGGTGGAGGTAGGTCTCTTCTCCCACCGACAGAGGGGTCTCATGCACCAAATTGGCTTGACTACGACCTTAAAATGATATATAAGTTAAATATTGTGATTTTTTTTTTCATCTAGTTTAAATCACAACTAGAACAATGGGGTTTGTTTTTAATAGGTTAAATATTAGGAAAGTGTTAAAGTTACAAAAGTTAGGTGAGAACAATGCGGTTTGTTTTTAATAGGTTAAATATTAGGAAAGTGTTAAAGTTACAAAAGTTAGGTGAGAAAGTTTGGATCATTTTGGAATGGTAATATTGAAGCTTATATTAATGAGGGTTTGTAAAAATGCAATGGAAGAGAGGCTTAAATAAAAGGAAGTAATCATAGTACAATGTGGTGTTCAAGACTTCATATTTCTCATTCTGAAAATATTTTATAATGACAGGCATTCTGGATATTTGGTTTTAAATTTTGAATCAACATTGTAAGAGGAGGATGATTAATGGAAATGCTTGTAAATTACTCTGTATGACTAAAATGTTGTGTAAGCATTTATTGTTTTTGGCAACATATTTCCTTTGGCAATTTTAAAAAGGGTTGAACATCTATAATTTGTAAAAAATTGAACACCTATAATTTGGTAGGGGTGAGATATTATTTTGTATTATTTGGAAACATCTTCATTAGAACTAATGATATGATATTTTTTGTTTGTTTGTTTTATTTAGGTATTGATGGCATTTTATTTATTTATTTATTTTTTGTTTTATTTAAGCACATTAACTTATGAGGGAATATGTTATTATTAGACATCAAATTATGACAAAGAAAATATTAATATCACACATTCATCAACCTTACAAGTTCTTTGAAAGACTTTTAATTAACAATAACCCATTGGTATATAAGGAGAATATGTCACTTAAGAAGAATTGAACTATAATGAAGAAATAAAGGGTATATAAGGGGAACAAGTCATTTAAGAGAATTGAACCATGTGATAAGGGAATCACATTACGTTGTCTAAATTATTGACTGGACACATAGCTTTTGATGAACACATATATATCATAAAAATGTAAGTATCTCTAAATACCATATTTATAAAAATGTTATCAATATCTATACACTAAACAATGTATATACTTTTAAATATTTACACTTGTATTAGAATTAACATCAAGTTTCTAATAACAAGTGTAATATGCATGGTCACTCTTAGTACTTGCTTTTACAAGAAGTAATTGCTTTTGCAAGAAGTATTTGATAGCTAAAGTAAAAATAGTAAAGAGCTAAAATTACATAAATCCCATCTTGCAACAATAAGACAATTGCATTTAGACCAAAGAATGTAATAGCTTTTGATGCATTTGGAAATAAATTTTGCAACAAACATTTTGGTCTTGTGGTATAGACAAATGCTTTTAACAATGGATAAGGTGGGAGGTTTACCAACAATGAAAGTAAATATGATGCTAGAGAGAAACACACATTTTGAATAGTGAGAAGAAACACTTGGAAATGATAAATGCCCCTTTTTCAAGGAATTTTTCTCCAATTTTGTTCAATAGATGATGAAGCTTTGCAATGTTAGAGGGAATATTTGTTCCAAAAAGTGAAACACTTTGGACAATGCACCACATTCAATCATTCTCCTTTGCATTGGCTTGATCCTCTTAACATTTATTTTCATTTATTCAATATCTGCTTATAAGATGGAAATATTTTCTTTATTAAATCATTATTCAAATATGGCTATTCCAATAATTGAAACTATATGAAAGAACTAAGGTTGGATTTGAATCATTATACCTTTTAAGCTCTCATTTTTTGATGGGATAATAAATTGATTAATTTATATATATTTTTAAAATTTCAACTTTTGTTATATGAATTATTGATTTAATTTTATTGCACATATATTGAGGTAGAGTGAAACAATTTTATTTATGATTTCAAAAATATTAATTGAAATATTAATTTTTGTTAATATATTTAGTTTTAAAGGGTTGTGTTTTATTTATCAAATATGCTGACCAAAAGAAAAAAATTAATTGCTTACTAAGAGGCAAAGACTTCAATAAATTTTGATGGATAGTAACTACTAAAAAGTCAACACATTTATATTTTTTTCTCCTACTTAATAAAGTGTTGAAGAAAACATAAATAATGGTGGGTAGTAACAACTGTGGTAAGTGTTATGCAAATATTTGCTTAAAATATGATGAGTAGTAATTGATAGTAAATATGTTATGTACATGAATATGAACTATTTTAAAGGATTTTATTTTTTGGTAATTTCCTATGAAGCTTAACAATGAAAACTCCAAAAGTATCTAAAAATCGTGGCATAAATATTATAACTGCATCAAAAAATTATGGCAAAAAATATGAGACAGTTATTCACATGGCATTTTGTTGTGCAAAGGCTTATGACACTATTAGATTTTTTTTTTTAATATAAATTTTATATAACCAATTAGAAAAAACCAATTTACATTTAAAAAAATGAGTCGTCTTTAAGTTTCCAACGGATTTCAAATTAATCTTCTCCACCATCTAATGTTTCATTCTCCTCAAACACATTTGACCAAAGGATGGAGATAAAAATGTTGCAGTGAAATTTGAAATCACAAAATAGTTTGAGGCATTTGCAGAAAGCATGCCAATTCTGCTACTGAATGAAAATGTGCCTATGTATTACAGTACTATCAAGCAAATTTATTGTTTTCCAACATAACATTTAAAAGTAAACCGCAAATATCCATTAACTGCATCATCGAATTCGTGATGTTCTCTTATCATTTATATAGAAAAAATGAAGTACATGTACACACTTGCAGCTTATCAGAAGCTGGAATAATTTTAAGCTCTCCTAACCCTAGCTAGGGAAACCAATATAACCATAACAACAAAGTGCTCCACACTAGGAATCACGTGTAACCAAAGCTGGCCACTTCACCATGAATTGGTATGTCGGACAATAAACAAAAAAATGTAGTTTTTATCACAACTTTTTTTTGAAGCCAATTTTTGTGTTGTCTCCAAGTTCTGTGATGTCAGTGACCCAATCATCTTCGGATAGAGGGGGACCCATTGAAGAAGTTGTTGTGTCTGTAACATGACAATGCATTTTTCATCAGAGAAGATAATAAGATGTCAAGTAATAAATGCATCAGAATACATAGAATATCAATTAAAAGTCTTGTCCTAAGCACCTTGACTCATCTGATAAAAATAGTTATAGTGTGTCTTTGAACATCCTTCATCTGAAATCACATTAATTGGACATTCCAGCCCTGCAAACATTCCAGCACTACATTAACAACATGAACAACAACCAATGCTAAACGTAAGGAGCGAAGACAATGCAAACAAGCATGGAAATTCACCAATTTCTGTGATGTCAGTGGCCCAATCCTGTTCTAGTCGAGGGGGGCCCAATGACGAACCAGCTGTGTTTGTAAGATGACAACACAGTTTCCATCAGAGAAAAAAATAACATGTCAAATAATAGATGCATCAGAATACATAGCAGATCAATCAACAATCTCGTCAAATGTACCTTGACTCATGTGATCAAAAGGTTGATTATGGGTCTGTGTACATCCTTCATCTGTAATCACATTAATCGGATGTCGCGGCCCTGCAAACGTTACAACACTACATTAAGCTAAAAGAAATAGCAAAGATCAAAGACATTGCAACAAACTTGAAAAATCGACAAAGCGATCTAAACATCGCAACAAACTTGGAAGATCACGAATTTGATCTAAACAAACTGATATCGTCTCCCTATAGAACTTACTTGGAACAGTAGAGGAAGCATTGTTGGAGGGAGGACGACCACACCTGTTGAGGTGTGGACACTGAAATGGTTCATCTTCGGATGCAGAGACATTCAAATCAATATTCAAGGTGACATTCATTTTCCTTTTTTTTTTTTTTGGACTAAGGAAACTCTTCTTCCTCTTCAAGGATGACTCATAAGCACTCAAACCACGGGCAAAGTCACAATCCATAATATTAAGATTATTAGCATCATCCACAAATTTTTTAGCCAGATCAATCCACTGTTTTGTCTTGCTCACAGTAGAAGGAGGACTATTCCGAATCAGGTCTAGATAACCAAACAACTCCTCTCTCAACACACCAAGTTCTTCAACATTGTCATCTTCAATATTGGTTGGGATAGTATCTGCAGGAAGGTTTGGTGCCTCTATACTTATCTCAAAAGGGGCATTCAACTGATTGGGTGTGGTATGAAGATCCAATAAAGGGTCTAAATCCATCAAGGAGGAATGAAACCAATCTACCTTTATATAATGCTTGCAAATGTTGCCCCGAATAGACCATGGACAATCGCAAGTGATAAAATTTCTGCGATGAAAAATGATAAGATATTATTTATCGGCTTTGCTTTGACTCCTTACCCAATAAGCATGAGATATGCTCTCATGAGGCCTGCAATCACTGTCTGGAATTCTTCTAGCCTTTTCCATTGATGATTCAAGTTACATCTCTTTCTTGTGGTTGTTATAATATCTTTCTTTTTTCAAAATTGCCTTGAATCGATAACATGGCTCAACATTTTTTAGGAGAGTGTAGAATAGCCAATCCATTCTACGAGAACATTTCTTTTGCTTATCACATAGAAATGTTGACTTCAGGTAACCGTGGTATGATTCCACAACAATATTTGTCTCCTGGTTTGTGTGAGGAAAATCTCTGCAACCTTTAACCCACATGCCTACATGGAGAGATTCAATTAGTAAATACATGTTGTCCAACATAAATGACAAACATACAACACAGAAGGAATATTATGCAAACTTACGAATCTTGTCACCGGAAATCCAAATCTTGTAGAAATAGTCCAAAAACTTCTGCTCAGTTGCATATTTGATGAAAAAAGCATTGATTGCATCATCCACTTCATCAGTACAACAATCTTTCATGATATGGCCAAGTTCATTGAACATATCGTTTGCTTTCTCTAAGTTGCTAACCAACCGATTAACATTCTTGAGCCATGCCCTCCTTACGTGCCAAATACACAAAATCACTTCACATTTCGTGAGTCTCCTGCGACATTTAATTCATTTTGAGAAATTCTTAAAACGAATGAAATTCGAAATGTCAAATAAGAATATTGATGTTACCTCAAAGCAATGATTTTAGCCATAGCATCATCAACCATGAAGGCGTTGACCCTCCAATCGAGATGAGTCCGAAAACACCTAAGCATGGGGCTCTCCAGCCATACTTGTATATCTTGTGATGTATTATGTGACATCACCACCCAAGCAATTGGTACCCCACTTTGTTGCTCATCAAAGACCGCAAGCATGTACAACTAATACTGTCATTTTAAATTAAATAAAGTTAATTTTAACATAAATGATTTTATTGAAGCAATCAATGGAAAAAAACTCACCCCATATTTGTTTGTACTGAATTTTGAGTCCATGGCTATCAAACTATTGTGGGATAACTTGACCATAGTTTCCAACATCCATTTTTTTTGTATTCCAGCTATAAAAGGGATGTCTGCGCCATTGGGCTTCTGGTAGAAGAAGAAATCATCCTGGTTTCTTTGATACCAAAGATTCACACTCATTTCATCTTTGCTATGCAATTGATAACTTTCTTTCATCAGACGATTATAAATGTTTACAACGTCTTTTCTGTGTAAGAAGAAATTCCTATCTCTGGATGTAGCATCTATGTTAAGATATTTCTTTATATGTATTTTACAAACAGAGTCAATTGGTAGTTGAAGAAAATAACAGCTTTCTAAATAAGAAATCATGTCCTTCGAAAGTCTTGGCTTTCTCTGAGTAACATCATCACTTAAAGTGTTATCTTTACCATGACAAGGCCATCCTTGCCCATCTTCATGATCATACTGATTGTATGTTATTACTGCCATGTTGGGATATTGAACCATAAAATTTACAATAAAATGGCATTGACATCCCCTCTTTTTGGCATATGACTTCGTTCCTTTGCTTTTCCATTCTTCTCTCTTGTCAGCTGGACCATATGAGTAATGATAACTACAAAATAAATTACAGGAATGTCACAAAATCTGGTAAATATAAAGCATATTTAATATCAACATCTAAACAATGTAGTTCTAAAATACTTACAGCTCATATTGTAAGGCTTTTGTGCTCAGGCGTTTGCTTTGTAGACGCAGGAAGGAACATGGAGCATCTGGATTCGATTCCTCTCCTTTTTTAAAATCATCAACTCTTTCTTTGGGAATTTTTGCAACACGGTCAATATTCATGTTTTCTTTGTAGATTTCAGCCCAAACTAAATATTTACTAGAAAAAATGAGTTTGTATTTTGGGTCTTGCACCTCAAGAGCCATGACTGACTTCCATTTCTTTTCCATGCTGGATGACTGTCTGCAAAAAAATGTGAAAACATATTAGGGAGCTGAAAATGATGAGAAGGTGATTTGTACATATACAACAAGAAATATAGTAATTGCATATCCATGAAATGATGTAGTGGAAAATGATTTCTAGTACTCCTGTAGGTGCTGGAAAATAATTTTCCAAGGTGCTAGAAAAGGCAAGTCTCTGAAAAACTGATTAAATGCAGCCTCCTTGAGGAGGGTCTGCCTTTCTAGCTGCTTGCTTTCGTAGTGAATGCACATTAGACCTTATAAAGTTTGAAAGGAAGTGGTTGAGTGATTATCTTAACCATCATAGGATGTGATGTGGGTCTGACTGTTTCTTGTCCACCTTCATCACATTTTCTCCACGTGGTTGGGACCGGTCCTTATGGAGGTCCACGTCAAGTGCGGATGTCTTACACCGCTCCTATGTGCTCCAAAGTGTCGATGTTTAACACCGCCTCAGCAACTGCATTATTTGTGAATGTTGTATGTTATTTTTCATTTGATAGGAAGAGCTGCATACTCTATTTCTGAGGACGGTGTTTGACTGTGTAGGATATGAACTATATAGAAAGAAATATATCTTGATTTTCTTCATCACTGGAACTATATATAAAGAAATATTCAACATTTGGATTAGAATCAGAAGAAAGTTCCCATTCTGCTGGTTCATATGACAATTTGAATAGATTTAGCTTAACACTGCCTCAGCAACTGCATTATTTGTGAATGTTATATGCTATTTTTCATTTGATAGGAAGAGCTGCATACTGTGTTTCTGAGGACGGTGTTTGTCGTTGTGACCATGAGAGTTCGGGCCGAAAAGTTTGGGTTTGGAGATAAATGATGATATCTCCATACCAAGGATCGAGGGTACTGATAAGAAACAAAGATTCATCCGCGATCAGATATTCTGCCACATTTTCTGTGTCAGTACTTGGGAAGTCACACATAAGTTCAGCGAAGACCAATGACTTTGAATCTCCTTTGGGTGAATCGGGTAAAGTTATAATAGGAGAATTCGTCTTGGAAGATTTCGTCTTACTCTTGCTAGTGCTAACGGAACCAATTACACCATCAGCGACATGAGAGCCTAAACGAGTTGTAGTTAACATGAAGGTCTTGGTAAATCAGGGATTTTCTCATACATAGTACCTGACTGTGTATATACAAGGTCAAGGTACTGAGCTTGAGCAATGACTTGCTCTTCTGTAATAATGCCTCCTTTGGCCACATCCTTAGTAATTTTGGGCAATAATGATTTGATAAACCATTCAGCCAAAATTTGATCCGGAATGAAGACTTTCACCAAACGTCTCCTACGTCTCCATTCATGAATGTGATCAAATATGTACGTAGACGTAGACTGTTTTAATGAGGTCAACAATCCGTGCCATTGTCGTATCTGACAGACAACTGAAAATGGGTTAAGAAAGCAGTATCTAGTGCATTAAAATTATTAAATGAGCCTCGTGGTAACTCAATGTATCATTTGGCAGCTAGACCAATGACAGTTCTCTGAAAAAAGACGTAATCGAATTGAATCATCGATTAGTGAATTGGATGCATACCAGAGGTGATAAGTCATAACATGAATAGATGGATCTTCTCTTGACTTACCTTCAAACATTAGAATTTTACTGGGCAACTTATTACGAATCAACGGCCAATACGGAAGATAAAAAATGGGATCATTCGTAAGGCGTGATAGATCAGGTAAATCTAAAGTTGCTATGAACGGTAACCAACGACTAGGGTCTTGATAACCTTGTGTGATCAAACCAGTTCCAGGAGGAGGATATCCAGGATATCCTGGAATTGGATTTGCATTGGGAATTGTGTAACCTCCTAGGTAACCAGGATTAACCGGACCAAACTGAGATTGTTGAGGTACTTGATAAGTATAACTAGGATAAGGCTGATACTGATATGCGGGATTTTGTGTAGCATGTCCAGATTGATACTGCCAAACTGTGGCACAGATACTTGAGGAATTTGCATTGATACAAGGGTAGTAGAAACAGGAGCTGAAGATACTCCAGAAATAGGTGTGGTAGGTTGAACAGAAGTTGCAACAGATTGAGGCAGAGTCTGAGGTGTACTAGGCCCAGGCTGCTGAATAGAACCGGGTGCAGAGACTTGAATGGTAGGCTGTACGGGTTGCTGGGTTGGACCAGAACCTATGGGCTGTCCAGGTTGATTAGGTAACTGCACATTGGGTTGCACATAGTCTGTTGAATTTGAGATGGATCCCACACCATATTAATTCTGGGATATTGACCCATAGAAGGTTGTGCATATGAAGGACCACCAGATTGAACATAGGGTTGATAATTAACTGGAAAATTTAAAGCTCCTTGTAATAATGGTTGACCTGAAGGAGGTTTAAAACCTTGAACTGGATACTGACCTTGAGGTTGATATTGACTTTGAGGAATGTACTGAATCTGGGGTTGATATTGTCCCTGAGGTATGAATTAACTCTGGGGTTGATATTGACCTTGACGTATGTACTGTCCTTGGGGTTGATATTGACCTTGAGGTATGTACTGTCCTTGAAGTTGGTCCCCAGGCAAGAAATATTGTCCTATAGTTTGACCTCCAAGTGGTAAAAAACTACCCTGAGGTTTCCCCCCGTGCGGTAATTGACTACCTTGAGGTTGCCCCCCAGGCAGTAACTGACTTCCTTGAGGTTTCCCCCCAGGCGGTAACTGACTTCCTTGAGGTTGAGGATTTGGAATATTTCCAGACATCATATAAATATGTTTTGTGTTCAACGTTGCAGTGTTTGTTCCATTCGTACTAGATGGTAACATTTGTTCAATTGGTTGAGGAGCTGCTCCTGAGAAGATACCAGAGAGTGACTGGTATCCCCGAGGAATAGACAAACCACCGGATAAAAATGTTTTTGGGGATTCAGAAAACATAGATGACTCACCCGACATAGCTAATGAACGTTGATAACCTCTCGGTGTAGGGTAAAAAGGATTACGGGGTGGTGAATAAGTAAGACCTGCGTTTTGTAAAAAATCTGTTAATGATAAATACTAAGCTTCAGTTCTAAAAGGACTGTAGAATATTGATTCACTCTCCCTAAGATTCAAAGTTTCTTGGGTTTCAAGAAGATTTACGTCTTCGTCTGGACCTACAAGTTCTTCAATACATATGAGATCAAAAGGAAGGTTTTCGGTAATGCGATGTCTTACCCTAGGTGAATCAGGATCACTAGAAGTCAGAGTAACAAATCCTGAAGATGATTCCAACACAGCAAGTTCAGTGTCTGGCTCAGAAATTTTAGGTTCTTCATCTAATTCACTGGTTGCAGAAGCAGTGTCAGTGATTTTGGAAATTGAAATTGGCTCTTGAATATATTCTGTTGTTTGAGGTTGATTTACTTCATGATAATCAAGATGAGTAATTATGGATGATTCTCCTAGTTTTGTTGATCTAATTTTATTGATAGTATGCGGTACCAGAGCTTTCAATCCTTCAAGTTGGCTTGGTGTATACTTAGGGGGTTTCCCCTGAAGTCTACGCGATTGTCTTGGTAATTCAACCACGATTAAAAATTATTAATCACACGCAATCAAAGAAAATTTCAATTAAAACTCCTAAAGTCACTAAGGAAACAATCAAGTAATCAAACACTTATAAAATCTAGGAGATCAAACCACACACAAACAGTAGATTCCCACACTAAAAACACTAGTTGGTGATGAAATCCAACATCGTAGTAATTTAATGTAGAAATGGCGGTTGGAACAGTTACCCCGACAACCTGCTTAATGAAACAGACCGGTGCAAGTTTCTCCACTTAAACCATCTCGAGTGAAGATAACCCTTCGGAGAGTCCAAGTGAATCTAGTCGACGTCTGCTCCAGGTACAGTGGGATCTTTCCTCCACCGTCACCTTAGGAAAAAATCTTAAATTTTATGGCCACTATGGTCACCAATAGGAACAAATATACCTGGGGGAACAGTCTACGATCCGATATACGCGCAAGGGCAGAGTAACAAAGCTCAATCCCCTTGAAGGCTCCTTGACATAATCCAAGGTATACCGACAAGTGACCCCAGGCTCCTCGACAATGGTCAATCCGAGGTTTACCGTTGTTAATACGTGCACATCTTCTATCGTTCCCAATGAGTTGGAATTGATCACCTCACTAGTTCGGATAAGATCTCGTGCTTGACTCCTTTAAGAGAAGCTTCCCAGAGTATACAAGCTACTATTGGATTTTTCCTACCGCAAGATTAACTACTTGTTTGTTTTAATTGTCTTGGAGAGTTAATTACTCCCTAGTCCAAGACACTAGCCTAAGCTATGTTGGTGAAAAGAGTCCTATAAATATAAAAATTACTAGATTGATTTTAATTTAAGCGTTGCTTTTAATAGGTTGTTTCTTAGGACAATAGGTGCGAAAGTGAAACTTTGATGATATGTAGTGACCCGACTCAAAACACTAAAAATGCATCTATTATGAGAAACAATTCATTTCCTTTCAATGAATTCTATCTAAAAGAAAGAGTTGAGAGATGTAATCTTTTAAAACCATTCTTTCCTTCAAAACAAGAATATATGAAAAGAAATCTTATTTCACGAGAAAGAAAAATGACCAATTGCTCAAAAAGAAATCCCTTTATTATTCAAGATCGAAACTACAATCAAACATTCTCCAAAAGAACACTACAATTCTAGAAATCTAGAAATAACACTCAAAACTAAAAACACTAATTTCGAGATCTAAAAATTCTAAGAATTAAATTTGAAATCAAAACTTTAAATATTTTGAGGACGTTTCGTTTAGTTTGTAATCTAACTAAGAAATAGGTGGACTACCCATTTGAGCACATTCTTCCACGGGACCAGCAGATTGCTCATAATCTCAGATTTAAGTTTTAGGAACTTCCCAACATCCTTGAAAAAACATCAAACTAACTCAAATGAGGGTTATGAAACTATAAAGTAAACAACACACGAAACCAAGTGAATCGATTAGTGCCATGATACATGTAACAAGTATTCACACAACTGAGATTTCTATTACCAGAGAATGCATTGAGTTTGACAAATTAAAATCCAAATAGATCTACTCTGTATTGAATTCAGGAAACTCTTAAAAGAATAGGATGTGTAATTATCCCCATGTAGGATATAGGATTTTCCTTTGATGGGTGCACTAAATTTTCCCTAATTGAAACATTTGGTACTATGATTGTATTATTGAGTTGATCATATGTTGATGTATTTCTATAAGCCCTGTAAAAGTGATTGTGAAAGTATTGTTGTTCATTGTTCATGGTTGATGATGTTCATGTGTTGATGGTTTGCTCTCATGTTTATATGTTGCTCATGTAATTATGTATATAGATCTGATAATTTATTGTTGCGCTGCTGGTTAATTAACTCATGATTTAGTTAATTGTAAAGAAAGGGAAAAACGGTGTAAACTTCACCATACTATTTAAATTAAACTCAATTAACATAATAATAAGAAGCTATAAAAAATTGTACATAAAGATTAAACAAAATTAAGATAAAAAACAAAAAATAAGCCACAAATAAAAAAAATTATAAAAAACTATACTATAAACAAAACTAAATAAAAATAAAAAAAATAATCCATAAATAATAAACCTTATACTTACCTTCTATAACTAAAACACAACTAAACTAATAATAAAACTTACCTTCTCTAACTAAAACACAACTAAACTAGTAATAAAACTTACCTTCTCTAACTAAAACACAACTAAACTAGTAATAAAATAAGTAATTAATTTATGATGTAAACTCTAATAGTTTTTAACTCTTGATTCCCAAAAACTATCAATCAGTTTTAATAAAGTATCAATGATGTTATCACATTATCTTAGAAAATGACCAAACTTTATTTATCACATTCCCTTGAAAATAATCCATAAATAATAAACCTTATACTTACCTTCTATAACTAAAACACAACTAAACTAATAATAAAACTTACCTTCTCTAACTAAAACACAATTAAACTAGTAATAAAACTTACCTTCTCTAACTAAAACACAACTAAACTAGTAATAAAATAAGTAATTAATTTATGATGTAAACTCTAATAGTTTTTAACTCTTGATTCCCAAAAACTATCAATCAATTTTAATAAAGTATCAATGATGTTATCACATTATCTTAGAAAATGACCAAACTTCACCATACTATTTAGATTAAACTCAATTAACATATTTATAAGAAACTATAAAAAATTGTACAGAAAGATTAAACAAAATTAAGATAAAAAACAAAAAATAAGCCACAAATAATTTTTTTTATAAAAAACTATACAGACTATAAACAAAACTAAATAAAAATAAAAAAATAATCCATAAATAATAAACCTTATACTTACCTTCTATAACTAAAACACAACTAAATTAATAATAAAACTTACCTTCTCTAACTAAAACACAACTAAACTAGTAATAAAACTTACTTTCTCTAACTAAAACACAACTAAACTAGTAATAAAATAAGTAATTAATTTATGATGTAAACTCTAATAGTTTTTAACTCTTGATTCCCAAAAACTATCAATCAGTTTTAATAAAGTATTAACGATGTTATCACATTATCTTAAAAAATGACCAAACTTTATTTATCACATTCCCTTGAAAAACTGAGTTAAAAACATCCTTCATAAAAAAATATATATCAAAAATTGCAACAGGAAAACAATATAAACTGGATGATTAAAAATTGCCATTGAGAGCAAGTCACAAAAAATATGCGATTGTTATACATAAATAACCAAGCTTATTTTAAAAAAAAATTGATATATATTTTAATGGCCT
The DNA here is from genome assembly GCA_034641835.2 of Pinus albicaulis. Taxonomy (NCBI): domain Eukaryota; kingdom Viridiplantae; phylum Streptophyta; class Pinopsida; order Pinales; family Pinaceae; genus Pinus; species Pinus albicaulis. The sequence continues at coordinate 1,124,556,395 of CM076570.1, read as the reverse complement.
TTTCTAAGATGATAAAAGTGAATTTTATTGATTATTTTTCATTTATATTTTGAGGAGAATTATCAAGATTCCTCAAAAAAAAAATGTAGATTACACTAATGATTATGTTTTAGAGAGTTATGAGACCGATGGAATAGAAGTATCTAATGAGTTGGATTAGCATCTAAGTATGGTCCTTGATGTCATATGCAACTTCTGAAGTTCTGAGATGGGATTTGAGCAAGCAGCACATATGATGCTTTTATATATTAATACTAGTAATCTTCAAAGTTTAGTAATGTTGGAGTAAAGTAAGTTATATGAATCAAAGTCATTTATAAAATTAAAGGGAATATCTCTCCCCTTCAATACTTCACGAAGCTGAATTTCAAATAGAGTTAAAATGGGGATATTATTTAGTCGCTGGCATGATTGAGGCGAATAAGCAACACTGTTTGGAAGATGTTTCCCTGAATGGAAATTCAAAAAAAAATCAGAGTTTAATACCATATGGTTTTTAGAGAAGAACTCCTCTTTTTTTTAAATGGGTCAGTGTCCCTTGTATGAGAGAGGGGTGAAGCATAAATATGCTATGAATAGAAACCTAGGTTAGGGGAGATAAAAATCCCACTGTTTTATTGCTTAACCATGGCCAAGCACACAGTTTGGCATTGACCTTAATATATTAAAAACTACCATAAGTGTATATGTAAAAACATTATAACCCTGCATAAATATTACTATTAAACACAAAACAAGTATATTTTAGCCCAAATTTTAATTCCTCATATGAGGATGACCATTCCTTTTAACAAGTTCGTTTTGGAAAGACCCTCTTCTAGCCCACACTGTAATGAAGATGTTACGACTACAAAGGAGAATGCTCAGTCCCAAGTTTCTTAAAACAGGGAAGGGCACTCTCTTTCTCAGCAGGTAGGACAAATTTGAAAGAACCATACATTTTTCATTGTTTTTTGAAGACATATATAGAGAAGAATGATTGTTTGTGATACAACTCAACAGATAGCAAATACAGAGGTGCAGAGGGAAAAGAGTTCAAACCTAAGGAGAAAAATCATATATAAAAGAGTACCCTTACAAACAGCTTTCATAAGGCTCTCTGAACAAAGAAAGTCACACTCCCAAGGGACTTCTAACCACTCTTATTCCCCACTAGACATTTGATCACGATAGAAACCAGTAGGGTTTGATACTCCATCTCTTTAAATAAACAGATCTTCATAATCTATATAAAAAAATTACAACAATAAAAAAAAAACCCAAAACAACAGGGGTATAAATTATAATGGACTAAGATAATGTAAAGTTGAAAGCCTCGTCCATCAATGTCTTTAACCAGATATAACTCAGTGATATTATGTTAAGATACAAGGTGTTTGAGACCCTGTGTGCTATATTATTATTCTTCTCCTTCACATCTCGTTTGAGAACCCATTTGATTGAATGTATTGGTTTTTAATCAGTCTGCTAAAAATCCAAAAATGCATATTTGTCTCCTTTATGTTTTTGAATAATGTATGCATCTTTGAGTCTATTGATGTCTAACAAATATCCTCAAATGCAAATTGCTATTGTCTCTGAAAAATGGTATTTCATTGGCATGCCCGAATTTGTAAAGATATTTTCTTTATTGTGCAGATGTTAAACAACGTTTGAATGCTCTGCGTGGAAAAGGCATGTCCAACGCATTCTCCTGGTCATCCAAGAGGTGGGCAGTGTTGGATATGAATTAATGGCAAGAGTGATACGTTGCAACCAGAGCTCAAGTTTTTGATATGTTACTAATTTGAATGAGTCATGGTCGGGTACAGAAACACGCAGAAATACAGACAGTTCCTCCCAAAATAACAAACCTCCAAAAGTTCCAAAATATTTGACAATATAAGACTGACAAATTTTAAACAAAGTGAACTTTAAATAGCAAACCCTTATCCTCCAGACCGAAAATACAGACAGTTCCTCCCAAAATAACCGGAGGTTACAGGAAATGGGCAGATCTATCATCTGTGAGATTATAAAGAAAAGGTGGATTCAAGAGCCTTACCAGTTATCCAAAATATACATGCACTCCCACTGCTATCAGAAAGATGGCATAAAAGCCGAAGAATATGAAAGAGTGAAGGAAGAATCGAAGCGGGAGAAGGGCGAGTGTTTTGTTCGACATTGATTGCAGTAGGTGGCTCCTAGTCGTGGCGTTGTGGGTGGCAGAGGGGAGAGGAGCGGCGCCAGGGAGAGGTGGCGGAGGATGCCATGCGGGGTCCACCGTCTGGGTTGCTGCCGTCGTCATTTACCGGGAGGAGGGTGCCGTCGCCATCTGCAGGGTCCACCATCGGGCCGGAGAAGGGAGGGGTCGCCGGAGGGGCTGATCGGGAGCTGTCACATCAGCTCCCGATTCGTCGAACGAACGACTCCTCCATACTAATGTGCCAAAAGATGCTTGTACACATTTTTGTCTCATCATTAGGTTTAGGTCAGGTAAGTGACGATACTTTAATTCTCAGTTTCCAAGACATATAAAACATTCATTAATGTCTCTTTCGTAACAGGTGGAGAGGAGGGATTAATAGGTGGACAGTAGGAGTCTCCACCTGTTACAATAGAATAATTTTCTGTTTTTTTCTTTTTTTCTTTTGCAGTGAACTTTGCACGCTGCGGAAAGAAATAGGACAGAGTATAATCGTGTGAAACGACGTGCGTACGCCTGCCGTGCAGGTTGATTATAATATTATAATCGGTAGGGAAGGAACCGACTCTTCCATAATCGGTTTCGCCAAAACACAAAATCATGCGGAAAGAAATAGGACAGAGTATAAACGTGTGAAACGATGTGCGTACGCCTGCCCTCCAGGTTGATTATAATATTATAATCGGGGTAGGGAAGGAACTGGTTCAACCGACTCTTCCACTATCGGTTTCGCCAAAACAAAAAATCATTCACTGATCTATGTATCTCATGGTCTCTGCAGGTACATATTGTGTCAATCTATAGCAATGTAGGCGTAGCATCGTGCAGCCAGCGGTTGGTGACCGACGATTTCACACTCCTCCACGGTGTGAATTATTATCCCATGCTCCTCTAGGGGCCTGGCTTATCTGCATGAGCAGTGTAGAGAACCCATCATGCACTTGGACATAAACCCTCAGAATATCCTTTGCTCAAGTAAAAAAGCCCAACCTCTGTAAATGTGCCGTGGATGTTCGTACACCTTTTCCTTTGTTCATTATGCCAAGTAAGGTACCGATTCTTCCGATTTTGCTTTCCCAAAGACAGAAAAACATTCACTGATCTCTATGACTCATGGTCTCTGCAGATACCATGGAGCCCTAAAAGATTTATTATCTGCTGAAGAATATCGTGAGCCTCCATCATGTAAGTACACATTGTTTTGGGTGGGTTCTTTTTGTTGGCCATTTTTTAATTTTTAATTTTATCCATTGGCCATACGATTTGCTTTATATATTTTCATTTTTCTTTTCTAATTTTTTATATATTTCAATTGAGTTTTAACTTTTATCTATAAGCATATCTACATAATCGACATTGTGTTTCTGCCCTGGTAGAGGATGACATAGAGCCTTAATAATAAGAGTTGTTATTCATGGGAGAGGTTAAACACTTTTAATTATTAAATTGATTTTAGACCTGAATTTTGGGAATTATAGACAATTGGCAGGTTGTGGGAAAGCTCTTTTACATTTAATTTCTTTGTTTGCTTATTGGTTTTGGCTTAGTGTTGAAAGGTACTTTGATTTTAAATAGGTGAAAAGGAGAGTTCCATTGAGGATGAAGATAAAATGATAATATACTATTTTTGTTTCAAGGTAAGAGGCCAACGTCTTTCACAGGTTTGTTTGGCTTACTTAGATATTTTTGTGTGTCAAATCAAAGTATTTGCAGTTCTTTATTTTCATTTAATAGAGTTTGAGCTATAATTCTCATTCTCATTCATTTCTATATTTATCTCTGTGTGTCTAGGCTCACTGTTAGAGGGATATTCCTTTCTCAAGATTTCTAAGGAGCTGTTTAAATAATTTGCAGATAAGATGAAATGTTAGAGAAAGAAAGGATGAAGAATATGATCAAGCTTTTCTTGCTTATTTTTTTGAAGCGTGTTTTGAATGGTGATTCCACTCTCTCATTGTTTGCTTGGATACACAGGTACACATTTTGTTTGTCATAGTCTCTATAGGTAGATACAAATGTAATCATTTTCAGTTTCTCAAAAAAATAGAAGACATTCACTAATTTGGAATTGTGAACTAATCTGGAATCATTTAACTTCAAGCTTGGCTTCTAATTAAAGTCCATATATTCATTAATTTTATGTGCACAGATATTAATACATGGTGAAATATAAACTAGGTTGAAACATTTTAGTATATCAAATACATCTTATAAATTTTATTCATCTCTTGAAGATCAAAATAGAATGAAAGTCAAGAAAAATTTAAAGACTTTGATTATTACCAACTTGTTTAAATTACATTATAATTTTAGAACAATGACCATGGGTTTGAAGAATGAAACACTTCCTTGCTATTCATGGGCATCGGTAGGGGCATCTTGTGGGTCATAAGTGGGGTGCTGTTGACCACTGGAGTGGCACCTGATGATAATGGGAAGACTCCATGCCCAAGGATGAACTAGAAGACATTTTTACAATGGGATATCATCAGTTCAACAGACTTTTTAAACTCTACTTCTACTTCTTATCATTTTCTCTTGTACCCAGATTTCCACGCCCTACGGGGAATTGTAATAAGTGATGCTAGTAATGATGAGTTTTGAGTCAGTATTAAGTCTGTAACAGGCCTAGGTATCCCGGGACCTTGCCAACAAGTGAGTATTACTCTGGGAGGTTTTTTTTACTTGGTTAATTATCATCTCCCTACCAGGAGTTAATAATTAATTGAATTTTTTCCTCCAATTTTACCCCAAAGCCAGAGTACGGCTTGATGGTGAGGCCTTGGGTGAGTCCTAGTGTCTAGAGTCAATGTATATTACCATACTAGATCACACAAAAAAATTTGTGGAATTTGGTTAGGTCTAGGTAAATTTTTTAGATTTCCCACAAGTAAAAAATTGCAATAAAAATTGTAATTGAATTGTAATAAGTGTTTTCTAGAGAAGTTATATGGGGTATGAGTAATCAAAATTACACCTCTCATGCTCAAATTTCTACTATGACACACTTTGAGGGGTTAAAAATGTGTTTTGAACTCTCAAAACCCACTTTTCCTAAGTTTAGTGGGAAATCTCGCAATTAATTAAGCCAGAAATTAAATAAATTGAGAAAAATAAATATCCACACATGCTAAATGAGGTGGAAAATTATAGAGGAGTTAAAGTGAAGTCCCAAGGTGATGTGGACTCCTAAAATCAAGGAAAAGACATGTGCTCAAATAAAATTGAATTTCTGGCATTAAATGAGAGCTACTTACTTGGAAATTCGAATTTGTGAAGTTAGTGCATATTTGGGAGGATTTGGGAGAATATTTGGTGGAGATTTTTGTGGGAAAATGTCCCTACATGGGTTACCAACCATATACATGTCATTCCGTCATAAAATTCGAATTTGGCATATAAGGGAAGAAGAAAATGATGTCCACTTGCCGGAATTAGATTTTTACACTTGGCATTGGAGCTCCACTTACCAAATTCGAATTTGTCTTGAGATCTCCTCCCTCTCACCACTTGGCATATGGTTCTTCATTGGGATTTGCTCCCAACTTTCTATATAATGGATCCATGAGCTCTCATATTGTAATCATTGTTTACTAGCTATTGTGCTTGCGGAAGCACTGCTACCTTGTACACTTTCAGAAATACAATAAAGAATTTGGGGTTTCATTCATGAGGTGTTCCTCCTTTTGGAGTGCGATGAATTATTGGTAATTGGTATAATTCCTTTTACTCATGCTTTGATCTAATTTGTTTCCATATGCTCTTGTAAATTTGTTAATGTAGAGCTATCTTACATTGACATTTTATTTAGGAGTATGCTCTTGGTATAGAATGCTCTAGTTGGTTTTAAATAAATTTCTAGAGTTTCTTATCATTGTTTATTGTTAGATCTATATGGAACTAATTCTTGATTGAAGTTTTATTGAGGGAACATCTTGTTGGGATCAAAGAATCAATCATTAGGGGAAGTCTTTGGAGAGACCAACCCACTCTTGATATATTCTCAAAGGAGCTCTCATTTGTTATTTGAACCTTCATAGTCTTATCTTACAGAGTGGTTTTGCAGGGGTTTTGGGACATATCTTGTATACACTCTGAATACTTCTAAATTTGAATATCTTTTAAAACATTATACTTTATTGTTTTCATTTGCTATCTAAGAGCTTGAAGATGACTAAGCAAAGAGGAGAGTTTACTCGAACTCTTTGGCTTAGCCCTTTGTAAATTGTTGTGCAATATTTTGTCATTTTATCTATCTAATATTTGATTGGTTTTATAGCCCTCTTTCCGAACCTTTTTCTTGTGGCAACTTGAGTGGACAACTACAAGAACCTACTAACAATTTGTTGCAGGACCTTTGGGCTACGAATTTCAAATGAGGAGGATAACTCTCTCTTCTTTGGTTATGGGAATTGAAGGGGCTTAGCTTCTCTTCTCCTTTTGTAAAGTTTGAATTCTTTTGATTTTTTTATTTTTTTTTAAATTCTCACCGAGGAAAAGTCTATGGTCTCAATATTTGTAAAGACTTTCCTTGGTTTAAAAAATGCCTCATGGTCATTTCATTCTTGTAAAATTAATAAAATTTCTGTTTTTGTTGTGGGAGCGTGGGTTTTACCCATTGGCATCCCTATCTCTCCATTTCAAAGGAGAAAATTTGTAGATGTATTGACTTAGTGGTTTTGACATTTCCGTTTTCTTTCACATCACATATGCATGCTCTAATTGGGAAGTAACACAAATCACATAGTCCTTTAATTTCTTAATTGCAAACTCATTTTCCATCACTTACTTATGTTTTGTGATCTATTTCTCATTTGGATAAGTTTCACAATATACTACAAGTAAAGAAGCATAGCACTTTCAATTTATGGCAACTTGAGTTATTATTCTAATTATGAAGCATATTTAATTGAATCATCTCCATATTTTACATAGCACTTGCAAACTCACTTTCATATCATTTAGGCATTTCACTTTTCATACTAGACTTACATCTCTAAAATTTACCTCCAACTTAAGTTGGTTGAATAGACGTTTTAGGGACTCTCTACCTCTATGGACTCCTCACTGTGAGATCCAAATATTTGGGCGAGGGTGAGGTATGAAGATTAGAGTTAAATTGTAATTTTTCTTTAGAACTAATTAATAAAATAAACCAAGAGCACTATCTCTTAACATTTACTTGCAAAGTTCCCAAATTTTTTGCTATCTTGACGGTTTAAAGATTCACATGCAAATATTATCTCAAGAAGCACTTTGGATGTAAGCATTTTAATTCCTTAAAATTTGCAACAAGTTTAATTCTATGGTACTTGGAAATTTGCTTACCTTTGCAACTTCATTGCATGTTGTCATTTTAATGATCATTATACTTATGGATGATTGATATATCTTGTTTCATTGACAAATACCCTTATTTGGTGTTGAAAATTTAATTGCATGTTGTGATCTTGGTCTAACATTTGAGTTTTTTTATCATCTCATTTACATTCTCCAAAAGTAGAATACTAAATGTTTCTTTATGAGAAAGATAGTTTCTCATGCTTTGATTCATAAATCTATTTATCTTGAGAGCATTTCTGATATCTTGTGTTAACAGTATTTTGTTTCCATTTCAGGATTACTGTGTTCTCATCTCTTTGAACATTTATTTTACTTTTGAGCACGTTATTTGTAAAGTCACTAGTTAAATGGTTTGTAATTATTTCAAAGTTGCTCATAAATGTTCATGAATTTTCAAAAGTAATCCAATCTCACTCTAATATTCTCCTAGAAAACTCACATCTTTAACTTAGTTTTTCTTTAGAGAACACCCCACATAGATAACCTAGAAGATAGCTTAAACGGAGAGAGTCAGGAATAGGTGACAAACCTTCTCTGAGTTCCTTGCCTCCAACCACACCTTGTGGGGTTAAAGGCTTTTCCTGCTAACTGTAGGTAGGTGTAGGCAGCAAGCGATAACATTTTTTGGCGTCGTTGCTGGGGACAAGTCTTCTTGTGCCTGGGAAAATGACTAACTTTAAGTTTTGGCATATTTGAATTTTAGATTTAGATTCTTGCTCAAGTGGCAACTCCACTCAATCCTAATTTTTCAAGAGTTTCTACTAGGATAAATTCAAGTGGTCTAGCTAGCCCCTTTCCTGATCCTGAAAGGGTTTTTAGAGAGAGGTTAAATAGACTTTCTCATAGTAGAGCTCTTGTTAGTCTTGGGCAAGTGGCTATTTCTGACATTCACTTGTTGTTTCAAGAACAAATTGAGCCTAACATCATGAATGATCTTTTTGCTCCTTGTAAATTTACTAACATTAATGGCTATCCTCACAATATCTGTGACAAGGCTATTGAAAGTTTGTCTTCTTTTCAAGTTAACAATGCCATCAGCGCTGCATCACATGGGAAGAAATTTAATGTTTTCATCTTTAAGTGGTGTCACGTTGCTAACTATGAGGATGTAAAGATGAGGATTTTCGTTCTCTCTTTGGAAGAGGATGCTCTTGATTGGTTCACTGAGAAACCTGCTCACTCGTATGATTCTTTATAAGCAATTGTTAATGCTTTCATGGGAAAGTATGGAGAGAGAAGAGAGAATAGTCATTTGATCAGTGCCATTAGCACCATGAAGAAGATTGAGAATTAAACCATGGAGGAGTTTAACAAGAGATTCAATGAATTAGTTAAAATCATGTCTACTACTGTTAAACCTCCTGATGAATTTTTCTTATGTTCCTATCTGGATTCTTTTGGTGTTGACACTGCTTATGAGTTGAGAAGAAAGGAGCCTGCAACTTTGGGTGTAGCTCAAACTGAAGCCTTGAAAATGGAGAGGGCCAGAAATCAATCAAGAAAATTTGAGATTCCTGGTTTCACTAGAGGGCCATCGAAATCGAATGATTCCAAAGGCAAGGCCAAGGAAGAGGCTACCCATGATCCTATTAAGGAATTAACTCTACTAATCAAGAGCATGGAAGCAAACCACACTAAAGAAATGCAATCCATGCAAAGTAGGTTGGTGGCCATGGAAATATCGCAAGTGAAAAGATTCCAACCTAGGCCAAATAATGGATGGCAAAAGAATAAAGGCCCTCAACAGGATTATAGGCCTCCACATCCATTGGAATCCACCAACATGGTAGATCAAATTCCCCCTTTTTGTAGGCCATGTAATGAGTTCCATGAAGAAGCCACATGCCCATATGTAAAGAGAATTATGGAAGGTAGCATGTTGGGAGATGAACATGTAGGAACTAGTGGTCAAATCAATATGTTCTCCATGGAAGATCAAATATACACCATTAAAGGAAATCAAGAGATTGACCATAGTCCTAATAATCTTGGGGTTGACAATATGATTGCAAATTTTGACAAAGTCACTAAGATTTTTGGGAAAAAGCCTATATCTAGACAAATTCTTGCTATGACAAAACACAAAGGGATGAATTATCAGAGAAGGGATATTCAAGACTGGAATAATCAAAGAAATGTTTCTCCTCTTACTTCAGAATTAAATTTTGAATTGGGCGATTGGGTGAATAATGCAAAGGTTTCTATCCCAGTGACAGAGCTTTTAAAGATACCATCTCAAAGGGCCAAGTTACTAAGTGCAATTGAAGTTACTCAAGGGGAAGAAAAGCCTAATAATGAACCAGAAGATGAAGAAATTGTATTGAAAAGTATGAACTGTTATGTGGGGAACGAAGATCATCTGCCATTTTATGTTTCTTTGATAGTGAATGATCGTCTTTTACACAATTGCATGCTTGATTCAGGGGCTTCATCAAATTTTATGACCAATAAAGTCGTGGAGAAACTGAATTTAAGGGTATCTAGGCCCTATCACAATATATGTTCAATGGATTCTAAAAGAATTGAATTGTGTGGGATAATTAAAGATTTACAGGTTTTCCTAGCTGCATACCCAGACAGAATAATGACTATGGATATTATTGTGATAAATGTTCCTGATTCATGGGGAATGCTCCTATCAAGAAAATGGGCATCAGATTTAGGTGGTAGCCTTCAAATGGATTTATCATATGCCACCATCCCCATGCCAAATGATACCTTTGTCAGACTTGATCGGGAGTTAGAGAAAATATATCATGTTGAGGATCCAAGGAGACCCAACAATGAGATTATCTATAGATCATGCCAGACAGGAAGTGATGTTGTGTTGACAAATTTTCTTCCCCCATTAACAGAACGAATTCAAAATGAAGAGATTAGGCATAGATCAAAAGGCTTGGGTACTTAAAATCTTCCATCAAAGCATTTTCAAGACAGAGCAGTAGGATTGATAGCGATTGCATCGTCATCGCCATCGCAACTAACCAAAAAGAAAAGAAAAAAATGAAAAAATAAAAAGGATATAAAAAATGACCCTCCAGTTTTGAGCAGGATCAAACCTCAACACGTCAAAAGTCAAAAAAGGAAAAGGAAGAGGTTTGGTATATCTAATGGCCACAAACATGTTAACATTGGGGCAAGTCATAGTCCCAAGATAGTTAAAATTGGACAAGGCACATTAGAAAAAGAGCCTATGGATTTGCCTGTGAGTAGGCAGGTTCTCAAGATGGATTTCACTGAAGACATTTGATGCCATGGGGCATCCTGTGTATCATATTCCTAACCCTATCCCTTGTAAATTTTGTTTAAGTAGTTTTATTTCATGAATAAATTGTTATTTATGTTTCCTAGAATAAATTTCCATTTCTATACTTGATTTTATTTGGTGTTATTTTGAATGGATACTGCTAATATATATCTTTGGTCGGTGGATGTAGATTCCAGGTTCTTGCACACTATCACTTCATATCTAGAATGCATCCCCATATGGAGCCAAATGTTGACCACTGGAGTGGTACCTGATGATAATGGGAAGACTCCATGCCCAAGGATGAACCAGAAGACATCTGTACCATGGGATATCATCAGATATCATCAGTTCAACAGAGTTTTTAAACTCTACTTCTACTTCTTATCATTTTCTCTTGTACCCAAATTTCCACGCCCTACGGGGAATTGTAATAAGTGATGCTAGTAATGATGAGTTTTGAGTCAGTATTGAGTCTGTAATTGGCCTAGGTAGCCCGAGACCTTGCCAACAAGTGAGTATTACTCTGGGAGGTTTTTTTACCTTGGTTAATTATCATCTCCCTACCAGGAGTTAATAATTAATTGAGTTTTTTCCTCCAATTTTACCCCAAATCTGGAGTACGGTTTGATGGTGAGGCCTTGGGTGAGTCCTAGTGTCTAAAGTCAATGTATATTACCATACTAGATCACACAAAAAAATTCGTGTAATTTGGTTAGGTCTAGGTAGTGATTTTTTAATTTTTTAGATTTCCCGCAAGTCGAAAATTGCAATAAAAATTGTAATTGAATTGTAATAAGTGTTGCCTAGAGAAGTTATATGGGGTATGAGTAATCAAAATTACTCTTCTCACGCTCAAATTTCTACTATGACACGCATTGAGGGGTTAAAAATGTGTTTTGAAACCTCAAAACCCACTTTTCTTAAATTTAGTGGGAAATCTGGAAATTAATTAAGCTAGAAATTAAATAAATGGAGAAAAATAAATATCCACACATGCTAAATGAGGTGGAAATGAGGTGGAAAATTATGGAGGAGTTAAAATGAAGTCCCAAGGCGATGTGGACTCCTAAAATCAAGGAAAAGACATGTGCTCAAATAAAATTGAATTTCTGGCATTAAATGAGAACTACTTACTTGGAAATTCGAATTTGTGAAGTTAGTGCATATTTGGAAGGATTTGGGAGAATATTTGGTGGCGAGTTTTGTAGGAAATTGTCCCCACATGGGTTACCAACCATATACAAATGTCATTCCATCATAAAATTCGAATTTGACACACAAGGGAAGAAGAAAATGATGTCCACTTGCCAGAATTCGATTTTTAAACTTGGGATTGGAGCTCCACTTACCAAATTCGAATTTGCCTTGAGATATCCTCCCTCTCACCACTTGGCATATGGTTCTTCATTGGGATTTTCTCCCAACTTTCTATGTAATGGAGCCATGGGCTCTCATATTGTAATCATTGTTTACTAGCTAGTGTGCTTGTGGAAGCGCTGCTGCCTTGTACACTTTCAAAAATATCAATAAAGACTTTGGGGTTTCATTCATAAGGTGTTCATCCTTTTGGAGTGTGATGAATTGTTGATCATTGGTATAATTCCTTTTACTCATGCTTCGATCTAATTTGTTTCCATATGCTCTTGTAGATTTGTTAATGTAGAGCTATCTTACATTGACATTTGATTTAGGAGTATGCTCTAGGTATAGAATGCTCTAATTGGTTTCAAATAAATCTCTAGAGTTTCTTATCATTATTTATTGTTAGATCTATATGGAACTAATTCTTGATTAAAGTTTTGTAGAGGGAACATCTTGTTGGGATCAAAGAATCAATTGTTGGGGGAAGTCTTTGGAGAGACCAACCCACTCTTGATACATTCGCAAATGAGCTCTCATTTGTTCATTGAATCTTCATAGTATTATCTTACAGAGTGGTTTTGCAGGGGTTTTGGGACATAACTTGTATACAATCCGAATACTTCTAAATTTGAATATCTTTTAAAACATTATACTTCATTGTTTTCATTTTCTATCTAAGAGCTTGAAGATGACTAAGCAAAGATGAGAGTTTACTCGAACTCTTTGGCTTAGCCCTTTGCAAATTGTTGTGCAATATTTTGTAATTTTATCTATCTAATATTTGATTGGTTTTGTAGCCCTCTTTCCGAACTTTTTTCTTGTGATATCTTGAGTGGACAACTACAGGAAATTACTAACAAGTTGTTATAGGGCCTTTGGGCTACGAATGTCAAATGAGGAGGATAACTCTCTCTTCTTTGGTTGTGGGAATTGAAGGGGCTTAGCTTCTCTTCTCCTTTTGTAAAGTTTGAATTCTTTTGAGTTTTTTTGTTTTTTGTTTTTTGTTTTGTTTTGTTTTTTTTTTTCACTGAGGAAAAGTCTATGGTCTCAATATTTGTAAAGACTTTTCTTGGTTTAGAAAAAGCCTCATGGTCATTTCATTCTTGTAAAATTAATAAAATTTCTGTTTTTGTTGTGGGAGCGTGGGTTTTACCCATTGGCATCCCTATCTCTCCATTTCAAAGGAAATAATTTGTAGATGGATTGACTTAGTGGTTTTGACATTTCCGTTTTCTTTCACATCACATATGCATGCTCTAATTGGGAAGTAACACAAATCGCATAGTCCTTTAATTTATTAATTTGCAATCTCATTTGCCATCACTTACTTATGTTTTGTGATCTATTTCTCATTTGGATAAGTTTCACAATATACTACAAGTAAATAAGCATAGCACTTTCAATTTATGGCAACTTGAGTTATTGTTATAACTATGAAGCATATTTAATTGAATCATCTCCATCTTTTACATAGCACTTGCAAACTCACTTTCATATCATTTAGGCATTTCACTTTTCATACTAGATTTGCATCTCTAAAATTTACCTCCAACTTAAGTTGGTTGAATAGACGTTTTAGAGACCCTCTACCTCTATGGACTCCTCACTGCGAGATCCAAATATTTGGGCGAGGGTGAGGTCTGAGGATTAGAGTTCAATTGTAACATTTCTTTAGAACTAATTAATAAAATAAACCAAGAGCACTATCTCATAACATTTACTTGCAAAGTTCCCAAATTTTTTGCTATCTTGACGGTTTAAAGATTCACATGCAAATATTATCTCAAGAAGCACTTTGGATGCAAGCATTTTAATTCCTTAAATTTTGCAACAAGTTTAATTCTATGATACTTGGAAATTTTCTTACTTTTGCAACTTCATTGCATGTTTTAATTTTAATGATCATTATGCTTATGGATGATTGACATATCTCGTTTCATTGGCAAATACCCTTATTTGGTGTTGCAAATTTAATTGCATGTTGTGATCTTGGTCTAACATTTGAGTTTTTCTATCATCTCATTTACATTCTCCAAAAGTAGAACACTAAATGTTTCCTTATGAGAAAGATAGTTTCTCATGCTTTGATTCATAAATCTATTTATCTTGAGAGCATTTTTGATATCTTGTGCTCACAGTCTTTTGTTTCCATTTCAGGATTACTGTGTTCTCATCTCTTTGAGCATTTCTTTTACTCTTGAGCACGTTATTTATAAAGGCACTAGTTAAATGTTTTGTCATTATTTTAAAGTTGCTCATAAATGTTCATGAATCTTCAAAAGTAATCCAATATCACTCTAATATTCTCCTAGAAAACTCACATCTTTAACTTAGTTTTTCTTTAGGGACCACCCTCCATAGCTAACCTAGGAGATAGCTTAAATGGAGAGAGTCGGTAATAGGTGACAACCCCTTCTCTGAGTTCCTTGCCACCAACCACACCTTGTGGGGTTAAAGGCTTTTCCCACTAACTGTAGGTAAGTGTAGGCGGCAAGCGATAACAGGTGCTTATATTCCTAATCTTGGTATGACTAGTTCTATCAAAATTTAATTAAAAGAACTAGATGATTTTAGAGGAAAGTTTATTCTCAAATCAAATGATAGTTGGTATTTATGTCAATGATTGTAGCTGTGTGTTAACGCCATATGCTTTAAAGTTCATATGATACATTTCATTTAGTTCTTTCATTTTCAATGGATAAATTTAGTTTCTTCATTTTTAACCCCACCAAATATTGGATGAATTATAGTTACTTACATAATTTCTTTTCTTTTCTTTTTAAAGTGAGGGAGATTACTTAATCTAACCTTCAATGAATGGGTGGAAGTATTACATAGTCTTTAGTGAACTACCCAGCTAGCTATCATGAGTCCAGCAAATGTCCTTCCTAGCCACAAAGGATCCCCTAGGAAACTGTGTAAGCTATACTGCATGTCTTCTTTCTCGTGATTATTTAAGAGAAAGTGTGAGATAGAATTAGGGTTAAAGCATGACATGTAGAGGTTTCTTCCCTTAATGGGGAAGCATTTCTTTTGGTGGAGAAGATAAATGCTACATAAAACAGAGAGATGTTGTCACAAATTGTCCATTGGACACCAAATGTAGAAATGCTACTCGAAACATTTTGATTTCTTGCTTTGTTTTCATATTATTATAGAATAGGCAATGTCAATGTCAAAACCATACAAATACTTTTCATGGAAAATTGAGCATAGATACTATAGATAGTGATCAATCCAATTCCATTGGATTTGGAGGTAGATGTTCCTTCCAATCATAAAAGAGTTGAAATTTTACGACTTCCATTAGAAGGTAATTTCAAATATTGGCATAGTTGTTGCTTGAAATATTATGAATATTTGAAACACATAGTATTCCCTCCCATATTAACAACATTAAGCATAGCCTCCTCCAATCGATAGAAAGGATCTTGTATGACAATATGGGCATGACACCCTCTAACCAACAACATTAATCATAGCCTCCTCCAATCAATACAAAGGATCTTGTATAACAATATGGGCATGCCACCCTCTATCCATGTATTTGTAGAATGTCTATGGAGGAGGATGAGGTGTTTATAAATTTTCGAGGGGTTTTGCTAGATTTTACATTCATACTAAAGTTCCTTACAATAATTAGAGCAAGCTTGTGAGCTTGGATGCTTCATGACGTGCAGTAATCATAGTTATGAGTCTTTTTAATATCAAAATATATATGAGGAGAAGGAAGGTAATAATAAACATTAATAAAAAACCCAAAAAATCTTGTGGAAGGGTGTTAACTAAAGGGATATACAAAGTGTTATACTTAAATACTTGATGCTATATACTATTTCTATTAGAATTCCATGCACCCAAAGTTTGGTCTATATTTTGGTAGTTTCACAAAACAAATTTAGCATAGTGGATAGATCATACACAGAACACAATTTATTTCCAAACTGGATTTCTTATTAGTTTGGTGTTGGAGTATGTCTCGACAGATGAACAGGTAGCAGACATACTAACAAAGGCTCTTTCGAATAAGAAGTTTGAGTATCTGAGAAACCTGTTGGGTTTGGTAGACATTGCTGATTGTATTAATGATAAGGAAATGGAAGAGATTTGTTGAGGCTTTGCAAGTGAAGCATTGTCTGGGAGGACATCTGGCCAACACTTTGTGTTGATGTAAAGGTCCCAAAGTAGGGAAGGGTGGCATGGGTCATAAAGCTCTGACCATTGATACACACCTAGGTCCTTGGGTTGGTGGTTAGAAAGTAAGCCCGATGGTACCTAAAGGGGTTGAAGGCTTGAGTCCACCTTATTCCCACTTGGATAGATTTCCCTGGTCAGGAATCTAGTTTGTGGCATTGCGATGCCTAAATTGTTGAGAGACCAATGGATAGATTTCCTTGTTCAGGAATCTAGTCCATGGCATTGCGGTGCCTAAAGTTCCTCATTGTTTCATATAGTTTGAGATCTTCTATTGTATTGGTATATGATGAATACCTGCCTAGTTAAGAAGGTGTTGGAAATTATAACTAGGTTTGGTCTTCATTTAATGTATTTGAGTCATCATGAAATGTACTTGACAAAAGAATAAAGAAAATAATTTTTATTATTGGGTTTCATGCTTGGGTCATCATTATCTAAGTGAAAGTCCCCATTGTGGACTCATAGAATTAATATTAAGTTTATAGAGTCATTGTACATTCAAAGAGACCCTTCTTGGGCTTTTGAATCATGTAAAAAGGTTAAGAATTGAGTTAAATATGATTTATGTACCCTCCACAACAAGTCGGCCTAGAAGAGATCAAGTCAGCCTAAGGACACCTATTCGACCCACAAGAAGCCTATAGATACAAGCTAGTCGAAGTCATTTGGAGTAGCATCTCTCAAGCTAGTTCGATATCTCAAGAGTAGCTGCAGAAGTTCGAAGTTTGTTGTCGGGAAGCCGAAAGAAGTGCAAGTTTGGGGAAGCCTAAGGAGAGGAAGAAAATCAAAATTTTGGCGCCTCTCTCTCTCTGTTTTGTGCCCTATATTGGGAGATCGAAGTCTTCCAAGTTTCGCTGTAGTCAGAAGCTCTCTACTGCTAGAAGTTGTTGCCTGGTCGAAGTTGTTGGAAAGGGGTCGAAGACCTGTGAGGCTGACTTGGTGTGGAAGGAAGGTCTGGTATATGTCTAGGGTGAAGAGTGTCAAAGAATACTATTGAAAGGAAGAATTATATTGACTAGTTTTTCCCCTCAAGGGGGGTTTTTCCCTGGCATAGTGCCTACACCTTGTGTGTCTTGTTTTGTGATCTTCACGTACACATAATGATGAAATATAAGATAATAAATAAGTAAAAGAATCCAACACACTCACAAGTAATTATCAAGATTAGAGAATCAAACCCTAATATAACTACATTGATTTTCCATCAAAAGGAAAGGTCGCAATCCTATTGAGTATTATTTGCAGCTAAAGGGAGGTCCGTTGAGGGCTATAGGATCCCTATGTGAGGGACGTGGGCTACATGATGTAGCCTCAACAGGACGAATCAACATAGAATAAATTTTACATGTGGTCCAAGGATTTGAGAGGGATGCATAAACCCCTTGGTGCTATAACAATATCCTCAAGTGGCAATAGCAAGGTGGTGAACTGTTGTAGGGGTTTTGTGGTAAAGGAGTGCCACAAAAGCATTTTTTGCAGGGAAGTAGGGGCTTGAAGGACTAACCCTCAACCCAAGGAAATTGACAAGGGCGATGTCTTGTATTTGGGCATATTTTCTAGAATATTGTTTGATCTTATAGATCCATTTAGATGGGATGACCGATTTTTCACTAGGTCTAGGAACGACTTCCCAAACCCCATTCTTCATGATGGATTGATATTCTTCCTGCATTGCTTTCTTCCAAACCTCTTGATGTGCAACGTCCTTGAATGTAGATGGTTCGACTTCTATCAATTTTGCCATGTATGCAACATAACCAAAATATCTTTTCGGTTTCTTTCTTTCCCTGAAGGTTCCTGCAGCTTCATGTCCTTCAACATCTTCCAATGTAACTTTCAACCAGTTTGTCCTCTTCACTGTGGTTGGGATAACCATCGATTGAATAGGGTCACTTGGTCCTTCTCCGAGATTTGTAGTAGAGTTTTCATGATGAACTTCTTCTTCAAATATGGGAACTTCTTCGTCATCAGAATCAATATGAATATCCTTTGATTTCTTGTAATATGCTTGATTCTCATCAAATATGACATCCTTGCTTACTTCAATATATCGTCCTTCCTTGATGTAGATTCTATATGCTTTTGAAGAGAGACTATATCCAACAAATATTACCTTGATACTTGTAGAGTCCAACTTCTTTTACTTGTCTTTCGAAACATGGACTTCCAAATATTCGAAGGTGATCCACACTCGATTTCTTTGCTGTGAATACTTCTTCGGGTGTTGTATTATGTAAATTACATTTACATAATTATTTTAGAATGCATCATGATTTATTGAAGTAAACTACTGAAGCAACCTACACTTAATTGAATATGATTTCGAAACAAGAAAACTGAGCAAGAAATAAATCACACATAGGGCACCCTTATTTTGGACCAAGTCCCAGGAAAAACCTAATGCGGGAAAACCGGTGCAACATATTTGAGGGTTTGTATTATTAAGAAATAGGTTTCTGAATACAATCTCTGTATGCCTTGCTGGCTATCCAGTACAAGGAAATCAAGACAGACAAAAATATAATGAGTTTTACCTCGCACTGCAAGTCCCGACAGATCTAGATCTGAACTGGCGAAACCCCAGCTCCCTCTGCGTTTCCTCTATGCAGTATATGCGTAGGCTTGCATGGAGATGGCTTTGGACTGAATCACCTCCTCTTTGAATCGATCTTCCTCTTAGAAAATCAAGTTTCAGGCCTCCCAGGTTAGAAACCCTGATCTCTAGAAAAAATCGGTCTGTCTCTCGGAAACACTACGCAGTCCCTGCGTCACCCCTTCTGGGGACTGCATCACACCTCCTGGTGGCTGCATTGCTTCCTCTGCTGCCTCTCTACTAGGTACTCTTGGTCCCGGAGAAGGTCCTCCGACCAATAACTTCTTCTGCCCCTCACTGCACTGAATCACTTATATCTGATCTTCATCCGAGCACTGCTCCGTTAGAAGAATTCGATCTCAAGATTCGTTCGATGTGTCTTTCCAAATGACACTCAAGCCTTCCTTTATAGTCTTCTCATTGAGATATCAATGACCGAGATTATATCTCTAACCAACGACTAAGATTATAACATGACTTGATATTTGCTTTCTAGATCATTCCCACTTTGTTTTATTAATATCTTTTAATTATTTAATTTCCCTAAGTTAGACTTAGGGTCCCCATTAAAATAATTATTTTTTTCAATAAAACATAAACTGAGTGGAATTTTCACAAACTGTTTCTGGGTTCTTTGTAATACCATTGCCTAAGCCTCTCCACAAAATTTGGGGCTTAGAGCAGTTCCGATGCTACAAAAAATCAACACCATGAACCGGCTGACTAAGAGTAGGGATGACCTTATAATGTAGATGACCATACCTCCTATGCCATAATTCAATGAGACTTATTTCCATATGAACCAAATCTTGAGAAGGTGGTGTAATGACTCTATAAATACTTCCTTCATGAACTCCAATAACCCTCGCTTTATCAATGCTAGAGTCATTTCCCCAAACGAATACTTTTCCATCAACAAAAGCAATTCTTCCCCTTTATCTTCTAAACAAGAAATAGAAAGAAAATTCTTTTTCAAACCTGGAACATATAAAATGTTGTTGAGGTGCATCTTCAATCCATTATCTAGCTTCAACGATGTTAATCCCAGGCCTTTAACAACATAGCTTTTTTTGTCACCCAATTCCACTGAATGAGAAGATGACTCCTTTGATAGTGTATGGAGTTGTTTACTTTATCCTATCATGTGTCTCGATGCTCCACTATCAGTGATCTGTGCATTGTCATCATTAAGAGAACCTATAAGAGCGGCCAAGAATCCTTGACTTTTGACCTTATTGAATAAGTAATAGATGACCTTCTTGATCCAACTTTCGGTTGTGTTGATAACCATTCTCATGTAGTCCATCAAAGAGGGAGAATCCATGCCAACAAAGTGATCTTTAATTATTCTTGACCTTAGCTCTGATACCATGTTGGAAAATCAAAGTATTTATATTAGGGCTTTATTCTCTGATCTTGATAATTACTTGTGAGTGTGTTGGCTTCTTTTGCTTCTTTACTATCTTATCTTTCATCAAGCAATTACCATATTATGTGTGCATGAAGATCAAAAAACAAGAGACACAAGATGTAGGCACTATACCAGGGCATAAACCCCCTCTAGGGGAAAACCCAGTCAAGATAATTTTTCCATTCAATAGTATTCGTTGAGACTATTCACCCTAGAAATATACCATACCTTCCCTTCACACCAAGTCATCCTCCCAGATCTTCGACCCCTTTCTAGCAACGTCGACTAGGCAGAAACTTCTAGCAGCAGACGGCTTCCGATAGCAACAGAACTTGGAATAATTTGATCTCCCAATCTAGGGCACAAAACAGAGAGAGAGAGAGAGGCATCAAAAGTTCAATTTTCTTCAACTCGCACTTCCTTTGACTTCCTGACAACAGACTTCAAACTTTTGCAGCTACTCTTGAGATATCGAACTAACTTGAGAGATGATACTCCAAATGACTTCGACTAGCTTGTATTTATAGTCTTCTTGTGGGTCTAATTGGTGTCCTTAGGCCAACTTGATCTCTTCTAGGCTGACTTGGTATGGAGGGTACATAAATCATATTTAACTCAATTATTAACATTTTTACATGATTCAAAAGCTCAAGAAGGGTCTCTTTGAATGTACAATGACTATATAAACTCAATATTAATCTTAGGAGTCCACAATGGGGACTTTGACCAATATAATGATGACCCAAGCATGAAACCCATGATTTAATAAGTCATTGTTACAATAATAAAATTTATTTCTTTATTCTTTTGTCAAGTACATTTCATGATGACTCAAATGAATTAAATGAAGACCAAACCAATTTACAATTTCCAACACCTTTTGTTGTGGCTTGATGTCCCAACCTCCAAACAACAACCCCTGACCCTTCCTTCTAGCTGTGGGTTGTTCTTGCCACAATTTCGACCCTAAACTAGGGCCTGAATTTCTTCCTATTGACCTACGAATTACCCAAATGTCCTCACATAGGCCTCGACCTATGCTAAAATAGAAAGCTAACCCTTCCATAGGATTTGACACCTTGCTTCTTGCCTATGGATGCCCCTATAGGACCCCTTTTCTGTTGATCAGCGATTGTCATTGATGTCAACCCAAGCAGCACCAGGGGCTAACCCAATATTGAATGGGAATTTTGACCTACCAAATTAATATATTCTGGGTCAATAATTCTTTTTATGGTTTCTACTTGTCGAGATGTTTCCATTGATATATGGCACGCCATGTAATTCTTCACGGTTTGAGAGATATTCATGTTTTAAGTTTGTACCCCCAGTTAGTGGGCTAAAACCCCATGGGGTTGGGGCATGGGTCATTGAAAAGTAATAATTAATATTTTTTAAGCTCCTAAAATCCCTCCCACGTTCACTTGTTGAAGCCCCTCTCAACCTAAGCATTTATATAAATTGTGATCCTTATTTCCTCCTTATGCAAGGGATTCGGCCATCTGAAACAGGTCATCATGGAATTTGCGCTCTAAATTTTTTTTCTACGAAGGTTCAGAAGCTGAAATTTTTATGAGGCAAAGCTGAAATCCTATGGAAGCTTCTATAAAAATTTCAGATCAAGGTGCGCAATATTGTTGGAGATATGATCTGTGGAAATTAGGGTTTTTTCAGGCTTCTGAAATTCATCTCAAAGAAGTGACCTTGGTAAATTCGTCATAACTCTCTCTCTAAGTATCAGATTGGAATTCCATAAAAAGTGGAAGATATTGCATAGTCTTTACTTTTCTCTCTATCAATTTCAGAGCCAAATGAAGAAACAGTGACACATGTCACGCCGTACAAGTTCGCTCTACTAAAACAGTCCATAATTAGGGAATTGTGAGAGATTGGGTATAACTCTCTCTTGAAGAATCCAAATTGGGTCAGACCTGTGGCATTGGAAAGATGACTCAGAGGACTACTACAAGACCAAAATCAGATATTGAGGATTTGAAATAAAAAAGATACACCAAATTCAATATCGATCTCCTAGAAGGCAAGAAAAAGCTAGATCATGTGTTGTCAAGGGTTGCAAAGGACCATAATTTCTACGGTAGTAAAGCAAAGAAAGGTGTAGCATAGGGTAGCATGACAAGAACAGAAACCAAGGTGCATAACAATAGCAAGAAGTTCATCATATGAAGTCTTCAAGTGGCAGCACTGCATACAATCATTGTAAAGGTATCATTGGACTTAGTCATTGTAAATACATTATTGTACAAATTGTACTAGTGTCTATCTGCCAAGGGTTGAAGAGGCAGTGTTGGGAGGTCTAGGATCATCATTAGGTGGTTGTGTCAAAGTTGGGGTTATGGTCTAGTATATCTTCTTCTTCTACATCATTCTATATCATTGTAAAGTGGAACATTTTCCTTGGTACAGGAGTCCATTCTTCTTTTATTCTTCTATAGGGTGGTAGGGTGGTGCTAGGGTGAGTTGTAGCTCATTGGGTGTTAGGGAATCCTTTCAGTTGACTACTGAAGAATCTCAGGCATTGGAGTGTCCATCCAGTGGGAGCTGGAGAAGAATGCTTTTCTATATTCTAGGAAGTTGGAGCTTTATTTTCAATTGGAGTTTAATATTAAAGAATTATTAGAAAAGCATTAGGTGGTTTTTGTCCCGGAGTGGGTTTCCACCTTAAAAACTGTGTGCATTTGTGTTCCTCTTGTTTTCTGCTATCATTGTACAAACACTGATAATAATTGAAGATTAACTAATGCTATAATTGAAAGGAATACTGATTCACCCCCCCCCCCTCTCAGTATTTCCAACAATTGGTATCCGAGCTTGGTTCCTTCAATAGTAGTTTAACAGCTGGAAGGAGGTCATGGAGCATACCAAGAATGGTGTACCTCTATTCAATGAAAATAATTATGCACTCTGGAAAGGAAGAATGGAGGTCTATCTCTTGGCGCAAGGTTATGAAGTATGGGACACTGTTCAAAATGGATTTACATCAACTGCAGATGAACAAGGTAAGAAGAATTTGGTAAATTATGCAAAAGAAAAGAATATTATTATCAGTGGACTTATTGAATCTGCTTATCATAAGGTGTTGGGTTGTAAAACCGCCAAAAATGTATGGGACAAGCTTGAGAATATATATGAAGGTGACTCAAATGTCAAATAAGCAAAGCTTCAAATCTATAGAGCAAAATTTGAGCAACTCAAAATGAAAGAAGATTGCAACATTGCTGCATACTTCCAATATGTTGATGAAATAACCAATACTCTGGAAGGATTGGGAGAGCTAGTTGACGAGAAGACTATTATACGGAAGATTCTTAGAACGTTACCAGGGAGATTCAACCCAAAGGTATCGGTCTTAGAATACAGTGAAAATCTAGACAAACTCAGCAAGGAAGAATTACATGGAGTTCTCATAGCATATGAAATGAGACTTGATGAAGAAAAGGGTACTTCAAATCTAGAAACTGCGTTCGTTGCATCTAAGAAAACAAATAAGGACAAACAACCTTCAATTGAAATGACATGCACCTGCAAGTGTGAAGAAAAGGGAGATGATGAAGGTGGTCTTTCAGATGAAGAATATGCTTACTTCACGAGAAAACTAAAAATTGGTAAGGGACAATACAAAGGTAAAATTCCATTGATATGTTTCAGCTGTAATGAGGTTGGGCATTTTGCAGCAAAATGTCCAAACAGAAGTAATGGAAACTGAAAAGGAAAGAAAGGCTTTAAGAAATTCAACAAGCAAGGATCCAAAAGGAACTTTCTCTCTAAATAAGATAGCTCATCATTCGATGAAGACAATGACAGTGAAGAAGAAGCCAATGAGAGAGTATTGTTTATGGCCAAGCACAATAAACTCAAGTGCAATAAACAAGAGGTATCAAACAACAAAGAAGAAGGATGGACCATAGAATAATTTTATGAGGAAGCAATCAAGCTTATAAAAGATCTCAAGGCGGAGATGATCCGTTCCAATACTCTTGAAGAACAAGTTCAAGGTCTCAAAATTGAAGTTGAAGAACACAAATGGATTGAAGAGTCACTTCAAAAGAAGTTGGAAGAAAGAAACCAAGAAAGGGAAGAATTAGAAGCCGAAGTAGTCTTGCTGCGTGAGGAAGTGAAGAAAGGAAAAACTATCCAAAATTATGCCAACAACTCAAAGGAATTGGAAGAACTCATCAACAATCAACGATCTTACAATGAGAAAACTGGCATCGGTTACAAAGAAGAAGAAGCAAGACCTTCTACAACAAAATACAATGAACCTATGAGATCTGACATGCATGTAGACTTCATTGGACAAGATTCGCAAGAACAACCTTGGAAGAAAATTCCTCGACGAAAATTTCCATCCAGGTATCAACATATTTTTATGGCTATTGTTATTCATGTGGAAAATTTGGTCATAAAGCTGTAGAATGTCGCATGTACCCTAGGAACGAATACAATTCCAGGAGATCTGTCAAATATGAACCTCCCAGGGCTCAGCGAAACATCAATAGATCTGAACATTTAAGAAATAATATTGAATGTTACAAATGTCGAAACTTTGGACACATAGCCAAAGATTGCAGACTTGAAAATCCTCTAGAAGAATCTTCAAAGCCACAGAACGAATGAACATGGAAGAAGAAGAAGAATGATAATTGTGCTCTCGCTTTCAAGGCTCAAAAGAACAAAGATGTGTGGTATGTTGATAGTGGTTGCTCAATGCATATGACTGGAGATAGAAATAAATTTGTATCTCTGAAAGAGAAGAAGGATGGAACCATGTCCTTTGGAAATGATGGATCTTCAAATGTTATAGGATCAGGTACTGTCACTCTCAGAAGAAAATATGCTCTAGCCAAGAATGTTCTATTGGTTGAAAACATGAATCACAATCTTCTCAGTGTTGGAAAAATGTGTGATCAAGGACACACAATACTATTCAACTCCACGAAATATGAAATCAGGAAAGGCGTGTATGGTGAAATTGTGGCTATAGAAAGTTGAGCTCCAAATGACATATATGTTCTGGATGAAGCAACTAAAGCATGTCTAATAGCTAAAGAGGATGATACAATAATTGGTAGCAATGATGATCGACTAAGTAAGAAGTTTGCTACAAAGGTGCAAAGTGATTTTGAGATGTCTTTACTTGGTGAGTTGACATACTTCTTAGGGCTTCAAATATCTCAGCAAGAGAAAGGAATATTTATATGTCAAGCCAAGTACATCAAGGAAATGCTCAAGAAATTTAAAATGGAGGATTGCAAACCCATCCTTACTCCAATGGTAACAGGTTGCAAATTGAGCATAGACGACTCATCTAAGGATGTGGATCAAAGGTTGTACAGATCTATGATTAGTAGTCTTCTATATGTAACAACCTCCCGATCAGATGTTATGCAAGCAAGTGGACAAGTAGCAAGATTCCAAGCAGCACCAAAATAATCACATATTAAATATTCGCCAGCATTGGAATATCTTCGCCAGAAGCTTGGGATTCTCCCAAGTTCTCATTAGATTCTCCTTTTTCAGAATATAAAGGGGGAGTGGAAGTAGATTACAGGTCTGCAGGATGGTTGTGTGTCAGGGGGAGTGGAAGTGTGTACAGGTCCACAGGATGGTTGTGTTTCAGGGGGAGTTACCCTTTTCCATTTATGTCGAAGGGGGAGAGAATGTTGTAGGAAGAGGTGTCATGATCGGCAGATAATACCAGGATGCCATCACAAGGAGATTGTCAAGAACGGTTGTCATTGATGTCAACCTGTATACAAAGACCAGTGGGCTAAACCATGATGTATGAATTTGACCTACCAAATTAATATATTCTGGGTCAATAATGCTTTTGATGGTTTCTACTTGTCGAGATGTTTCCATTGATATATGGCATGCCATGTAATTCTTCACGGTTTGAGAGATATTCATGTTTGAAGTTTATACCCCCAGTTAGTGGGCTAAAACCCCATGGGGTTGGGGCATGGGTCATTGAAAAGTCATAATTAATAATTTTTAAGCTCCTAAAATCCTTCCCACGTTCACTTGTTGAAGCCCCTCTCAACCTAAGAATTTATATAAATTGTGATCCTCATTTCCTCCTTATGCAAGGGATTCGGCCATCTGAAACAGGCCATCGTGGAATTTGCGCTCTAAATTTTTTTTCTACGAAGGTTCAGAAGCTGAAATTTTTACGAGGCGAAGCTGCAATCCTGAGGAAGCTATTGTAAAAATTTCAGATCAAGGTGCGCAATATTTTTGGAGATATGATCTGTGGAAGTCAGGGTTTTTGCAGGCTCCTGAAATTCATCTCAAATAAGTGACCTTGGTAAATTCGTCATAACTCTCTCTCTGAGTATCGGATTGGAATTCCATAAAAAGTGGCAGATAGTGTATAGTATGTAATTTTCTCTCTATCAATTTCAGAGCCAAATGAAGAAACAGTGACATGTGGCACGCTGTAAAAGTGCGCTCTACTGAAACAATCCATAATTAGGGCATTGTGAGAGATTGGGTATAACTCTCTCTTGAAGAATCCAAATTGGGTCAGACCTGTGGCATTGGAAAGAAGACTTATAGGACTACTATAGGACTGAAAATTAGATATTGAGGATCTGAAATAAAAGATATACGTCAGATTCAATATTGAGTTCCTAGAAGGCAAGAAAAAGCTAGATCATGTGTTGTCAAGGGTTGCAAAGGACCATACTTTCTACGATAGCAAAGCAAAGAAAGGTGCAGCAGAGGGTAGCATGAAAAGAGCAGCAACCAAGGTGCATAACAGCAGCAAGAAGTTCATCATAAAAAGTCTTCAAGTGGGCAGCACTGCATACAATCATTGTAAAGGTATCATTGTACTTAGTCATTGTAAATACATTATTGTACAAATTGCACTAGTGTCTATCTGCCAAGGGTTGAAGAGGCAGTGTTGGGAGGTCTAGGATCATCATTAGGTGGTTGTGTCAAAGTTGGGGTTATGGTCTAGTATATATTCTTCTTCTACATCATTCTATATCATTATAAAGTGGACCATTTTCCCTGGTACGGGAGTCCATTCTTCTTTTATTCTTCTACAGGGTGGTAGGGTGGTGCTAGGGTGAGTTGTAGCTCATTGGGTGTTGGGGCATCCATTCAGTTGACTACTAAAGAATCACGGGCTTTGGAGCATCCATCCAGTGGGATTTGGAGAAGAATTCTTTTTCTAGATTCTAGGAAGTTGGAGCTTTATTTTCAATCGGAGTTGAATATTAAGAATTATTAGAAACGCATTAGTGGTTTTGTCCTGGAGTGGGTTTCCACCTTAAAAAATGTGTGCATTTGTGTTCCTCTTGTTTGCTGCTATCATTGTACAAACACTGATAATAATTGAAGATTAAATAATGCTCTAATTGAAAGGAATACTGATTCACCCACCCCCCCCTCTCAGTATTTCCAACATTTTCTTTGCGGTGTGCCATAATAGCGCTCACAACCTTGTCCTTGTTTCTTTGTAGAGGCCCTTTCCTTTGGGTCCTAAACACTTGCACACATGCCCTATGACCTTCCTTGTTTATAGTGATCTATGTACATCACCCAAATGACCACCTACCAACCCTCGACCTACCATGGTTTCCTTGGAAAATTAGAACCCAATCAAGAAGAAACATATATTATTCTTCTCTCCATGATTGATCATTTCTACCTTTTCAAAGGGTGTAATACCATGGGTCGATATCATGGGTCTATGGGTACAAAGCCCAATCACTTAGCTCATACACTCATATAATCACTTCTATAAGTGTTTTCCTCTCACATACCCAGCTCCAAGGGCACGTGAGAGTACCTCCCAATGCTATCAAATTTCAAAACTCCTTCTTAGCCAGGAATGTATGTTGTTTTTTGGGGTAGCATTGGATGTGATCTAGCTTCAAAACTTTGTGGAGGGGTTGGAACACATGAGATCTCCAAGACCCAAAAATCATTTGGATAAATTCCACCAAGAGCTTAATTTATTCAAATAATTAATTATTTTAATGGGGACCCTAAGTCTAAACGTAGGAAAATAAATATTTAAAGTGAATTAATTTAGCATGTGGGTGAGAATGTTCTAAGTGATGAATATCAAATATTTTCTAATATTAGCTGTCGATTAGTGATTAGATAATGACCATTGATTCATCATCAGGAAAAGCATTAAAGGAAGACTTGGGTTCAGTTGGAGAACACACACAGAGTCTGAATCTAGATATTGAATTCTTCTGACAGAGCAATGCTCGGACGAAGATTAGATTTGAGTGATTCAGTGCAACAGTGAGGGGCAAAAGAAATTGTTGGTTGAAGGACCAATAGTGCATAGCAGAGAGGCAACAGAGACGCAGAGGAACCAACGTAGCCACTAGGAGAGGTGACGCAGACCCCAGAGAGGGTGATGCAGGCCCACACTTGACACACATAGGGGCTTCGCAATGGTTCCGAGGGACAATCCAGAAATTGCTAGAGATCAGGGTTTATATGCTAGTAGGGATGAAACTTGATTTCTGAGAGGCAGATCAGTGTAGAGAGACAGTGACGCAGACTTCAGCTAGACCCACACAGGCCTACACATCTACTGCATAGAGGCAGTGAAAAAGCATCACGGGTTTCACTAGTATTTGATCCAGATCAGCTGAGACTTGCAGTGTGAGTAAAAACTCACGATTTATTTCTGTCTGCCAAGGAAATTCTTTGTAGGGTGAGCCAGTTTATGTCACCCTAGATGTACTGAGATTATTGTTGCCTAATAATATAAACCCTTAGAATTGTTGCACCATTTTTCCCGCATTGGATTTTCCGGGGACATTTGTCCCAAAAATACGTGTGTCCTTTGTCTGAATGTGCCATTTATTTTTTAGTACTTGATCTGTATAATTGTGTGGGCTGCCATGTATTTGCATTGCTATTTTTATTGAATATTCAGAAAAAATTAACTTGTAATTCAAATAAGGCTAGTAGGTAATGAAAATTATATTTACTCCTGTAGGATTTTTGGTTTAGATTCATAAATTTTCACATGGTATAAGAGTTGTTGCAGATCAAGTAGAACTGAAGCCATCAGCGAAAGGACGAAGAAAAATTTGTTGTAGGAAATCATTTGTCCCAAGTGACAACGCTGAACCAGAAAGAGGCAGAGGAAGGGTGATGTTGTAGCTGCAACAGAGGAAGCATAGTATTTTTTGGGCTAGCACAGAGGTTTTGAGCCTCAAATTCTTTTGGTTTATGTGGCTGGAGGTGCAGTTTGATTTTCTTCTGGAGTTGCTGGTGAGGCATTGTTTATGTTGGTGCAGAACAGTGTCTAGTGTGGTAGTGGCAAAGTAGAGGGAATAAGTTCCTTAGAAGATTTCTTGCCAAGAAATCTAGATCCAGTGCTGAGCAACAACAAAGAGAGATCAGAGAGGAGTGTTTCGAAAATTGTTGGAAAAAGGATTTCAGTGAAGGAAATCGAGATTCAGAGGGAGCTTATTCGTTAGAGGATTTCTAGTGCCAAAGAAATCCAGAACCAAGTTTTGCTGGGGAAACAACAAAAGAGGGAGAAAGGAACTTGTTCGACATTCAGTTGTTTGGCAGGGATGGAAGCCAATGGGTTGCATGACACTGAGGGAATGTCTTCCTCAGAGAATTTCGAGCCAAGGAATTCATTTTCTCACTGCAGAGCAATAGTAGCCGGGAGAGGAACCAATTACTCCAGCAGGGAGTACGTAACTCCAGTCAGCAGCTGTGCAAAGGAGAGAGGAGGCATTCGACATTTTGGCGAGATCATTTCCTTCTCCACTTTTGAGTTTCCATAAGTTTGCAGCTCGACAAGGATCTGGGCAGTATATCGACTTCCAGTTGCCGGAAGCAATTACCGAAGGAAGTGTGAGTTGTCTAGTGCAATTTGCATAGAGAGGAAAGGCCCCAACCTGGGACTAGGTTTGAAAGGGTCACCAGACCCAAGTAGAGGAGTATGAGAGTGAGGGGCAGGATCCTTGAGGTGCCTAAACTCTTGGATCACATACGAGCTATGGGAGCCCTTAATGATAGTAGCAGGATGACTGGAGTAAGTTGTTGCAACTTGTGAGGAGGATGGATCAACAATGGAAAAGCTAGGTTGTTGAACACTGAAGCAGCGTAAGGCAAAGGCAGCAACAACAACGCAGTGGTGGTTGATGGACTTCAACAACGCTGTGCAGAGCTGCAATAGTGTAGAGCATTAGAGGGTCAGCGTAGAATTAGCAGCAGAAGGAGCTTCACCATCGATATGCATCCAGACTGCTTGTATGTCAAGTTTTTGGGTGTTTTTTCAGTTGCTTAACTCTCAACAATTGAGTTGCAGTGTAGCAGTTAGCAGTGGCAGTGCTATGGAAACATGATGCAGTATTTGAGAGGGAGCTGCAATACAAATGAGGCGGTGACAAGTGGCAGTGTCATGGGCAGCAATATAGAGGGCAACAATGCAGTGGATGAGGGGCAGCAGTCGAGCATTAGCATCACAGAGGACCGTTTCCATGGATAAGGGTGGTGCTTCTGGTATTGAAGTATTGCTAAAGCACATTCCTCGCTATGAGGGAGTGTTGATTTTTGGGGTAGCATCGAATGTGCTCTAGCTCCAAAACTTTATGGAGGGTCTCGAACACATGAGATCTCCAAGACCCAAAACTCGTTTGGCGAAATTCCACCCAGAGATTAAGTTATTCAAATAATTAATTATTTTAATGGGGACCCTAAGTCTAAGTCTAAACTTAGGGACATTAAATAATTAATGTGAATTAATTTAACATGTGGGTGAGAATGTTCTAAGTGAAGAATATCAAGTCTTTTCTAATCTTAGCCATTGATTAGAGATTAGATCACGACTGTTGATTCATCAATAGGAAAAGTATTAAAGGAAGGCTCGGGGTTAGTTGGAGAACACACATAGAGTCTAAATCTAGAGATCAAATTATTTTGACAGAGCAATGCTCAGACGAAGGTCAAATCTGAGTGATTTAGTGCAATAGTGAGGGGAAAAAGCAATTGTTGGTTGAAGAACCAAGAGTACATAGCAGAGAGGCAGCAGAGACACAGAGGAAGCAACGTAGCCACCAGGAGAGGTGATGCAGACCCCATAGAGGGTGATGCAGGCCCATGCAGTGGCTCTGAGGGAGAGTCCAAAACTTGTTGGAGATCAGGGTTTCTATGTCGGTAGGGTTGGAACTTGATTTCTGAGAGGCATATTAGCACAGAGAGAAGGTGACACAACAAATTTCAAACCCACATCAAGTCACGTACCATCACAGAGAGTCAACGGAAATTTCACCGCCTGATCCGATCAGTCGAGACTTGTAGTGTGAGGTAAAAACTCATGATTTATTTCTCTCTGCCAAGAAAATTCTCTATTGGGTGAGCCGGTTTATGGCACCCTAGATTTACTCAAATTACTGTTACTTCATAATATAAACCCTCATAACTGCTGCACCGGTTTTCCCGCATTCGGTTTTTCCAGGGACATTTGTCCGAAAAATACGCGTCCTTTGTCTAAATGTGCCACTTATTTTTCATTACTTGATCTGTACAATTGTGTAGGTTGCAATGTATTTGCATTACAAATTGTGTGAGCCAGTTTATGTCACCCTAGATGTACTTAGATTATTGTTGCTTAATAATATAAACCCTCAGAACTGCTGCACCGGTTTTCTCGCATTGGATTTTTCGGGGCCATTTGTCCCAAAAATACGTGTGTCCTTTGTTTGAATGTGCCTCTTATTTTTCATTACTTGATCTGTATAATTGTGTAGGCTGCAGTGTATTTGCATTAGTATTTTTACTGAATATTCAGAAAAATAACTTGTAATTCAAATAAGGCTAGTAGGTAATGAAAATTAGATTTACTGCAGTAGGATTTTTGGTTTAGATTCAGAATTTTTCACATGGAATAAGAGTTGTTGCAGATCAAGTAGATCTGAAGCCATCAACGAAAGGATGAAGAAAAATTTGTTGTAGGAAATCAGTTGTCCCGAGTGACAATGTTGAACCAGAAAGAGGCAGAGGAAGGGTGACGTTGTAGCTGCAACAGAGGAAGCTCAGTGTTTGATGGGCTAGCGCAGAGGTTTTGAGCCTCAAATTATTTTTGTTGCCGTGGCTGGAGGTGCAGTTCGATTTTCTTATGGAGTTGCTGGTGGGGCATTATTTATGTTGGTGCAGAACAATGTCTAGTGGGCTAGTGGCAAAGTAGAGGGAATAAGTTCCTCAGAAGATTTCTTGCCAAGAAATCTAGATCTAGTGCTGAGCAACAACAAAGAGAGATTAGAGAGGAGTGTTCCAAAAATTGTCGACAGAAGGATTTCTATGAAGGAAATCGAGATTCAGAGGGAGCTTGTTCCTTAGAGGATTTCTAGTGCCAAAGAAATCCAGATCCAAGTTTTGTTGGTGAAACAACAAAAGAGGGAGAAAGGAACTTGTTCGACATTCAGTTGTTTGGCAGGGATGGCAGCCAGTGGGTTGCATGACACTGAGGGAATGTCTTCCTCAGAGAATTTCTAGCCAAGAAATTCATTTTCTCACTGCAGAGCAGCAGTAGCTGGGAGAGGAACCAATTACTCTAGTAGGGAGTGCGTAGAGTCAGTCAGCATATGCGCAAAGGAGAGAGGAGGCATTCGAAATTTTGGTGAGATCATTTCCTTCTCTAGTTTTTAGTTTCCATAAGTTTGCAGCTCGACAAGGATCTAGTCAACATATCGACTTCTAGTTTCTGGAAGCAATTACGGGAGGAAGTGTGAGTTGTCTAGGGCAATTTTCATAGAGAGGAAAGGCCCCAACCTGGGATTAGGTTTGAAAGGGTCACCGGACCCAAGAGGAGTATGAGAGTGAGGGGCAGGATCCTTGAGGAGTCCAAACTCTTGGATCACATACGAGCTACGGGAGCCCTTAATGACAGTAGGAGGATGATTGGAGTCGATTGTTGTGAGGAGGATGGATCAACAATGGTAGAGCTAGGTTGTTGAAGACTAAAGCAGTGCAAATCCGAGGCAGCAGCAACAACATAGTGGTGGTTGATGGACTTCAACAACGTAGTGCAGAGCTACAACAGCGCAAAGCATCAGAGGGTCAGCGAAGAGTTAGCAGCAGAAGGAGATTCACCATAAAGATGCATCCAGACTGAAATGTATGTAAAGTTTTTGGGTGTTCTTTTAGTTGCTTAACTCTCAAGAGGTTGTTGAGTTGCAGTGTAGCAGTTAGCAGTGGCAGTGCTATGGGTAGCATGATGCAATATTTGAGAGGGAGCTGTAGTACAAATGAGGCAGTAACAAGTGGAAGTGTCATGGGCAACAACGCAACATATGAGAAACGCAGAGGACCGATGCCATGGATCGGGGTGATACTTCTAGTATGGAAGTATTGCTAAAGCACATTCCTCGCTAAGAGGCAGTGTTTATTTTTCGGGTAGCATCGAATGTGCTCTAGTTCCGAAACTTTGTGGAGGGTCTGGAACCCATGAGATCTCCAAGACCCAAAAATCGTTTGGAAAAATTCCACCCAGAGCTTAAGTTATTCAAATAATTAATTATTTTAATGGGGACCCTAAGTCTAAGTATAAACTTAGGGACATTAAATAATTAATGTGAATTAATTTAACATGTGGGTGAGAATGTTCTAAGTGACGAAGATCAAGTCTTTTCTAATCTTAGCCGTCGTTTAGAGATTAGATCACGACCATTGATTCATCAACATGAAAAGTATTAAAGGAAGGCTTGGGGTTAGTTGGAGAACACACATAGAGTCTGAATCTAGAGATCGAATTCTTTTGACGGAGCAATGCTCAGATGAAGGTCAGATCTGAGTGATTTAGTGCAGCAGTGAGGGGAAAAAGAAATTGTTGGTTGAAGGACCAAGAGTACATAGCAGAAAGGTAGTAGAGACGTAGAGGAAGCAGCACATTCACCAGGAGAGGTGACGCAAACCCCAGAGAGGGTGATGCAGGCCCACGCAGGGGTTGCGCAGTGGCTCTAAGTGACAGTCCAAAAATTGTTGGAGATTAGGTTTTCTATGCCGACAAGGCTGGAAATTGATTTTTGAGAGGAAAATCAACATAGAGAGAAGGTGACATAGTCTAGGGTTTCACCAGTCTTTGATCCGGATCAGCAGGACTTGCAGTGTGAGGTAAAAACTCACGATTTATTTCTGTCTACCAAGAAAATTCTTTATTGGGTGAGCTGGTTTATGGAACCCTATATGTACTAAGATTATTGTTGCTTCATAATATAAACCCTCATAACTGTGGCACCGATTTTCCCGTATTGGGTTATTTCGGGGACATTTGTCCGAAAAATACGTGTCCTTTGTCTGAATGTGCCACTTATTTTTCATTACTTGATTTGTACATTTGTGTAGGCTACAATGTATTTGCATTAAAAATTGTGTGAGTGGTTTATGTCACCCTACATGTACTCATATTACTGCTGCTTAATAATATAAACCCTTAGAACTGTTGTACCGGTTTTCCCGCATTGGATTTTTTCAGGGACATTTGTCCGAAAAACACGTGTCCTTTGTCTGAATGTGCAACTTATTTTTCAGTACTTGATCTGTATAATTGTGTAGGCTGAAGTGTATTTGCATTAGTATTTTTACTGAATATTCAGAAAAATAACTTGTAATTCAAATAACGCTAGTAGGTAATGAAAATTAGATTTACTGCAGTAGGATTTTTGGTTTAGATTCAGAAATTTTCACATGGTATAAGAGTTGTTGCAGATCAAGTAGAGCTGAAGCCATCAGCGAAAGGACGAAGAAAAATTTGCTGTAGGAAATCAGTTATCCCGAGTGACAACGCTGAACTAGAAAGAGGCAGAGGAAGGGTGACACTGTAGTTGCAACAAAGGAAGCACAATGTTTGTTGGGCTAGCGCAGAGGTGTTGAACCTCAAATTCTTTTGGTTGCCATGGCTGGAGGTGCAGTTCGATTTTATTCTAGAGTTGTTGGTGGGGCATTGTTTATGTTGGTGCAGAACAATGTCTAGTGGGGCAGTGGAAAAGTAGAGGGAATAAGTTCCTCAGAAGATTTATTGCCAAGAAATCTAGATCGAGTGTTGAGCAACAACAAAGAGAGATTAGAGAGTAGTGTTTCGACAATTGTTGGAAGAAGGATTTTGGTGAAGGAAATAGAGATTAAGAGGGAGCTTGTTCCTTAAAGGATTTCTAGTGCCAAAGAAATCCAGATCCGAGTTTTGTTGGGGAAACAACAAAAGAGGGAGAAAGGAACTTGTTTGACATTTAGTTGTTTGGCACGGATGGAAGCAGTGGGTTGCATGACACTAAGGGAATGTCTTCCTCAGATAATTTTGAGCCAAGGAATTCATTTTCTCACTGCAAAGAAGCAGTAGTCGGGAGAGGAACCACTTACTCCGGCAGGGAGTGCATAGATCTAGTCAGCAATTGCGCAAAGGAGAGAGGAGGCATTCGACACTTTGGAGAGATCATTTCCTTCTCCAGTGTTGAGTTTCCATAGTTTTCAACTCGACATGGATCTAGGCAGCATATCGACTTCCAGTTTCCGGAAGCAATTACTGGAGGAAGTGTGAGTTTTCTAGTGCAATTTTCATAGAGAGGAAAGGCCCCAACCCGGGACTAGGTTTGAAAGGGTCACTAGACCCAAGAGGAGGAGTATGAGAGTGAGGGGCAGTATCCTTGAAGTGCCCAAACTCTTGGATCACATATGAGCTATGGGAGCCCTTAATGAAAGTAGCAGGATGACTGGAGTCAGTTGTTGTGAGGAGTATATATCAACAATGGCAGAGCTAGGTTGGTGAAGACTGAAGCAGTGCAAAGAAGAGGCGGCAGTAGCAATGCAGTAGTGGTTGAAGGACTTCAACAATGCAGTGCAGAGCTGCAACAGCGCAGAGCATCAGAGAGTCAGCACAGAATTAGCAGCAGAAGGAGCTTCACCATCGAGATGCATCTAGACTAACTTGTATGTCAAGTTTTTGGGTGGTTTTTCAGTAGCTTAACTCTCAGCAACTGAGTTGCAGTGTAGCAGCTTGTGGTGGCAGTGTTAAGGACAACATGATGCAATATTTGAGAGGGAGCTGCAGTACAAATGAGGCAGTCACGAGTGGCAGTGTCATGGGCAGAAATACAGAAGGCAACAATGCAGTGGATGAGGGGCAACAACTGAGCATCAACAGTGCAGAGGAATGATGCCATGGATCAAGATGATGCTTCTGGTATGGAATTATTGCTAAAGGACATTCCTCGCTAAGAGGGAGTGTTGATTTTTGGGGTAGCATCGGATGTGCTCTAGCTTTGAAACTTTGTGGAGGGTCTGGGACACATGAGATCTCCAAAACCCAAAAATCGTTTGGAGAAATTCCACCAGGAGCTTAAGTTATTCAAATAGTTAATTATTTTAATGGGGACCATAAGTCTAAGTCTAAACTTAGGGACATTAAATAATTAATGTGAATTAATTTGGGTGAGAATGTTCTAAGTGACGAAGATCAAGTATTTTCTAATATTAGTCGTTGATTAGAGATTAGATCACGAATGTTGACTCATCAACAGGAAAAGTATTAAAGGAAGGCTTGGGGTTAGTTGGAGAACACACAGAGTCTGAATCTAGAGATTGAATTCTTTCGACGAAGCAATGCTCAGACGAAGGTCAGATCTGAGTGATTCAGTGCAATAGTGATGGGAAAAAGAAATTGTTGGTTGAAGGACCAAGAGTACATAGCAGAGAGGCAGCAAAGATGTAGAAGAAGCAGTGTAGCCACCAGGAGAGGTGACTCAGACCCCAAAGAGGGTGATGCAGGCCCACACAGGGGTTGCACAGTGGCTCTGAGGGACAGTCCAAAAATTGCTAGAAATCATGGTTTCTATTCTGGCAGGGCTGGAACTTTATTTCTGAGAGGCAGATCAGCGTAGAGAGAAGGTGACACAGTCTTCAGCTAGACCCACACAGGTCTACGCATCTACTGCACAAAGGAAACTGGGGTTTCACTAGTCTTTGATCTGGATCAGCCGGGACTTGAAGTGTGAGGTAAAAACTCACGATTTATTTATGTCTGCCAAGGAAATTCTCTATTGGGTAAGCCAGTTTATGGCACCCTAGATGTACTCAGATTAATACTGCTTCATAATATAAACCCTCATAACTGCTGCACCGATTTTCTCGCATTGGGTTTTTTCGGGGACATTTTTCCAAAAAATACGTGTCCTTTGTCTGAATGTGCCACTTATTTTTCATTACTTGATTTGTACAATTATGTAGGCTGTAGTGTATTTGCATTAGTATTTTTACTGAATATTCAATAAAATAACTTTAAATTCAAATAAGGCAAGTAGGTAATGCAAATTAGATTTGTTTTTTTTTTCTAAATAAGACTATTTCTATTATATGGTGTACATAAAATACAAATCGAAACTTTCTCACTGGAATTGCTATGCTAGCCAATTCCAGCAGGTGTGGAGTTCAAAAGCACAAAAAAAGGACTGCCCCAGTTGGGGAAACCAACCCAAAGATTGCTGCCCCGAATGGGGAAACCAGCATGTTCAGTAATTTTCCAAAAATTCAAAGTGCTGAGCACGAACAAGAAAACATGAAAAACGAGAAATTAAGCCTAGCAGAGGTAGGAAACCTCTCGAAATGAGTTATGTGGCAACGTGTCATGCTACTGGTCATGTGGAGGAGGCTCTTCTACGATGAAGCAGCCATAGTCTTCAGAGGAATCCTCTTCATTATTCTACTACTTCATCGTTGGCTCGGGTGTATTAGTTGAATGCACTCCTGCCTCCTTTTCCTTGCCATTTGCTGCCAAGCTATCGCTGCCTTCATTGTTGGAGGAACGCGTGGCTGACTTGGTGGGCAAGGCAGTGGATTTCCTGGACATATGAGGTTGAGAAGTTGAGATGGTGGATTTTCTGAGCCTTTTGCGAAGACCAGAGCTAACAGAGATTATGGCTTCCTGGAATCGCACAGTGAGGGTAGCGGAGATGAGTGGAGGGACCGAAGCTCCAGAGGGAACGAATTGGAGCTGGGAGGACTCTGAATTGTCCTCATGGGGTGTGCTATGGACGTATTCATGAATGGAAAGGGGAGTGCGAGAGGACTGGCCTCTGTCACGGCCATGTCTACAACACATTCTGTGCCTTCGAGGCATGGCTAAGCAGGTGGGCGATGGAGCGGCGAGGGGAGAAGAAAAGAGGACGCAGGAGGCCTCAATCAATGATAGGGGTGGAGAATGGAGGCGGAGGTTCTCAGAACCAGGGCAGGCGAAATGAAGTGAGAGATCCAGACTGGAGGAGAAGGATGCAGGTGATAAAGAGTTGGGTGCCATGGAAAAGCGGGAAGACCAATAGTCCGGACGACAATAAAGGCATGCAGCAAGTGGTTTAATGCCCACGAAATGAGAAAATTTGCGGACTTTATGGATGCTAGGATGGAGGCCATGTGCAGCCATGTGGCTGCGGCATGTGCCCTGCGGAGGAGTTGCCACGTCCTTCAAACTAACAATCACCCGCATCCGGGAAATGCAAATCAGATTTACTGCAGTAGGATTTTTGGTTTAGATTCAGACATTTTCACAATGTATTCTCACAACACAGTCTCGAAGTGTTTCTACCTTCGAACCTTGAACATATTTCCACCCTTGATTTGCTACCATAGCTGCTCCATATGACACAGAAACAATTCTCACTGTATGACAAAGACTCTTCTTTGAAGACAACCTGCTCCTAGAAGCTTCCCGCTCTTGAGCATCCTGCATGGCCAACTTGTACCATGACTTCCTGAACCTGAAGGTTCTCTTCCTTTGAGTTGTTGACTCCCACTTACCCTTTTGAATCCATTTGATGACTGACTTGTTGAGATTTATAACATGGGAGGTACTCCAAACCATAGGCTAGAGGTTTATGGAGAAATTGGCCTCATAAGGTCACTTGTGGGGTAAGAACCCAAGCTTGGGGTTTTGTACCAAAGGCATGGGGCCAAAATCATGAAGATATTTTGACTTGTAACCCTTGGAGATTGTAGAGGAGCCTAAAATTATCTAGGGGCCACAAAGATCACCAAGAGAGAACATGAAGAAATGGAGTTTTTAATTTTTATGTGTTTTCTAGTGGGCTTGTGGCACTAAGGACAAGTTGGCTACCCTAGAAGAGTTCCCTCAAAGGGTTCGTTGGAGCCGAAGGTAAAACATATAAATAAAAGAGTTTTTGAGGTCATTTGAGAACATCTAAGGGCAAAAGAAATCAAGGATTGATCTTTGAAATACCCATAGAGGGAGAGGACTCCAACAAAGGTGAAAAGGAGCAGATTGAGTGACTTTTCCAGAAATTTTTGAGGGTTGAGCTCCCTAGGCTAGAGGACGAGGATGTAGGTGATGCTTTGGGCAGTACTTGTGCATAAAAAAGGTATGATCTTCCTCTATTTTGTAGCCGTAGACTCCCTTTAGGCCACATACAAAGGAGTCCAAACGCAAGTGATTAGAGGAACATAGAGGGTTGGTTTCTCTTGGTAACAGGGCTAAAACCCTTGCTGTACCTTGGATACATAACTACAGACCTATAGGTGTCCTTTGGAGGGCTTAAGAGGCTTAACAGGAATGCTAGAAGTTCTAGAAGGGGCAACAAATTGTTGATTTTTGAATAGCTTAGGAGGTACTCCAAGCCCTAGGGTTCAGGGTTTGGAGGGTGGAGCACCACAAGAGTCACATGTGGGCTTGGAACCCAAGGTTGGGGTTTTGAACCCATCGTTGGTTGGGCCAAAACCATGGACATATTTCGACATGTGATGGATGAGGATGATAGTGCACGTCGAGACGAATTCGATGCATCGGAAATCATCCGATTTCGAGTTGTGGTTAAAGAGAGAGGAATTTTTGAACTATATGTGTGGGTTTGCCTAATGTCAAGAGGCCTAATGGCAGGTCGTCAAGTCCTCTTGAACAAATTGTTGGAGCTGTTGTGTTTAGCATAAATACAAGGTGAAGTTGGTGACATTACTTACATCCAAAGTGGGCAACACATAGCAAGAAGAGCTCGTTGACGGGAGAAGAATGATTTTTCTTGGCCGCAGGAAAAGACTAGCGAGGAGGAGAGGGCTTGTTAGGGAACCCTTCAAAGTTGTTTTGGTGACCGAGTTTCTGTGCAGGAGGGACGAGGAGCAGGAGCCAAAGTCTGGTATGTTTTTGGGGATGTTTATGGGTGGACAATCCTCAAAATAGGTTATCTCAAGCTTGCGGAGGAATTCTAAAGGTTTCCGCAGTCACTAAGGGAGGGTCGAGGTCTATTTTGAGGGCTAGAACATCTAAGAATTGCAGCGTATAGGGACGACCTCTCAAGGAAGGACATCCTCAGCTGTGAGGAGGATTTCTAGGCAGGTGTTTAGGGCTGAACGTGAATTTTATCTTGCCATAGCTAGGTTGAAATAAAACAACAAAGGACAAAACCTAAATCAATGAGTAGAGGTATGTATATTGATACATTCTTGTAGGTGTTGGATCCTTGTTTGTGGATCAGTTTTGGATCAATTTTATTAGAAACCTATGGGACCCATTTGGAGGGCTTATCTTGGTGGATGAAAGCCTATCCTAGGAGTAGTTCTTGCAGTGAAGTGTTGGGTGCCATTGGACTGGTGGATTGGACTAGTGGAGGGAAGTGTGTTGGCTACCTAAAGTAGCCCTTGACAAGCAGTCATAAATTGATGTTGACAGCTTAAGTTTGGGTGAAGGTTGAAGCCTAATGTGTAGCTCTTTGATGGATGAAAGAGGTTACTAGATTGGAGCTCAGGTGTTGGCCAGCCTAGAAGAGAACAGATTGAATCAGACCGTGTTCATTGTAGCAGAATCTACTTGCAGCAGTGATAGGTGGCAACCCTCCTGGAGACTTTGTGTTGTCTCTTGATGGACTAAGGGGCAGTTAGAGAGAAGAATGGGAGCGAAGGACCAACACGATGAAATACGACATAGAGACTGCAACAAGATTTCCATTGTATCTTGTATCCCTTGTAAGTGAGTCCTAGTCTGTTGTACTATTCAATTGGTCTAATATAACGAAGATTGGGTTGTATTACATATTTGTACAATATTTTGTAAAAATTTGTCTATACTTGTGCATGTGTGATTTGTTGCTTTATATTGTTCCATTGTGCAAAGTAAATATGTTGAGATTCTTGGTTTGGTAGCGTCAGAGATTTTAAGATTCTATCCTAGACACCAGGGTCATGGAAATTCAACACGAATTAGGGATGACAGTTGGGAAAGAGATCCACAGAAATTTGGAGCAGTTTATGGGCTGTAGTGGTGCCCTAACCAAAGCACAGAAGTTGCACCAATGCTTAGGAAAATAAGAGCAGAAATCAATGTATGGTTGTCTCTACTTGTTGATGTTTTTTTGCTAGAGGATAGAGTCCATTTTGGACACATTGTATTGAAGGTCATCCTAAGGTTGTAAGGAAGGAAGCAAGTGGATTATTAGTAGCCCTAGATTAGTTGGCAAGAAGGACTTTGGAAGTTGTAAGAAGGGTGAAGTTTGGAGAGCTCAGTGACTGATATTTGAAGGATGAAAGGAGGTCAAAGTGATTTGTTTGACTATCCCAAGTTCATTGTTGGAGGACTTTTGACAGTGATAGGTGGCAACCCTCCATGTTCTAAGTGTGTCTTCATTGGGCAACATAGGAAGGCACTAGTGGGAAGAAGTCCCTAAGAGTTGTGTCCTTGAAGGACTAAGGATCAAATACTGGGAAAGAAGTCCCAAAGGAGCTGAGGAGTAGCAGTGGGTAGTCTACAGTTGTTCACAAACGAAGTTTGTGAACAACTCGCAAGAAGACCCTATGTGTTGATGAATTGATGGACGCATGGTCATTTAGAGGGTAGATTGGAGCCGTGTTCAGTGACCTAAAGGAGATGGTACATTGCTAGAAAAAAAGAGGTGTTGCTACAAATCGGGAGCTAAAGGACTGAGCAGATGTGCTCAGGATATGACCAAGAGGAGCTGAGAGAGTTGAGAGATGATGGTAAATGTATATTGTTCAGGTTGTTTGGTTGTCATAGTTGTTGACAACAAGTTGTAGTTGTAGTCTTGTACTAGTGGATATATGAAGGCCATTATCCCTGGTACGAGAGCCCTAGATCGTTGTATTATAGTTTGTTAATATAACAAATTTGGGTAGTTGAAAATTGTAAAAAGTTGTCTATATTTTGCGCGTGTTGATTTATTGTTGTTCATATTCCACTTTGCAAAGTAGTTTGTTTTCATTTATTAGATTGGTAGTGTCAGTGATTCTAAGACCCTAACGTAGATTTTGGTACCATGGAAAAACAACAACCCTTTGGAGCATGTTGAACCTACCCTTCATGACCCATACAAACAATCTTCTACTTA
This sequence comes from Pinus albicaulis, assembly GCA_034641835.2. NCBI lineage: Eukaryota > Viridiplantae > Streptophyta > Pinopsida > Pinales > Pinaceae > Pinus > Pinus albicaulis. Next base: position 1,124,513,708 of record CM076570.1, on the reverse strand, counting down.
GCCAACTCTCTTGGCATGGGTCTTCAAAACAATGATGCTTCCTGCAATAGTTCCTACAACTCCATATCAGAGTTATCACCCGCGCAATTCGCAAATACAACTTCCCTTCTCAGAGACCATGCTCTCATGCCATGTTATAATTCCATGCACCCCAGTTCTAGTTTATGTTTTGGCAGTTTCATGAAACATAAAACATAAACACACTGAAATGTGTAGCCTAAAAACAATATTAGCACAATGGAATATACCAACAATTAGATTATACAGAAAACATGCAATTTTATTGCCAAAAATGATTTCTCGTCATTCCTTTAATAATAATCCTAGGGCTCTTTTACAAGGGAAAATGGCCCTTTACAATCTCTGGAAAATATGGCCAAATACAAGACAAGACCCTTGTAAATTTCCTTGGGCTGAGGGTTAGTACTTCTAGTCCTCACTGTCGTGGAAAAAATATTGTTGTGGTTTTCCTTTACCATAGGACCCCTACAATAGTTAACCACTTTGGGATACTGCTATAAAACCAAGGGGCTTACCCAACCCTCTCAAATCCTTGGATCACTTGCTAACTTCCTTTTATATTGATATGTCCTGCTGAGGCTACCTCCTATAGCCCATGACCCTCACACAAGGCTCCTACAGGCCTCGATAGACCTTCCTATAGCTGAGGATTGTACTCAACAAGCCCATGACCTTATCTTTTGCTATGACCTAATGTCCTAGCCTCCAAACAACAACCCCCAACCCTTCCTTCTAGTTGCGGATTGTTCTTGCCACATGTCCGACTGTAAACTAAGGCCCAAATTCCGTCCTCTTTACCTATGGACTACCCAAAGTCCTTACACATGCCTCGACCTCTTCTAAACTTTCAAGCTAGCCATTCCACAGGGTCGACACCTTGATTTTTTCCTGTGGATGCACCTGTAGGCCCCCTTTTCTTTGCGGTTTTCCTAGCAGGGCCCAAAACCTTGTCCTTGCTGCTGTGTAGACTAGACCCTTTCCTTTGGGCCCTAAATCCTTGCACACATGTTCTGAAACCTTCCTTGTTAGTAGCGCTCTGTGCATGTCACCCAACTGGCCACTTACCGACCCTCAACCTAGCTACAATTTCCTTGTAAAATCAAAATCCCAATCAAGAATAAACATCCATTAATCTCCTCTCCATGATTGATGGTTTATACCTTTTCAAAGGATGAAATACCATGGGTAATAAGAATACCATGGTTCTATACCATCGGTCATTAGAATACCACATTTCTATGGATACAAATCCCCATCACTTAGCTCATACACTCATACAATCACTGCTATTAGTGTTTTCCGATCACATACCCAACATGAAGGGCACGTGAGAGTGTTGAAGAATGTAACTTGGTTCGGTCTGAATTATTTTTTTATTTCTCAAAATAATTTATTATTATTATTATTAATTGACTTATTAAAGTATGGGGAGTCATGCTTGGGTCATATTTAGTTTAAGGTCCCCATTGTGGGCTTTTAAATCATGTAATATTAGGTTGTCAAAAGGGTCCTCCATCAAGTCATCTTCTTCAAGGTCATCCTCGGTCTCTTCAACATAATAAACTTCAACAAAGGAAGGAGTTATCCTTCTTGAGAAATTCCTTTAAAAGACACTAAAACTAAGAAAGAGACTGTTAAGGAATTTACTCAAATATTTGAAAACCTACTCAAGGAGATCCCTGATCGATATAAGCCAATCGACGACACCATCCTTCATAGGTATGCGTGTTCTCTCCACATGAATTTGACATATGCTCTTTGAGACAAAGGGCCTAAATCCTTGGTGGAAGGACCTAAATCCATGGTGGAGTCTCTAGAAGAATGTTGCATCAAAATCTAGCAGACCTTGTAAGGGGAGATGATAAGGCAAGAGATAGACCAAGTGAAAACACTATGAGGTGTGGCCCATTGTCACCACAACCACCACTTCCTTCTCTTTAGTGTACTTTCACCACAAGGGAGGCTTCACTATGTATATCACCTAATGGGTATATCAAGTCCAAGGATTGGACGTGGAAATGATAGGCTATGAGTGATAATCAACTATGTAGATCACCTAATGGATATATCAAGTCCAAGGATTGGAGGTGGAAATGATAGGCTAGGAGGGATAATCAACTTAAGAACAATGCTCAACGAGCTCAAATAAGGCAATGTGTACCCTCCAAAAAGCTTTATTCGGGCCAAAATGACCTAGGGTTTTTAGGCAAGGTCAACAAGCTTACCTAGGATCACAAGGCTGAGAAAAGGCTTGAAATAGTTGAGTATGATCAATTTCAAGTACCAGAAGCCTTCAACAAGCTCTAAGTTGAAGCCTACCAAAAGACTAGGGATTAACTAGGGAAAAAATTGCATAGGGAAATTGACATCGACTCTAGAATGCAGGAATTAACCATGGGAACAAGATGATTTTGAAGAAATGATTTCAAAACCATGTGTTGAATCCGCCCACAATTCAACACATGCAACCCTAGTTGAATTCTGACCATATCCCTTGTCTGGTATCTTTCCTTAAGATGCCTAAAATTGGATTAAGGGGAGAAAAATGTGTGTTAGAGATAATTTGTTGTGTGATCAACAATGTGAACAAGGCTAGTGCCTTAACTTTGGGTGATGGAGTTTGTTGTACATATCAACCCCTACATTTATTTTGTGGTCATTAGCTCCTCCATTCAAGTTTTTAACTTGCAGATCCGTTTAAATATGTTTAAATCCCCCATCGTGGCCATAAAACCCCATTTTCTGCCTATCGCTACCCTTTTCCGCCCGAAAAATACACTCTGCAAAGGTTAAGATCCGCATTTAAAAACATATCAGGCCTAGCCCCTGCAGTCTTAGCCCCTTTGTTTGGATTCTCACATGACCCAGGCGCAAAACCGTGTGTCGGACAGGCAGGAGCTTATCATCAAATATTTCGGGCGCGTCTGGAGCCGTTCGATCAAAAACAAATCGACGGAGCGGAGCCGTGCTTACCGTGGTGGTCCCCGCGCCCGTACCCGTTGCAAAACTGGCGGTTTCATTCCGCACCACCATTGCTGAGAGGGTGGTATTCTCCGCGGGGCCAGTGATTCCATAGATCGCATGACAAGTGTCCTCATGTACGATTCCCGAAACCGCCCATTTCACGCATTATTGTTCAGTCAAAGGTCGAGCAGCGGAATCATCGTCAGCCATCAGATCTCAAGTCCTCCATCCAACGGTGGTTATCCTCCGGAGCTGCAGATGTTTTAACCCACGTCTATTGTGTCCCTGGCCCACCATGTCATTGTCCTCCGATGCGTTAAAACCGTCGATCTCATCCAATGATCGTGTGGCCCATATCATCCGCTTGACCACCTGCTGACCGAGCCTCCCACCACGACAGCGTTACACGTGTTCACCGTCTCATCCTCCGCCATGCATATATATGTTGCATTCATATATACATTCCATTGTCTTTCCCTGGTCAACCCGTCCACCTCCATCATCGTCCCCCTGTGTTTTTCGCCACCCTGCATCGTTTCATCATCCTCTCAGACCTATACCACCATCTCCATTAACCCCACCATGTCCGCCATCCTTGTGATTGGTTTTATTTAATGAGTTTTTGTTTTTGCAGGTTTATCGTGGCTAAGAATTATCATGATTCGTCACTCCCATTACAGAGGCCAAGAATGCACAGCAGGACCATGTTTCAGGAGTAAAATTGGTGGGAAAAGATCCAGGAGCTGCTATGATGTGACCACCATTAAAGAAAGCAAGGATTTGCAATTGTAGAACCCTCTAGAGAAAATCAAAGGGTAGATTTGGGTAGGCGAAAACATTAATGGGGCCGCATGAAATATCCGTGAAAGATCGATAAATACAACGCCCTGCATTAAAGATCTGGGATTTTAATTCAAAGGTAGAGGGCCAAGAGTACCATGCACAAAAGCAAGCAACCTCAAGGTTTTATTGCAGCAGATTTTTCTCTTCCCGCCAAGTACAGAACATGTGTATATTTTATTCTTTATGTCTTGTTCATGAGGAGATTTTCATCCTCAGCATTTATTTCATGAAGTAGTAGCAGAGTACTTGCACCAGTTCAACACCGCCAAACAACATAGGCGAGTTTTTCTTTCAAATTTGTTTTAAATAAGATCATTAAATGTATATCACCTACCTCACTCTCTAGAGCCTTCGGTTTCTCTTATAAAAATGAGGAAGAAAGACATTGTAAGGGTTCCAGATTTCTATCAGCAAACTGTGCAGTGAAAGGCTTTTGTATACATCTTGTAAAGTTTCTGTAGGAAGGCTCAGAGCCCATAGGGTTTCAGTGAGGAGGAGTTATAACTGTAATGAGGATTTTAGTCTTTGATATCCCACAGTATGTAATCTTTTCTTATGTGTTAATATAATATCTCACTTCATGCTATTTATCTTCTTGTATCATGTTCTATAATGCGAGTGGCTCACTGGTCTTAAGTAAGGATTCATCCTAGTTGGTGCCCATACTTGGATTAGTCAAGCACTTTAAATAGGCCTAGTCATGATATACCGTTCCATGTTCATTTCATCCATATTTTCTGCTATATTAGTTACTTGAGGAGGGTGCTTTTAAAACGCCATTGTCATGTATGGATTCTTAGTTGGATAAGCCCATATGTGGTTTTGTTGTGTATCTGGGTATCAGCCTCATGCTAACTAGTATCTTCTTCATGTTCCTTCACTACATCCACTTTCTGATATTTGATTTCTGTGGCATATTATTTGAACTGGCCCTCTTTGCAGTAAGTTGTCTCTTAATTGTCTGATGCTTTTGTATTGGAGTTTTGCATGTTGTTCCTACATTATTCTTATCTTTGTATCAGCTTCTGAGAGAGTTTGGTCCCATTCAAAATCACTTCCCTTGTTTTAAGAGAGATAGCAGGAGAGCTTTTGGCTGAAACCCAAGTTATATTATTATGAGCTCCTTGCTATGATAAGATGTCCTAGGCACTGGTCTATGGAAACTCTAGACTGTCTCTAGGAGGGACAAGAATTGTCTACAACATATTTCTAGCGCCGTTTCCAGGGACGAATTTGAGAATATCAGTTTCCCTAGGCCTCGACAAATCATATTCACTCTCTAATCAGGTGAGCACAGAGAGTTGAAGAGTTGCGTATCTCTCACCTTGGCGACTCCACTGTTCTTTATTTGATAAATCTATTGGTAGTCCTGGCTCCTCGAAAGCCACATTTGAGGTCAGATTCCTCTAAGTTAAAGACATCCTCTGTATCTGACCCAGAGAAGATTATTCATAGAAGAAGTTGGAAAGAAAGACAATCAGCCTGTGCTGAAGTCCCTGAGTTTTCTCAAGAAGATTATCCATCCTCTTCTTCTCAGGAAATCCCAGTGGAAAATCCCGACTCCACTGAGGAAAATCCTGAATATTACTCAGATAGCCCACCCAGGGGAAGTGCTAGAACCAAAGATAACCCTCATCCTACCCCTGAGGCTGAAGAAGTTAAAGAAGTCACAGAAGTAGCTGTTGTTAACCGTGAACTATTCCCATCTACACCTCAGGCTTCTGTGCAATTTATTCCCATTGTTATACATACTCCACTTCCTCCTCCTCTTCCTCCATTTGTACATTAGATCGTTGCACAACCCCCACCTCCTCCAATGGCTAACGTACTAGCTTTTCTATTGAACAAATATGCCCCACTGGCCTTACCCCAAGTACTAAATGATATGCCACAGGATTATTTGAAGATTCTGCCTAGATTTAATGGAGAAAATGAGATTGATGCTCAGAAACATCTTGAGACTTTCTGCTCCTTTGCAGAAAACCTAAATGTAGAGCCTTTGGATGTGGTCTTGAGATTGTTTGTGCAATCTTTGGATGGTGAAGCCAGAAAATGGTTCAAGACATTGGGAAACCGTTCAGTAACCACTTGGGATGACATGGAGAATATTTTTCTCAGGAAATGGGGAGAAAATAAAGACCATGGACAGTGTCTCACTGAGTTCAATACACTCAATAAGAGACATAATGAAGGGGTGTCGGAGTTTATTAAGAGATTTAATAAGTTATATCTAAATCTCCCTGTAGATATGAAGCCTCATCAGAACGCTGCAAAAGCTGTTTTCATTGCAGCCTTTGACTCAGATTTCGGTTTCTCCCTCGGGAAGAGAAAGCCTGCCACCCTAGATGTTGCTCAGTCAGATGCTCTTGAATTGGAAGCGAACTTTGCTTCCTCTAGAAAATTAAAAGGGAAGGCTGAACAGGATGTTAGAAGGAGGGGAAAAGAAGAATTATCCACTTCCAACCAGGATAAGGATTTAGATAAAATGGAGGAAATAAGAAAAATGATAAAGAATATGGTTAAACTTGAATTGGAGGCCAAGAGTTTAGCCCCCAAGAATTTTTATAATGCCCCAAACAGAGGATACAATCCTCAGTATAAAAGACCACCACTGCAGATATTGCCAAGAGAAGAAAAAGAGCAACCAGATCAGGTACCACACCCATTGTACCTGGAAGGTCCAGCAGATGAATCCACTGAAGATGCTGCTTATGAACTAGAAGATTCAAATCTTTCTCTTTCAAACAATGATGATATAGAAGGTCCATTGCAAGAAGAAGAAGAAGCAGAGATTGATCATCATTGTAAACAATTTTCTGATTTCATGCAAGCACAATTCAATGTAAAATATGATCTCAGATCTTCAAGGAAGAGGACCCGAACTCAAGATCAAGAAGAAGAGCCACCTCAGAAAGAAGCACCTGCTCAAAAAGAGATGACAATGCAGAAAGCTGCAGGAAAAGGTAAGAGTCCTCTAAATACTCCTCTGCAGTCTAATAATCAAAGTCCTTCTTCTTCCTGTACAGTTAGTCCTCCTAATGTTGAGTCTATATCCAAAGAAGTTAAATCCTCAGCTGAAAATAAAGAATTTAAAGAAGTTGTAATGGAAAAGCCTTCCTCTGCTTTTAGCTTACAAAAAGAGCTTGAGAAAATTAAGATCCCAGTTCCCCTGACCGAGCTGTTAAAACAGCTTGCATATCAATCCCAGGTTACTTCTTTTATGCTCCCTCCTGAAATATCAATTGTGCCTGATAGTTTAAACCTTCAAGAAGAAAGACCCCTGGTAGTCTTTGGTCCACATGTCGAGGAGATAGACCCTTCTACTCCTCCTTTTTACGTGTCTTTAGTCATCCATGACCTGTTGTTACACAATTGTATGCTAGATTCTGGGGCTTCCCATAATCTTATGCCTTTTTCAGTCATGGAACAATTAGGATTACAGATCACACATCCATATAAAGACCTTTATTCATTTGATTCCAAAAGAGTTAAATGCTTGGGGATGATTAAAGATTTAGTGGTCAATTTGGCCCAAATTCCAGCAAAGAGTGTGGTCATGGACATTGTGGTGGCTGATATCCCAGCCCACTTTGGCATGTTGCTGTCAAGTTCCTGGGGTAAAAAAATTGGTGGGTCAATTAAGCTGGATTTAACATATGCTACCATCCCAGTTTTTGGTGGACAGGAGAGGAGGTTATACAGAGAGACTAAATTTGTCAAGGTAGTTGCTAAGGCAGATAACTCTGAAAATTCACCAGTCTATAGTAAAGAAGGATATTTTTCATGCTTTATGCTAGAAGAAGATCAAAATTATGTGCATGAATCCTCCTTCAAAATTAAGGATGAGCAGCCTTTAGAAAATTATGAAGCTGGAATCTGGAATTTACATTTTGATGGGGCAAATTCAAGAGAAGGCAATGGAGCTGGGGTGTTATTAATCTCTCCCACAGGAAAATGGGTCCCACTGTCCTTTAAATTGGAGTATGAGGCTACCAATAATGTAGCTGAATATGAAGCACTTTTATTGGGATTGCAAACAACTAGAAACATGGGCATCCAGAATTTAAAAGTCATGGGAGACTCTGAGCTGGTGGTGAGACAGGTCCGAAATCAATGCCAAACCAAGCATCCTCGGCTGAGGGCATATAGAAATGAAGTTTGGGACATGGTGGAGAATTTCTTCTCAGCCTTTAATATACAGTTCATGCCCCGGGAGCAGAATCGAATGGCAGATTCTCTTGCTGTGGCTGCTAGTACATTCCGCCCTCCTCAGAATCCTCTTTTGAGGTATGAAATTGAGGTACGTTATAGACCATCAATTCCAGATAATATTAAGCATTGGAAAGTATTTGAAGATGAGGAACAAATGAAGAGATTTATGGAGACAGTGGGTGAATTTTCTAATATGGAGATTGATGACTGTGAAGAAAATGAGGTTGAAGATATTTCAGAAAACAAATGGGAAGAAAAATTAGCAGGTAATAAAGTGCTGCAGCTGAAAGGAAACGTGATACCTAGAGGGCTGGTGCCTCTAGAAAGATTATTTGAAAAAAATGATGTTCCATTGCAGCATAATAAAATAGTAGAAGAAAATCAAGTAGAAGACTTGAATTTGGGTACTGATGCTGACCCAAAAATTGTAAAATTATCCAAGAAGGTCCCGGATGAATATAAAAGGAAATATTTGAAATTATTTCAGTCATATAAGGACGTATTTGCGTGGTCCTATCAGGACCTAAAAACTTTTGATGTCAATATAATGCAGCATAAAATTCCTCTGAGGGAAGATGCAAAACCATATAAGCAGAAGCTCAGACAGATAAATCCTCTGCTGCTTCCTTCAATTGAAAAAGAAATCAGGAAGCTGCTACAGGCCAAAATAATTGTGCCACTAAGATACTCTGAATGGGTCGCTAACCTGGTTCCTGTTCGAAAAAAGAATGGAGAAATAAGATTATGTGTGGATTTCAGGAATTTAAATAGAGCATCTTTAAAGGATAATTATCCACTGCCTAAGATGGACCACATCCTGCAGAAAGTGGTGGGAGTGTCCAGAATGTCAATGATGGATGGTTTTTCTAGTTATAATCAGGTGGCTGTGTTCCTGTGTTCCCTGAAAACCAAAAGAAGACTGCTTTCACTACGCCATGGGGAACATTCATGTATGCCAGGATGCCTTTTGGATTAATCAATGCAGGAGCTACTTTTCAGAGGGAAATGGACATAGATTTTGTTGGAGAGCAGGACAAGTTTCTGGTGGTATATCTAGATGATATCACAATATTTTCAAAGGATGATACTGAACACATTCAGCACTTGCAGAGAACCTTTGAAAAATGTAGAAGGTATGGTCTTTCCCTCAATCCTCAAAAATCTTTATTTGCATTAGATGAGGGAAAACTCTTAGGGCACATTGTAAGTAAAGACGGTGTGAAAATAGACCCTAAGAGAGTTGAAGTTATAAACTGTATTCCTTTACCTAGGAATAAGAAGGAAGTGCAGGTGTTTCTAGGCCGAATCAATTTCCTGAGAAGGTTTATTCCTAACTATGCTGAGATAGTTAGGCATATAACTGATATGTTGAAAAAGAATAATGAAGTAAAATGGTCCCAGGAATCTAGAGATGCATTCACCAGAATAAAACAGGCATTTGCTGAAGCTCCTGTACTAGCTGAACCAGATTACAACAAGCCATTTATGATTTTTTCTTTTGCATCACCTCATACAATAGCTGGAGTATTGTTGCAGAAAAATAAAGAAGGATATGAGCAGCCTATAGCCTTCTTTAGCCAGGTGCTTCATGATGCAGAATTGAAATACAATATACTAGAGAAGCAAGCCTATGCCCTTGTAAAGTCCCTCAAAGCCTTTAGAATGTATGTTTTGCAGTCTCATATTATTGCATATGTCCCTACAGCAGCTGTCGAAGACATTCTCATACAGGGAGGCAGTGAAGGAAAAAGAGGAAGATGGATTGCAAAAATCCAGGAGTATGACTTGGACATAAGACCCACTATGCTGGTTAAAGGACATGGACTTGCCAAAATGTTATAGGAATCAAATCATCAACCCTTGGGCATTAATTTATCTATGATTGCAAGTGAAGAGTCAGAAAATGAAAAAGACCAGCAAGGACTGGAAAAATCCACTCAAAAAGCACATCTAAAGTATCTCACTAGTCCTTGGTACAAAGAAATAGTTGAATATCTTTTAACACTCAGCTGTCCACCCAGCTGTGATAAATCAAAATACAGGGCTTTGAGGCTGAAATCACAAAAGTATATAGTTGCCAATGGTCAGTTATATTGGAGAGATCCTTCAGGCATACTATTATTGTGCCTCACAGAGGATGAAGTAGAAAATATAATGGTGGAGTTTCATGAGGGAATTTGTGGAGGTCATTACAGTTGGAAGGCCACAGCACATAACATACTGAGAGCTGGTTTTTATTGGCCTCAATTATTTGGATATGTTTTTAATTGGGTTAGAGCATGTGATAAGTGTCAAAAATTTGCTGAGAGACAAAAGCTGCCTACTTTTCCCCTAATTCCAGTTCATATAGATGAACCATTTCAGCAATGGGGATTAGATTTTATTGGAGAAATACATCCCTCTTCAAGTGGCCAACATAAATGGATATTGACTGCAACAGATTACTTTACAAAGTGGGTGGAAGCCATACCTGTGAGAAATGCTACAGATGCTGTAATCATCAAATTCATGGAATAGAACATCATATCCAGGTTTGGCTATCCAGCTAGAATTGTAACTGATAATGCACAGGCCTTCAAGTCCAATAAATTTGTAAATTTCTGCCAACAATATAATATTTCATTAAATCACTCCACAGCTTACTATCCACAGGGGAATGGCTTGGCAGAATCTTCCAACAAAACTCTGGTGAGGGCCTTGAAGAAGACAATTAATGAGAATCAAAAGAATTGGGATTCCCAATTGAAATTTTCACTGTGGGCAAACAGAATAACTAGCAAGAGAGCAACAGGGAAATCTCCTTATGAACTGGTATATGGGCGAGCAGCTGTGTTTCCTGTGCAATTGGATTTTCCAGTGGCACGTTTCATGCAGGAAATTCAGGAAGAACCAGATGACATGGTCAGAAGAATTAACCAACTGGTAGAATTGGAGGAAACACGGAGCCAAGTGAATCAGAGATTAGCGGAGTATCAGGAGAAAATGAAAAACATCTTTGATCATCATGCAAAAGACAGGAAATTTCAAATTGGTGATCTGGTTCTCAGATGGGATATCCGGAGGGCTGAAAAGGGCAAACATGCTAAATTTGATCCACTTTGGTTTGGCCCATTTAAATTGTCAAGCTAAAAGGAAATAACACGTTTATATTGGAGAGTTTGCAGGGGGACTTGTTAGATGCCCCCGTAAACGGCCAATTCCTAAAGCCCTACTTTCAATTCTGATTCGGGCAGAGTATGCCTGTTGTATCATATTGTATGTAGGCTTTGTTTCAATTTTTATTTAAATAAAGGAGGTGTGCTGATGAGTTTTGAAGCAGATGCAAAGAGCTGAAGAGCAGAATCTACATACAGGATGATCAAAGGTCTACAGGTTCTCGACATGTCCAAGGATGAACATGCCGTCCCCAGATGGAGCTGATGTTGTACATATCAACCCCTACATTTATTTTGTGGTCATTAGCTCCTCCATTCAAGTTTTTAACTTGCAGATCCGTTTAAATCTATTTAAATCCCCCGTCGTGGCCATAAAACCCCATTTTCTGCCTATCGCTACCCTTGCCGCCCGAAAAATACACTATGCAAAGGTTAAGATCCGCATTTAAAAACATATCAGGCCTAGCCCCTGCAGTCTTAGCCCCTTTGTTTGGATTCTCACATGACCCGGGCGCAAAACCGTGTGCCGGATAGGCAGGAGCTTATCGTCAAAGATTTTGGGTGCGTCTGGAGCCGTCCGATAAAAAACAAATCGATGGAGCAGAGCCGTGCTTACCGTGGTGGTCCCCGCGCTCGTACCCGTTGCAAAACTGGCGGTTTCATTCCGCACCACCATTGCTGAGAGGGCGGTATTATCCGCGGGGCCAGCGATTCATAGATCGCATGACAAGTGTCCTCATGTACGATTCCCGAAACCGCCCATTTCGCGCATTATTGTTCAGTCAAAGGTTGGGCAGTAGAATCATCGTCAGCCATCAGATCTCAAGTCCTCCATCCAATGGTGGTTATCCTCCGGAGCTGTACATGTTTTAACCCACGTCTATTACGTCCCTGGCCCACCATGTCATTGTCCTCCGATGCGTTAAAACCGTCGATCTCATCCAATGATCGTGTGGCCCATATCATCTGCTTGACCACCTACTGACCGAGCCTCCCACCACGACAGCGTTACACATGTTCACCGTCTCATCCTCCACCATGCATATATATGTTTCATTCATATATAAATTCCATTGTATTTCCCTGGTCAACCCATCCACCTCCATCATCGTCCCCCTGTGTTTTTCGCCACCCTGCATCATTTCATCATCCTCTCAGACCTATACCACCATCTCCATTAACCCCACCATGTCCGCCATCCTTGTGATTGGTTTTATTTAACGATTTTTTGTTTTTGCAGGTTTATCGTGGCTAAGAATTATCATGATTCGTCACTCCCATTACAGAGGCCAAGAATGCACAGCAGGACCATGTTTCAGGAGTAAAATTGGTGGGAAAAGATCCAGGAGCTGCTATGATGTGACCACCATTAAAGAAAGCAAGGATTTGAAATTGTAGAACCCTCCAGAGAAAATCAAAGGGCAGATTTGGGTAGGCGAAAAAATTAATGGGGCTGCATGAAATATCAGTGAAAGATCGAGAAATACAACGCCCTGCATTAAAGATATGGGATTTTAATTCAAAGGTAGAGGGCCAAGAGTACCATGCACAAAAAAAAGCAACCTCAAGGTTTTATTGCAGCAGATTTTTCTCTTCCCGCCAAGTACAGAACATGTGTATATTTTATTCTTTATGTCTTGTTCATGAGGAGATTTTCATCCTCAGCATTTATTTCATGAAGTAGTAGCAGAGTACTTGCACCAGTTCAACACCGCCAAACAACATAGGCGAGTTTTTCTTTCAAATTTGTTTTAAATAAGATCATTAAATGTATATCACCTACCTCACTCTCTAGAGCCTTCGGTTTCTCTTATAAAAATGAGGAAGAAAGACATTGTAAGGGTTCCAGATTTCTATCAGCAAACTGTGCAGTGAAAGGCTTTTGTATACATCTTGTAAAGTTTTTGTATGAAGGCTCAGAGCTCGTAGGGTTTCAGTGAGGAGGAGTTATAACTGTAATGAGGATTCTGGTCTTTGGTATCCCACAGTATGTAATCTCTTCTTATGTGTTAATATAATATCTCATTCCATTACATTTATCTTCTTGTATCATGTTCTAGAATGCGAGTGGCTCACTGGTCTTAAGTAAGGATTCATCCTAGTTGGTGCCCATACTTGGATTAGTCAAGCGTTTTAAATAGGCCTAGTCATGATATATTGTTCCATGTTCATTTCATCCATATTTTCTGCTATATTAGTTACTTGAGGAGGGTGCTTTTAAAACGCCATTGTCATGTATGGATTCTTAGTTGGATAAGCCCATATGTGGTTTTTTTGTGTATCTGGGTATCAGCCTCATGCTAACTAGTGTCTTCTTCATGTTTCTTCACTGCATCCACTTTCTGATATTTGATTTCTGTGGCATATTATTTGAACTGGCCCTCTTTGCAGTAAGCTGTCTCTTAACTGTCTGATGCTTTTGTATTGGAATTTTGCATGCTGTTCCTACATTATTCTTATCTTTGTATCAGCTTCTGAGAGAGTTTGGTCCCATTCAAAATCACTTTCCTTGTTTTAAGAGAGATAGCAGGAGAGCTTTTGGCTGACACCCAAGTTATATTATAATGAGATCCTTGCTATGATAAGATGTCCTAGGCACTGGTCTATGGCAACTCTAGACTGTCTCTAGGAGGGACAAGAATTGTCTACAACAGAGTCTATGGGAGATTTACTTAAGAGAATATACAAAAAGCTAGAATGGAGTAAGGGAAGAAGAAATCCTAGCTTCAAACCCTAGTTATCATTTTACGAGGGAGAAAATTCAATGAGGAGAGCTTATCATCAAGGATCAATCATGGGATCTTCACAAATATTCTACAAAGGTAACACATACAATACCATTGCCAAAATTTCATAGAAATATTTTCAATAGTTATTAGCATATAAAAACCCTAACAATATTTATAGATATTCCAATAAAAAGAATATTTACAAGAAAATGTATGAACCAATATTTTATTGCTCCAAAATGACATCTCCAAAAAAATAGAATAGCTGCATAAGCAAAAAGTGCACAATAAATCACATCCCCACAAGATACAAGACAAATTTCAGCTAGGTCTAAATTTCGAGGAGGGCTGAATTGATCCACAAGTGATGATAAAAATGAAATGAATGGCACTTCTATTTATATGAGGTCTACCTCAATTAATTTAGCCTATTGAAGCCCCTAATAACAAGTTTTCCATAAAATGAACTTGGGTTACAAGCCAACTCTTAGCTTAATGAAAAATTAGACCAAGATGTCCACATGTGTGAGCCATAACCTCTTTAAAAACCGATGTCATGCCCAATTAGGGCTCCAAATTCTATTCCAAGGTGTGTTTAGATACATAGTTGATGCAAATGGAAGAGCCACATGGAATATCATCGTCAAATGGTGACTGAGAAGGGTTACTCATTGTTTGGCCGTCAAAATCAGGAGAAAAGTTTTAGTCCTATGGGGTTACCCATTTTGGTGGGTAATGGGGCCTATTAGTAATTACCCTGTAAATTTGTGTAGATGTTCTATGCTTGATGCAACTTTACTTTCTCTTCAATATTAGACAACAATCACATAAACAATAAAGTAAAATGCTGATAGAACATACCAGTAGATCGAGAGAAGACAAGCCAAAAATATATAAGTGTGTTGGTGCGTTATGGTGGTCAACATGATGCTTCAACCATCGCAGTCTCAATATGGTCAGCCAACTAGAAATGTCACACAACCCTCTAGGACAACCCAACAGTCAACTCAAAAGTCAACCCAAAATTCAATGTTGTCAGTCAACGGTCAACCCAAACAATAGCACCAGTTAGGTCAATGCTGAAAAATCAAAGTCAATGTTTTGCCTCGGAAATAGTGCTAGAAAATGCGGATTATGGAAATCGATATTTTGGGAAAATTTTAGGTCTGTTTGACCTTGCGTTGACCAAAGTCAACACTAGTCAAAGTTGCTGTAGAAACCCTAGCCGAAAACAGAAATATGAAAACAGTTTTCTTCCTTGCTGCACTTTCCCACGTGTGAAGAGAAGAGACTCGAAGTGATCGAACCAATGAGATGAGGAGAGAGAAACGTGTGAGGATGAGATGAGTGAAATTTCCTCCAACATTGACCTTATTTATATCCATCATTGAGGGTGTGTGACACAACTGCTGGGGCACAAAACCTTAAGGCCGACCTGCACATATTTTGAATAGATTAAAAATAAATTCAAAATAAATGTTCTTCTCATCGGATCAAGATGATCTTTAGATCGATCTTGCACCTCTCTGAAAGAGGAACCCAATAAAAATATTGGTATCTTCATCTAAGCATCACAACATGGAGTTTGGACCTAGTTGTCCAAAATTAACATACCCACCATTTTGTCATGTGGAAATTTTAAAAAAATTCTACCACTCTTTGCATGTTCTTGAGTTTTTGGACAATGAGAAAGTGTGTGTTGGAAGGCTGGCCACTTGAAACAACTTGAAATATCGTCTCTAGATGCTTCATATTGTGATAAACTCATAATACATGCAATGTTTGGTTGGGGAACATGGCAATATTTTGGCTACATTAGCTTGAAAACTGATGTGTGGTTGAATTCCCTCTCATTTCATGCTTATGTGGATATCCAATATAAGAGTTGTGCTACCAGGAGATCTAAATAAAATGACATAGTGGTTACATTTTGGAGACTTGTAGGATCAGTTGTTAGTTAAGGTATATTCTTTCCTTTTTCACTTGTAAGTGCAACTGACATATCTTCAATTTCAACCAAAATTGAAGGAGATAAGGTGAAGATTGTAGGTTAGGATTTACATATATTTTATGTCATGTCCTTTATCCAACAATAGGATCTATCTCTAGCTTGATCACCCTGACCTGAAGAAACAATATTGGACTTTGAGAAGGATACCAACATGTAAAGGGTCTAGTGTGACCTGATTTGCCATGATTTCTATAGTAAATTAGGTCATTGATCGAAAAAGTAGACAAACATACAATCAAGCAGTAGCAGGCCTGTTATTTTGAGGCAGATATGGAAAAAAATATATAGGGTATACCTCAGAGTCATGATTAATTTCCGGGTCGGGAAAAATAGAATTGATATGTGTTAAAATTCTATAAGATGCACCGAGATCTTGTATTGTTTTGAGGAACACTTGTAGGGGTCCGATGCATTAAGATTTGTTTGGTGGGAATAATCTAGTTAGTATATAGAGCCTAAAGCTACAACGGGGCATACATTTTCAAAAATGTTGGGCGACTTTTTTCAATACCTATACCTATAAGCAGTTTCTCCAATGGGAATTGAATATCTGAAGATGTAATATTACATATTGGAATTTAACAACTATTACTAAGCAATGGACTAGGAACAATAAATAAAATAAAACTCATATGCAACAATTAAAACACCAAAATTTCAACAACACAATATGAGACATTTTATTAATTTTATGATGGAGTACATAAAATGAGCTGAAATTTTGGAACCTAGGCTTGGTATGCAAGCTAAGAAAAACCTAGATAAATAGCCCAAATCGAAATGGTAGAAATGTTCCTAGAGTGATCTGCGCATTCCTCTAGTCAATCTGTTGTTGGATGCTAGATGGAACTGAAGATTGTACTTGGAATAATGCTCATATCACCCTGAAATTGCAGCCACGAAATCCACTCCTAAACCCTAGAAATACCCAAGAAGGGTTCGGCTCAATTCGAAGCCAAAACTGGTCCCACAAAGTGATGTGAATTTCTACTGTAACCAAAAATTCGCCCTGCTATAATAATGTGGATATCATGCCTGAAAATCGCCTGGAAAATACTGTAAAATTGGCTAGAGATTCCTCTCAATAAACCCACAAAAACTCGGCAGGGATTTCACTGAATCCATCGCTCCCTGGTGACCCTCAACAAGTGTGAATTGCCCAATATAACCAGAAAATGCCCCCACAGTATTGGTACTGTTGAATTAAGTCCAAATCCACCTCTATAAATTGTGAAAATTTCTGAATATTACTTATGCAGAAACCCTACTATTAAATCACGATTTACTTATCCTAATTATACAAGTTATTAATTTGAAATGTTCAGTATTAACATCGAAGTAAACACTTTAACAACCTACATAGATACATATCTAAACTGAATACATGCACATAGACAAAGCGACACACAAGATTTTTTGGACAACTGTCCCTGGAAAAACCCAATGCGGGAAAACCAGTCTTTTGGCTGCTGGAGGGTTTTTATTATTAAGTAGATTCTAAGTACAACAAATTTGGGCACCTTACTGGTTAACCAGACAGAGAAATACAAGATCTGCAGCATTATCTCTATTCTAGAGACAAAAAAACTGACTAATTCACACCCTCAAACGTGATTTACAGAACTCGACCCTTTCCATACTTCAGAAACCCGAGCGCTGCTCTGAATCCCTTTGCGTTAGCTCTGCTAGCCTTTGTGTGCCCCTGCGCTACTCAGGAGAGGCCTGTGTAACCCCAGACTGGGTTACGCTGTCCCTGTGTTGCCCTCGCTGGGCCTACGTAAGCCCAAATGGCCCCCTGTTGCCTCTATGCTGCCCTTTCTGGGCCTGCGTAGCACTTGAAGCCCTCTACACTGTGCAACTGTAGCTATTACTCCCTTTGCGCTGCTCTGACTGCTGCTTCTCTGCCTCTTGTTGACTCTTGGCCTGGGATCAGATCATCCCTCTCACCAATACTACCCTTTGCTGTAGCTAAAACACTTTTGGAAATCCTTAGCAAACCACGCCCTAGAATTCCAGCTTAGTCTCAGTGCTCTATCTCCATGTGTGTGTTCTCCAACTGACCCCAAGCCTTTCCTTTATACTTTCTCATTGGGAAACCAACGACCGTGATCTAATCTTGATTCGATAGCTAAGATTAAAAGAAATCTTGATCTGTGTGACTTAAGTCATTTTCATCACATGATTAAATTAATTACCTTTAATCTTTTAATTTTCCTAAGTTATACTTAGGGTCCTTAATTAAAAAGATTAATTAATTAATTATCTCTTAAATAGGATGAAATTTCTCAAATCCATTTCTGGGTCTTGGAGATCTCATGTACTTTAGTCCCTCCACAAATTTTGGGAGCTAGAGCACATATGATGCTACCCCAACACTCAAAAATCTCAACACTCTGTCTTAGAGAGGAATGTACTCTAACACAACACTACTTCACCCTGAATTTCTTCACGGATCTCTGGTGTGGGTCTCTGCACTGATGCTTGGCTTGTTGCCCTTCATCATTGCGGTGCTACTTCTCTCTAGTACAACTGCCCATGACACTGCCACCACCACTAGCACATATGTAATGCGGCTCCCTCTCAATCTACTACATCAGGCTGCTAACTATTGCACTACAACTCAGTTGTTGAGAGAAACAACTGAAAAAATCCTACCCAATCTTTGACAGACAAGTCAGTTGGGCTACATCCTCATCACTAAAGCTCCATAGGCTGTTGCTTTGCGTTATCCTCCTGAAGCCACTGTGCTGCTGCAACTCTGCGCTGCGTAAGCTAGCCTGCAATGTGATGTTGAAGTCACATCAACCCCTCTATGCTGCGCTGCTACGCTGTTGCTGCATCTGCACTGTGCTGCTCCCTTTCAACATCCAGCTTCGCCTTTTCTTCATCTGTGATTCTTTGCACCAACTCCTCCACTTGTCCCTCTACTGTCTTAAGGCTCCCATAACATGGATGTGATCCAAGGGTTGGGCTACTCAAGGACCCCGCCACCACTTTGTAGCTTCTCTACAGATCCATGTCACCCCACTTTTGTGGTTCATGAGCGCTCATGGCTACATAATCTTCGGAGCCATCGTCCGCCAAAACAGCCTTGGAGCTAGATGCCTCCTTGTCTTTCTTCTTCTGAGGACAATTGCTGGCGAAATGTCCTAGTTCGCCACACTGGAAACACTTGATCTTTGATAGATCGCGCTTCTTTGTCCCTTGCTGCCTCTTTGATTCCAAGGCTGCATCTTCTTCCTCTTCCTTCTTCACTTTACTCGACCCGGTGCTATACCGTCTCTTGGTGAACCAATGAAGTTCTTCTTGTTGGAGGATTGCCCACATACTATCCCAGTTGGGAAGGTCCTCTCTCCCCAAGATACTTTGGACAAAAGTTTCCCTGTCCTCTGTGGCTGCATTGAATGCAATCCCCTCACCATAACATCATCCTCCACTTTCACTCCCATGGCAGTTAACTGATCCTTGGTCGCCTGTAATTTGAAAAGAAAGGGTTCGATATCTTCTCCCTTGGCCATCATGAATAAGCTCATCTGATTTTCCAGAAGCATTATTCTCTGGACGGATCTTCCTTCATATAGGGCGGTTAAGGCTTTCCACATCTCATTAGCCGTCTTCTTTTCGGCTATGTGTGGTACTACATGATCCTTAACCCCATCCATTATGAAGCGCTTGGCATGTGTCCCTGCTTCTTCATGCTTCTTCAGGAGATCCACATCGATTGGCGTGGCCAGGAATTTATCTGCATGCTCCCTCAGACCGTATGCCTCCATGACTACCAAGATTATGGCCTTCTAGACTGAAAATTTGGACATGCCGTCCAACATATCCTGATCACGTAGTCCTTGAGGTGCCATCTGCTCAATAAAAATGTCGGAACAAATCATCTTCTCTATGTTAGAGACTCGGATCTAGGGTCCTTGGCGTGAAAGGAACCCTCTGCTACCTCTGATAACTGACTCCCTCTCTTGGAATTCTGCCAATCACAACGAATCTGTTGTTCTCCTCCCGCTCTTTGTCAACTAGTGCTCAGGCTAATTTCTGCACCTTTAGAAATTTAACCTCACTAGAACTTACTGAAGCTCTGCAGCACTTCTTCCTGCACTCTGAATCAACAATAGCTTCAGGACTGTGTCACCCTGGCTGGCCTCTGCATGAGCAGACAATCCTAGCATAGCCTTTGCGCTGCCTCAACGCAGTAAGTACGTGGGCTTGCATGGAGACTGCATCACTCTGGATTCTATGTGGCTCTTCTCCCTTCTGCTGCAACACTATCCTATTTTCTCTAGCTTTCTGCGGTTTCTGCCCCTTTCTTTGCCGCTTTTTGCAGCAAGGATTATTCAGTCTTCTTGCTGGTGATCCAGCTAGATCTCCAATCGCTCTGATACCATGTGAAAATTTCTGAATATTACTTATGCAGAAACCCTACTGTTAAATCACAATTTACTTCTCCTACTTATACAAGTTATTAATCTGAAATGTTTAGTATTAACATTGAAGTAAACACTTTAAAAACCTACACATATACAGATCTAAACTGAATACATGCACATAGACAAAGTGACACACAAGATTTTCTGGACAGCTGTCCCCGGAAAAACCCAATGCGAGAAAACCAGTCTTCTGGTTGCTGGAGGGTTTTTATTATGTAGATTCTAAGTGCAAAAAATCTAGGCACCTTAATGGAACCCGAAAGAGAAGTACAAGATCTGTAGCAATACCTCTATTCCAGAGACAAAAATTGACTGATTCACACCCTCAAATGGGATTTACAGAACTCAGCCCTTTTTAGTCTTCAGAAACTCCAACGCTGCTCTGAAGCCCTCTATGTTAGCTCTGCTATCCTGCATGTTCCGCTGCCCTTCTCAGGAGAGGCCTACATAACCCCAGACTGGGTTACACTGTCCCTGCGTTGGCCTGGCTGGGCCTACGTAAGCCCTGATGGCCTCTTGCTGCCTCTGCGCTGCCCTTTCTAGGCCTACGTAGCACTTGAAGCCCTCTGTGCTGCGCAGCTGCTGCTCCCTCTTCCCTGCTCTGACTCGCCAATGAGATGTTGTCTTGCCTTTTCACCTAAGCTCCTCAAGCTGAAATCGTCTTCAAAACTCAAACTTCAAAATTGTGCTATGCCTAACACCTCCCTAATAAACTTCGTTAATCTCCTTAAATGAAAAATCAAAATTGGGGATATTACAGTCCTCCCCTTCAAAACTTGATTGTTTTCAAGCAATGTCGGAACAAGCACCCTCTCTAACTATTGATCCCCACTGTCACTAAAAATTATATCAGGGTCCCAGATGTGCCACTAAATTTTCCCTAACCTTTGCACTGCCTTGTCATGAAGGAATACTTCAATACCAAGATCCCAAGCCATCCTGTTTAACATGAAGTTCCCCTTGCTCCACTCACTATCCTGCCAAGTATAAATAACAAATTCCCTCTTGATACTATCAATGAGTAGGGCATCATGATAATGTAGCACTATGTCCATCTCCTCATGAAGTTTCCCTATCGAGTTGTCCATCTCATGCACTCCAAAAGTAAACTTTTGAAAATACCACCCAATTCCTATGGAGATAAAGTATCACTCACATGAGCTTCCCCTGATATCTTCATGTTGACCAACCTCCCATGTTGATGAAGTCCCCCACACCATCAGTGAATCACTAAATCCCAATAGAAGATTTGAATGATCTCCCCTTGTAGTAGCCAGCTTATCCCTAAGGGTATCTGAGCTATCGAGTACTATGATACTCATATCCCATGCTAGTCTCAAAAAGGTACCACCATGTTTTCGTTGGTCCACTCCAACTTTGATAGATTTCCCATCGAGCACACACTGTATGCTCCTCTCCTAAAACCTAGTGGCGACATATCGATGAAGGCCAAGCTCATCCTGCCTAGTTATATCCATGATGTCAATACTTGCCCATCCATCGTTAATCCTGATCCAGAGCATCAACTACAAAAACTTTCCTTGCCATACAATGGAGGCCTCAACGATCACCCATGTGTTAACCCCAAAGTGAGCTAGATCACCCTTTTCCATGACCCTCATCACGAAATGAAGTGACTTATCAACCAGCTGAATCCCCGGATCCCATAACCAGATCCGCTGCGACATAGTCTTGATGACTGTTGGAACCCTCCTGTTCCACATCTCTACTCCCTACATGTAATCAATATATAGACACTGCATATCATGAATAAACCTAGTGTAGTAAAAACTGCCTTGTGCCTGCCATACTACATTTGTGGTTCCTAAAATCACACCCTGATATTTCCTGGAGCCTAAACATCAACCTAAAATAAAGGTCATCCACCCACCGCATATGCTCCTGTGATACCTTGGAGTGCCTCGCCCAAAATGTGTCCTACATTTCCTTAGGTGTGATATCAAGGGTGGAGCATGGGTTGTCTCTGTGGCAAACCCACACATTCCCCAAGCTTGTACCTGTCACCTCCTACCCTCACCAAAAGCCACTACTGAAAATTTTCTCCCTTGATGTATTGAGTCCCATCAAAATATATCAGGTGAGCACCTTGCACCCTGTTGCTCATGCTGAGGGTGTCAAAAGATAACAATTGAATCATCTGTGCCTGCAAGTGATGTAGAAGAGATATAGGTGTGTGAGTCCCCATGGATACCATCAAATGTTTCTCATCTGCATTGCTCATTTATCTCGGGGGAGATATAATCAAAGGTATGTCCGGTGTCCTCGTCCATAAGTGTAATATTCCGAGTAGAAATAAACAACAATATACAACAACATAAACATGAAACTACAACAACTAGAGAGACATCACATAAATAATGTAAAACATGGAGAAAACTAAGCCATTTTATTATATAACTGAAAGATACAATAAGTACAAAGGTGATTATAATGATGGCACCTTGGCCTGCACAAGGCAACCTGGAAATACTCTAAAAAATGCTCCCGGAATGGCTGCTCTCACAATGACGCATTATCTCCAAATTGCTGCTGCTATTGTTGCCGGACTGCTATTGCTACTGTAATAGGATGGCTCTTTAGGGTTGTTCCCCTACTAAGAAAAATACACGACTCTGGAAATGAGCTCCCCACCTAATACCTAGAAAATCCCAGAAAGGGTTTCCGGAATGGATGACCCTGAAAAATCACCTCCCTTGAGAAATAACGCTATCCCGGTGGAATACGTTGGCCCTGAATGTGTCTTTGCAAATGGTGGCCTCCTCCTCTACCAAAATGATGGAATAGATAAGGGTTGATCCCTTCTCACTATCCCGGGTTGAATCCACTAATAAATCTCCACTCCCGGCACTACCTGCTCCAAGAATTGCGTGGTATCTCCTAAAGACTGCGCTGCCCAAGCAAGTGTGTAATCCCTACTGAAGATGCTATGGCTCCCACCTAAAAATCAAAGGATAGAACTCCTCACCCGAGCAGGCACTTGAAGTCCCCCGGGGCTGAGGTTGGGATCTCCACTCGGAGACACCCGATGTGCTAAAAAACACTTGCAGACTTTGCTCAACAGCAAAAGCGTGCTCAATTTCAAAAGACAAAACATAGATGCATAATCAAATGAGGGCATGAGGAACATCTTCCTCTCTTTATTCCTGAAGAGCCTTTCTCTCCCCTAGTCCCCACTAAAATTTCACTATCCCTCTTGGCCACGTTTTCCCTCTCTCTTTGCACTTTCATGGACCCACACTGCCCACGTTGCCACTATCCCCACGCTGCCACTTCGACCCCTGGGCCCCATGCTGTCAAATAAATGTGCTCAAGTGACTTTAGGGAATGTTTTATTTTCTAGGTGTAGGCTGAGTGTCCTCTCACCCACTTTATTAACTGACTTTAACTTTATAAAAGTAAATTGGCCAAAAATTAATATTGCTAATTAGCTGATGCTAATTGGGTGTTGGACATTGGGTTCAACGCTCCCCGTGTGTTTCGCGACATGGACTAACCACCTCTCGTGGATCCTAACTCCGGCGATTGTAGCGGAGACTAATGCCTGCGTGTTTTGGTCTAACGGCAATCGTTATTCCAACAAGTGGTATCAGAGCAAAAGGTCTCGAGTTCGAAATTCACCTGGCTCGCATTGGGGGGGGATATTGTTGGACATTGGGTTCAATGCTCCCCGTGTGTTTCGCGACATGGACTAACTGCCTCTCGTGGATCCTAACTCTGGCGATTGTAGCGGAGACTAATGCCTGCGGGTTTTGGTCTAACGGAAATCGTTATTCCAACATTGGGAATATTACAGTCCTCCCCTCCAAAACGTTTTTTGTCGTCAAGCATCTGCAATGATGGATGCTACAAAATCTTCTCACTCTCCCAAGTGGCATCCTAATCCGGCAAGTTCCTCCACCTCACCAAATAATCCCTGGCGATCCTGCTCCGTAGCTGCCTCTCCTTGGTATCTATGATGGCTTCTAGTTGTAGCACCAAATTCCACTCATCATCTGTTGGTGGAAGCTCCTCTGTGGCAGTCACCTACTGCCCCAATGCCTTTTTCAGGCAAGACACATGGAAGATGTTATGGATCCTGCTACCTGTGGGCAACTCCAGCTCATATGCAACCTCCCCGATCCTGCGTATCACCCTGTATGGTCCATAGAAGCGGGGCTTGAGCTTCTCAGCCCCCTTCTACTTCAGCGTGGACTACCGGTATGGCTGCAACTGTAGGTAGACCAAGTCTCCTACCTCAAACTGCCTCTCAACCCATCCTCTGTCAGCATACAGTATTTGTTGGTTCTGTGTCGTAGCTAAGTTGTCCTTAAGGTCCTGGAGTATATCCTAACTCTCTTGGATCTAGTCCTTGGCCCTAGGGGCATTAATAGCACCAAACATCACATCAGCAAAAGACAAAGCATGATATCCATATAAAGCATAAAACAGAGACATACCAATGGACATGTGGAAAGTAGTGTTGTAGCAGTACTCCCCCAAGTTCAACCAACGTAACCATGCCTTATTTTGCCCCGTAACATAGTTTCGCAAGTATCCTTCTAGCCACTTGTTCACTATCTCCGTCTGCCCATCTGTCTGAGGGTGATAATTGGTGCTCGGAGTCAAATTTGTACCCACCAAATGAAAGAGCTCCTGCCAAAATCTGCCTATGAAACGGCTGTCCTGATCATTAACAATGGTCTTTGGGAGACCATGCAACCTGAAAACATCCCTAAAAAACAACTCCGCCACCTGAGTTGTAGTGTATCGTGCCGAAATAGCAAAGAAGTGTGCGTACTTTGTTAGCTGATCAACGACTACAAAGATACAATCCTTGCCCTGCACCGTGGGCAACCCTGTGATGAAATCCATTGATATGCTCTCCCATTTCCCCTATGGAATGGGAAGAGGTTTTCGTAATCCTGCTGGATGGGTCATCGCCCCCTTGTTCTGCTAACATACTTCGCACTTCCTGACATGCTGAAGTACGTCCTCCTTGAGGCCCTTCCAAGAGAACCTCTCCCTAATGGCCCTGTAGGTTTTTGTGAACCCTTGGTGGCCTGATAGTGGTGAGGCATGTGAGGCGCGTAGCACCTTCTCCTTGAGCTGAGAACCCCCAGTCAAGAATATCCAATCCCTGAAGTATATCACCTAATCCATCACCTTGTATCTTTCATCCGTGACCTTTCCGTCCAAGATATCGCAGGAAAAATGATATTTGGAGTACTCCACCAGCAATCGAGCTCTCCTATCCGTGTCTAAACTCATCAGGGACAACGCTGCCAGTATGCGTGAGAGTGCATCGGCCACCACGTTGTTCTTCCCCTTGACATAATAGATGTAAAATCATATGCATGGATCTTTCTGCCCACTTTTGCTGCCTTTCCTGCTACTGATTCTGCTCTAAAAAAAACCGAAGGCTATTATGGTCAGTCCTCACCCTGAATCTGTTCCCCACCAAGTACTACTGAAACTTGGCCAGTGCATGCATGATAGCCAGCGTTTCTTTGTCATATATGGGATATTTTTAAGTCCCTATATTACAATTTTAGTCCCTTATTATTATTAGGGTAGCCCCCTTATTGTTATTGTTGTACCCTTGTAACCCCAATATTGTTATTATTGTGCCCTTACATTATTATTGTTAGGTCGGCTAGGATCATATTGTGGCCCCATGGACTCCTATATATAGAAGGAGGTTTTGGTCATTTGTATAATTCAAGAATTGTTCATTTATGAAATGTATTGGAGGTTTCCCCCTCGAATTGGCTGATTTCTAAGGCGTTGATCTCTCTTTTCTTCTATTTTTGGAGCTGGTTTCATAACATTTGGTATCAGAGCTTTGGATTCTAGGGTTTCGCTGCTCCAAATAGGTCATCATGGAATTTTTGCTATAAATTTTTTTCTACGAAAGTTCAGAAGCTGAAATTTTTACAGAGCGAAGTCGAAATCCCGAGGAGCCCCGTGGAAAAATTTCAGATCTTGGTTTGTAATATTTTTGGAGATATGATCTGTGAAAGTTAGGGATTTTTGCAGGGTCCTGAATTTAACCTAAACAGGTGATCGTGGAATTTTCGCTATAATTTTTTTTCTATGAGGGTTCAGAAGCTAAAATTTTTATAGAGTGAAGCTGCAATCTTGAGGAACATCGTGGAAAAATTTCAGATCTTTATTCACAATATTTTCGGAGATAGGGTCTGTGGAAGTTAGGGATTTGTCAAGCTCCTGAATTTCATCTCAAAGAGGTGACCGTGGGATAATCATCATCTCTTTCTCTAAGAATTGGATTGGAATTATGTAAAAAGTGGCCGCAAGTACACGGACTGTAGTTTCTTGTGCATCAATTTCATAGCCGAAGGAGGAAACAATGACACGTGGCATACCGTACAAGGTCTCTCTACTGAACCAGTCCATAATTAGTTCATTGTGGGAGATTTGGCATAACTTTTCATTGAATAATCCAAATTTGGTTAGACCTCTGGAATTTGAAAGAAGATTCGGAGTGTTATTAAAAGGCCCAATTTTAGATATTTAATATTTGAAATCACAGAGATAATTCAGTTTCAATATTGAGCTCCTCAAAATCAAGAAAAAGGTGTGTATTTTTTTCGAATTACATAAGTATCGTTTGAAAAAATTAGTTTGAATTTATTCCAAGGGCATATTGAAGAATAAATATCAGTATTGGGTTCTAAAATGCCCCCTAAAAATATTTCAACACCCATTAAGCTTTCTGAAGGCTCTACTATGACTCATGAAAATGAAGAAATGCAACATGAGATATCAAAATTACAACAGCAAGTGCACCAAATTTCGCTATCGCAAAGAGCAACAAAAAATGAAATGGAAGTTTTGAAGAAAGGCGTGGAAACTAAGATGGATGGTTTGAAAAAGGTGTGGAAGCTATAAGATTAATGGTTTGGAAGTTTGATGGCAAGGATCTCGTAACATGGATACTACAGATGGAGCAATATTTTGATCTTAATAATGTGAAAAACACACAAAAGGTACGCATTGCAACTTTACATTTAGAAAAAAATACATTTGTATGGTATCGATGACTTTGCTCCCGTGAAAAAATTGTCACTTGGTCAATTTTTACGGAGGAAATGATAGCACATTATGAGGATACAAAAAACAACACCTTCTTTAGCCAATTGATAAATCTCAAACAAAAGGGTTTAGTGGGGGAGCACATTGAGGACTTCCAAAAATTAAATATAAGGGTAACTGATATTCTAGAGGAACACATGATTGATGTCTTCATAGGGACTTTAAAGGATAACATACAACATGAAGTTCACGTTTGGGAACCTGATTCATTAGAAAAGGCATTCAGGTTGGCAAGAAAAATTGAATGTAAAATTATGGCGACAAGGAAGCCTACCACTCACATATATAAAGATGGAAGTGTTTCTACTCCTAGACTTGCAAAACCTACAAGGTTGACACTACAACAATTCGAAGAAAAAAGAGCAAAAGGGCTTTGCTACAGTTGTGATAAAAAATACACTAAAGGTCATAAGTGTGCCAAGAAGAAATTATTTTACATAGATTGTGATTAGTGTATCCCCCTTATTGTTATTGTTGTACCCTTGTAACCCCAATCTTGTAATTATTTTGCCCTTACATTATTATTGTTAGGTCGGCTAGGATTATATTGTAGCCCCATGGACTCCTATATATAGAAGGAGGTTTTTGTCATTTGTATAATCCAAGAATTGTTCATTTATGTAATGTATTGGAGGTTGCCCCCTTGAATTAGCTAATTTCTGAGTCATTGATCTCTCTGTTATTCTATTTTCGGAGCTGGTTTCATAACAGATACAACCTCTCCCACGGCAATAGATTACTGCTCTCAAAAGATATGGGGTGGCCCCCCTGCATCAAAACTACGCCTACCCCCTCTCTTGATGCATCACACTCAAGGACAAAAGGTTGCATGAAATCTGGCAACACATGAACTGGGCAGCTGCTCATCACCTCCTTCACCCTATCAAAGCCCCTCTGCGTTGTGTGTGTCCAACTGAATGCCCCCTTCTTCGTAAGGTCTGTGAGGGGTGTAGAAAGTTGGGAAAATCCTTTGACGAACTTCCGGTAGTAGGTGCAGATGCCTAAAAACCCCCGAAGTTCCATCACGTTCTTCGGCTCTGGCCAATCCCGGATGGCCCTGATATTCTCCTTGTGGACCCTCACTCCATCCACACCAATGATATGCCCCAAATAGAGAATCTCCGTCAATCCAAACTCGCACTTAAAAAGCTTAGCATAGAAATGTTGCTCCTCCAGTATGTGCAACACAGTCTTAATGTGCTGCAGGTGCTCCTCCCATGTCTGGTTGTATATCAAGATGTCATCGAAGAATACTAGCATAAAATTCCTCAGTTGACCAAGGAAGATGTGGTTCATGCAGGACTAGAAGGTGGCTGGTGCTTTGGTTAGCCCAAAGGGCATCACCAGAAACTCGAAGTGGACGTAGTGATATTTGAAAGCGGTCTTGGGAACATCCTGGTCCCTCACGCAAATATGGTGGTACCCTGATCTCAGATCGATCTTTGAGAAGAACTTAGATCGCCTCAACTCATCAATCCATGGGATGGAGTATCAGTTCTTCACGATCTTCTGTTTTAGAGCCCTATAGTCGATGCACATCCTCAGTGTGCCATCCTAGTACAACGGAAGAAGCATACTGGCTAGTGCTAGGTCGAATGTGTCCCAGCATTAAGAGCTCATGAATAGCCCTATCAATCTCATCCCTATATGCTTTAGGATGCCTATAGGGTGTAGTAATAATATCCTAGCTGCCCTTCTTCAGCTCGATGGTGTGCTCAAACCCCCGATCCAGTGGCTGCCCTAGTGGTATGTCTCTGAAAACTGTGGCATACCTGTCCGAAATTGACTGCACATCTGGGTGTCCGGCCTGCCCTATAGACCCTACCTCTGAAACACGCAACTCTATTTCCCACTCTATGTCTCCCTTTTAGAAGTTTGCCTCCATCTAGTGTGCTGAAACTGTCTGTGGCGGATAAGTGTGCATGCCTCGAATCATCTCATGCTTCCTGGTCTTCTTGTCTGTTCACTCCATCTCCAAGGTCTCCCAATATGTGGTGACCTTCCCTAGCATGATCAGCCACTGCACTCCCAGTATCACGTTGGTGTCTGAAATGTCCACCACAAAGAAATGATCTATCAGAGTGTGAGTCCCCATAGTCACTGCCAAGGCTGGCACATATCTGGCACACTACATGGTTCTATCACCTGGTAACAGTACTGAAAACCCATCAAAGCTCTCCGTCGGTATGCTCCTCCGCTCTACCAACTGTGCATCAATAAAATTGTGGGTAGCCATACTGAAAACCCATCAAAGCTATCCGTCGGTATGCTCCTCCACTCTACCAACTGTGCATCAATAAAATTGTGGGTAGCCACACTGTCCACTAATACTGAAACACGATGTCCTTGCACAGTACCTCGGACACACAATGTCAAGTATTTGGGAACCCTTCACAAGGAAGCAAGGAATCCCCCGGTAGGTGCAAACGCTGCCCCTCCTGCTCCTGGTGGTGGAGGTGGTGGATGATCTACTCTCTGTACTACATCGCTGCCTCCTGCCTCCATCTCCTAATACGTATCCTCTTTCCTGTCATTGTCAGAGAAGACCTCTTAGTAATGTGACTTCCTAGTGGCACAACGATGTCCCGGTGCCCATGGCTCCTGGAATGTGAAGCATAGCTTCTTCTGTCTCAGATCTCTTCGAGTCTCATCATCCAAAGGCCCCCAGCCTTGGATCCCCTTCGGATGTGAAACCCTT
Organism: Pinus albicaulis; assembly: GCA_034641835.2. NCBI lineage: Eukaryota > Viridiplantae > Streptophyta > Pinopsida > Pinales > Pinaceae > Pinus > Pinus albicaulis. The sequence goes on along the minus strand of CM076570.1, from coordinate 1,124,483,529 downwards.
GTGTCCTTTCCCTTCGGCTGAAATTCAAACCTCTGGAGGAAAGGAACTCTGGTCCTAGGCAGGGAATCCTGCAAATCCCCGGTCCTCCCAATCGCATCATGAAGTGTAGGCGGCTTCGTTGATCTAACTAACCCCCATAGAGGTTCTACCAACCCATTGATGAACATGTATATCATCCTAGCCGAAGACAAGTCAAGTACCATCACGGAGAGTCTCAAAAACTCAAAAATGTAGGTGTCCGTGTTCCCGGTCTGTTTGAGCTTAGTCAGCTCGACAAAGTGCTCCTTAGGATCCCTCTGATCAAACTGCTCTACCAGCCTCCGTGTAAACTCAACATATGCCGTCACTGCTGAGTGACCTAGCGTGGCCATCCTATGGAACCACCAATCATGGGCCTTGCCCTCAAGGTGCAGCACTGCCACCTTGATGGTCTCTCCCTCTGCCATCTGATTGAGCTGGAAATAGATATCCAACTTCTCTACCCATGCCTTTGCTGAACATTTTGAGGACTCGTCAAATGTTGGCAGGAAAAATCTGCCCACTGTATGTTGCACATCCCCATCCTATGTGTATCTGCCCCCTCTGTTTTGGTTGTGGGGTCTTTTATCCTTCTTGAGCTGCACAAATTCATGGAAAGTGAGAGCCTCACCAAACTCTCGCCCGTAGGACTGATACTCGGCAAAATAATCCCCCATGTGAACCAGTTGAAGCTGGAAAAGATACACACTAGCCATAATCTTGCAGATATGCTAACAAAAGTTGTAACCAAGGAGAAACTGAGAATATGCTCAGTTTCAATCGGTCTTCAAGAATGACGATGAAGATGAGAAACAACCAGGTCCAAAGTGGAGGCATTGTCCAGTAAATGAAGCATCTATGGAGTTGCTACAATCAGTCTCCAAGTGGGAGATTCTTGGGTGTGGAGCCTGATTATCTTGTTTATTTTGTATCACAGCGTTGGACCCCTGTACCTTAATGGGGTGGCAACGCTGCCCAAAATTAAACATTTCCTGGGGGGTCCAGGGGGGTCAATCTGGGCCGTTCATTAGGCAGATGATCTAACGGTAGAAGTTATGTTTAGTTATGGTTTTTTTCCCTATAAGGCACCCCACACTTTTACAACGGTATTGTATTGCGACTGTGTATTGTATGTGTATTCTGAGAGCGAGAAACAGATAGGGAGACTGTGAGAGAGAACAAAGGATATTACAACGGATCTGTTGTAGGTTGCATCTCTTCATTTTGCTGGATAATAGAAAGGAAGGATTAGTTGTTCGGGGTGGACGTAGCCAAAACTGGGTGAACCACGTATATCTGTGTCTCTCTGGTTTGATGTGTTTTGTGTGCTTGTGTTTTTCTGCATATTTTATGTGTTGCATTGCTCTGTAATATATAATTTTCTAACAAAATTCCCTTCCCCTTGCTAAAGCCCCCTTTCCCCTTTAAATAAAAATTTGTGTTTTCATAAAACACAAAACCCACCTTTGGAATAGTTCAAAGCACAAAATATTAAGTGGACCCCCCTTTTTGACTTAACCCTTCCACCTAATATATTTCTTAACCTCCCGCTTAATATATTTCATAAACCCCCATTTCATTTTACAACTCCGCATATATATTCCCCGACCCACTTTTTATTTTAAACCCTCTGCCTATCTATTACCCAACCCTGCCTCTCTTTAAAAACTCCCAACTCCTCCTATTGCCAGATCACCATTGATTATATCTAACGGCCTTTGAACCCTTTCGCACTCCCCATTGTTTGAAGTTTAAAATAAAGGGAGGGGGGGGGGGGGTGCGAAATAGGTCGTTTCATTTCCCCGCTCCCCTGCCATGCGACACTTCCTCATTCTATCGCACCCCCACATTCCCAAACCACAAAAAAATTCCAAGGCATGCGACAAAACACCACTATTTGAAATCATAGAACCCCCGCGCCATGCGATAAACCCCATTTTTCAAAAAAAAATAAAAAATAAAAATATATATATATATATATATATATATAATAACCTCGCAATATCTTTATTTCGTTATCTCTGTTGATTTGCGAAAGATACCAAAAGCCATTTCCAACCAGAATTGAAGCCCAACTACTACTTGGACCCTTCTACAACCACATCTTCGGTATTCCAGGTAATTCTGAATACCCGACATGATAAAATAAGCTTATTTGCGGGGTTATTATATATATATATATATATATAATAACCCCGCAATATCGTTATTTCATTATCTCTGTTGATTTGCAAAAGAGACCAAAAGCCATTTCCAACCTGAATTGAAGCCCAACTACTACTTGGACCCTTCTACAACCACATCTTCGGTATTCCAGGTAATTCTGAATACTCGACACCATAAAATAAGCTTATTAATTCAATAATTGAACCAAATTGATGGCTTCCCAAAGCGTCCAAACTGTAAACCCTTTGCAACCACCCCTGTTATATTTCGACCACACTCCATTTGCTGATAAAGACTTTAAAAATAAATGACACTGTGACTGATAGCAACCTTTTGGAGCTCCATTGCTGGAGCCATGAAAAATTTGCTGATCAGGCAGATGATATTCATTAGTGGGACTCTAACTTGCCAAAGTACACATTTCCACAGACCTACCAATTCCCTGAAGTCATCAGACTGTGCCAACTCAGCTATTTTCCAAATGAAAGAGCCATAGTCACCCTTGACCAAGAAATCCTAATTACAATCATTGCTCGGTCCATTAACCAAATGCTACAAATTCCATCACAACTAGAGGGAGTTCCTTTCTCCATTGAAACCCTTACTGAGCTTTATCTAAAGCTAGATTTTCCTAAAAGGTTTCAAATCTTCCAGACTTTCCTCCCTCAATTAGTACAAACTCCTAAAAACAACCCTCCATACTCTACTACCATCTTTTCAGAACGAACCAGACAAATTGTGACCATGTTGTCCTGTATCCGAGCATATTTTACTGATGAGTGGGTAGATGAATCCATCATTGGTTTCCTCTCTATTTTTTTCCCATGCCAGCCTCCATCTATAATTTTCAACTTTGCCCAATTCTTGGAAGATACAATGCATGATCAACTGATCAAACTACCAGAAGGAGTGTTCAAATACTCCTCAGTGTTATTCCATTTGTTCATATATTTTCAGTCAGAAAGGTTTGCAGTCAACCTACAAAAATTGGACATAGAGGGTAATCCTCAGTTTGTAATCTTTTGGACATCCTTGATCAGAAAGGATTCCACTAAATTTAGTTTTAAAATCTTTATTGATTCTTTTGTATACCCAATGGTTAATATGCTTAGCAATAGCATTCAACCTAGAATCAATGATGATATAAAAAAGGTTCTACAATTATCTGATCAAAGCAAGAAATGTGACTGGTATTTATACCAGAATCACACAGAGATCAGAGTGTATGGAAGCCAATTAGTCCCTTTCAAGCTTCCCAAATACCTCCCAATGAGGATATTTGCTTTAGATTACATCATGCAGATCTTGAATTCTGATGAGATAAATTTCCTTTCAGCCAAAAATAAAACTCAGTTCAAGATAAAAAACCAACTAGGGCCTTTTATATGCAACAGTAGGAATGATGGAAAGGAAGCAGAAAGATGCTTACAAGAGTTAAAAATCAACAGTAGCTTCAAATGGTCATATGACCCCTTGGGTTTCATAAATAAATTAAGAGTTAAGTTTAAACTCGCCCCTTTCATCCATGAATCGAAGCCTGAGATTGAGAAATATTCCAACCAGTCAGAGTCGTTGGAAAACACTCTACATGAGGTAAAGGAGCAGCTTGATACTAGTTACATCCTGCTTACTCTATACCCACAGGACAGAAATTCAAAAAGGGCTAGAGAAGAAGGCTCTTCTTCAGCAAAATCTACATCTGATAGTAAATTGAAGCTTATGTACAGAAAGAAAACAAAGCTAAATATAGTGATAGAGCAGGAAGAAACCATTGAAACAGATATTGTTATCAGGGATGATGCACCTACAACACATTCAGAAGAAGCACCTCCGTCATCAACTTCTAGTGCACAAATCATTCAAAAGCAAAATAGTGCAGAGATTTCATCATCCAACAAGCCAGTTGAGAAAGAAAAGGGTATCATTGATAAATATAAAGAGATTAAAATAAAAAAATGAATCATTGAAGGTTGTTACATATGCACAATACTGGAAGAAAAATCCCAGTGATCAGAATAGGTTGCTTTCAGATTTTGACCTCATGACAAGGAAAATGCAGATGAATTCCTACAGCCAAAGGTACAGGCCCCCAAAACTTCAGAAGACTATAAAAAGACAAGCTTTGAATTTCTTGCCAAGGATGTGCATCCAATTGACCAAATTGAATTTCAAAAATAGGCAGGAGAGATGATATATTCAACCATGACACATAAAGCTCTAAGTATTCAGAAGTTACATAACTCTCTAGAAAATATGAAGTCACAGTTAAAGCTAGAGAGAGCCTCATCACAAGAAAAAGACAACAGGATTAATTCACTGGAAGATTTGGTAATAGAAGTTGGTTATAATCCAAAAGACATCAAAGCAGCAAAAGAGATTATCAAGAAGAAAAATGAAAACATAGCTCCACTGAAGAAACAATTAAAATTACCAACTACTAATCATCCACAAACCAAGGAGGTTTTGGAGACAGATAATCAAAAGGATGAAATTATGAATCTAATCATCCATTTGATAGCTCAATTAAAGGAAATGGAACAAATATGAATAAACTTGTACAGGAAAAGAAAACTAGCATGGAAGCAATTCCCATTACTGCTATTCCCATAGCATCTACATGAAATCCAACATCTACATCAGCTCCAGTAACTACATCAGCAACAACATCAGCAATAACAAAAACCCATCCCATTGATGAGGCCAACAAATTAATCAAAGCAATGGAAGATATGTCCATTCAGACTACAGAGATTAACAAGCTTAAAGAACAAGTAAAGAAATTAGAAGATGGAAAGAAATTGGAAGAAGTAATGCAACAAGCTGAAGTACAGAAAGCCAATAGATTGACTGACAGAATCCACAAGCTAGAGAAGGAATTGTCACTAAAAGAGCCTTTAACCCAAGAAAAACAGCAATTGTGGGCCAATATCATTAACTCAATTAATGATATTTGGCCTTCTATACAGATTATATTTGAGCAGAATGACTTGATAAAGGAGGCAGGTGATGCAATTCAAAAGGTCAAAGCCAATCTTGGAAAGAAACTAGAGGGAGCCTCTGAAATAATAAAATTCCTGAATTCTAAAAATAAATATGAATTGGAAGAGCTCGGGATAGCTGACAGAACAGAGACTATCTTAGAGGTGAAGAAAGTGATTTCCAAAAGAAATCTGATGATACAACTTGAAGAGAAATGTCAAACTATGGAACTCGCAGTGAACAGGTTTTTCAATAAGTTTGATGTATTAAGACAGAAGGGTCTACCTAATCCTCTAATAATCAATGATAAACTCATGAGACATGAATATTATGACAAGAAGTTACGGGAAGTAGCCAAAGAAACTTCCAACAATGCCTCAATGAAGGGCATCCCCACAGGAAAAGTGCTCCTTCAAATTCTCGAAAATTTATTTTACCTCCAGCATGAGATAAATCACCTTTTTGTAAACAAGCCTATATTTTCCAAATATACAGAGGAAGATGAGATTTACCATAGGATGATTAAAATCAAACTCCCAGATGAAGAAATGTGGGAGAGATGGTGTGGTTTACTATAAATGTCGAAAGAACACACAGGTAAAAGAACGCACAGGTAAAAGAACGAATAGGTGAAAGAACGCACAGATGAAAGACGAAAGATGAAAGAAACAAACAGGCAACAACAATCAAAGAAATCAGGGCCAGATATCAGTTAGTTAGAAGGTGTCACTATCTTTTTGCATAAAGATATTTTATTTTCCTATAATAAATCCTAGTCAGTTGATAGGATATTTTTTGTAAAGTTTTGTATAAATACTTCATCAATTCAAAGTATCAAAGTGTGGATTTCTGAATATTTCCATAGCTGACTGATCTATTGCCTGAGGGTTATTGTATCTGTTAGTCATCAGTATTTTTCACTATCTTTTGATGACTATAGATTGGTTCTAGATTTCTGAAAACAACATTCCTTGAATATTGTGAGTTTCAGAAATATCACTGCCTTCATTATCCTTATAAAAATTTTTTTCACTATTCCTCAATTTCCCATTTCATGGTCACCCTGTTGTTCCTACAAACTCATCATTCGTTTATACCTCTCATTTTCATCCTCCTTTCATGCCTATAACCTCATTGCCTCATATTTTCCCCTTGTCACTGAACTTCGCCTTCCCTCTAGGGTTTTTCATGTTGCAGACTCATTTCCCATGTTCTCCAGGTTCCTCAAGCATTGATGGTCTCAAAAATATCTCTGTAGGCTCTTTGTATAAATCAAGTATATTGGATTTTGGATCTTCAATATGACACTTTTGACAATACTCTGTTTCTCACTTAAAACCCCCAAGTCAAATCCCAGTCCTAATCAGGTCAAAGGACCCTCCCACTAGGTCATTAGGTTTTTGCATGTTTTAAGGTCATCATTGGATGTTTCAGGCATTGATTTTCCTTTGCTAGAATCTGGCTCAGATGTAATAGAATGTCAAGACATGGTTATTCAAGAATGACCTAAAATATTTCCAAAGAAGATTTCCTCATCAGTTCAAATTCTGCAAGTGAGGTAAATGCAAAGAGTTCAGCACTTCTGCAGGAGTGTTGAAGGATTTGTCAGCAGAAGGTGTTGATAAGGTATACCATCTACTCCTAAATGAAGACAACTCACAAGAAAGGAAAGGGAACAATTTGGTCTTGAAGAGAACTAGGGTTTTAAGCTTGATGGTCTAGTTGAGTGCAAAAACAGTGATCCCTTGCAGAAAATGACATGGAGGAGGCACACAAGGCCAAACATGAAGAAAGACTATCAGAAAAGATTGATGAAATAGGGAAAAAGGTGAGGTGAACTAGACAGAAATTAATGAACTTGAAAGGGCTATAGAGGACTTAGAAGACAACACTGATGATTGCTACAAAGCACTGCAGACACCTAGGGTTTTGAAGAAAGTGGCCAGACAAGGTGAAAAGCATAAGTTGAACTCAATGGTGGAAGAAAAAGAGGATTTTGAAACTGCTGCTGTGTGTAATCATCCTAAAGGTGTCAAAATAAACATATCAAGTCTCCAGGATCAAAAGAAAATCAAATTTCATAACTCCAACAACCTACAAGCAAAAAGGTGTAAAGAATATTAGTGAAAATGACAAAAGCATTTCAAACATTAGAAAGTGCGTTGCAAAGTTGAAATTAAATCCATGAGCCTATAAAAGGTCATTTTACACTTAAATGAATCATATTTATCTTTCAAAAGGTCAAGAGCACTAAGGAGAGAAGAAATTTTGAGTTTTCAAGCAAATTTAATCAAGAGTTTTGTGGCGTTGTGCCCCTGGAAGCTAGCGATGCGCGCTTGGTATTTTTTCCCCATACAAATTATAAAGGTGCTGTGCGCTTGGAAGGTGGCACTGCGCACTGGGGAAGGCGCTGCGCTCTTGCTCGACAGACCCACTGCAAATTTCTTTTGGCGCTGCGCGCTCAGCCTTGGTGTTGCGTCCTCAGCCTTGGCACTGCGCTCTTGGCTAGGAAGGGTTTCTAAGCCCTCAAACAACTCAAATCACCTCGAATTACTGCCAAGCTCTTTTCAAAGATTCTCCAAGGAAATATTAAGGGTAAGTACATGCCATGCACCTATCTTTAAGCAATTTTGGTTTTTTCTTAATGAATGAAATCAAACCCGAAGAGAAACCCTAAATTTCAAAGTTGGAGATCACTGTTTAAACCTCATTTCATCTTCCTAGACAGAGTGTCAGTGATAGATAGGGTATTTACATAGATGGAGGGTTGTCATTGAGTTGTTTAGCCTCTCACTCATTCTCATACACCTAGACCCTCACTCACTCATCCCATTCAATTGCCAAAACTGGCATTTCTTACCATCCCTTCATCTCCTTTCCATTTACACTCCAGGGTTTTATAAAGGCAGAGTTTACAATGTCAGAGGACAGTGGAAGTGATGTGGAGGTCCAAATTCCAAGGAGGTATGATCACAAATGAGGAAAGATCAATAGATTTGAACCCCTTAGTACAAGAAATCTCATGTCATCTCCCCTTACTATTTCTTATTTCAAGCATGTAGGATGCTTTGATTTTTGTGAAAAGGTGCAGCAGGGGCAAAACCACCCTGAGGTAACTAGACTCTTTATCATTAACTTGCATGAAAAACAAGTTAACCTTGTAGGGTTCACCTTTGAATTATCTACAGATGCCATTACTAATGCCATAGGCATACCTAGTGTAGGGGAGAAATGGTTCAAGCAAGCTAACCTTGACATGAGTTACTTTGAGCCATACCTTAAGCCCAGGTATAAAGACCACAAAAAATCCATCTTTCCTTTCTCTCACCCAATTGATAGATATGCACCTATGATAAAGATTATCATGAAGTATTTTTCATGTGATGGAAGGTTCTCCCGTATTTACTTCTACCACATCAGGCTGCTTATTCATTTTACTAGAGTGAGGATGCTGCATATACCATATTATCTTTACCAAAGCATTGATAAAATTTTATACATAGTGAAAAAGAGAGACTATATTGAGCAAATGCAAAGCCTATTCCATTACTCACTTATCAAAATGGTTGTTATGCACCAACTACAGCAAAAAGGCATTCCATGAGAGCCCTTCATTGCCAATGAAGTTTTTACTGCTCCACAAGGCCATCATCAGCAAAATATAACTTCGTCATACCATCCTCCAGAATCCATTCCTCCATCACTTCCTGATGTTCACACATCTCCATCCACTCACATTCTTTCACCCCATTATGATCATTCCACCTCACCTTCCCATATCCCTTCACCCTCATCCCATGACACAGCATCAAATAGTGAAGAAATCAGTGAGACAGCTGACACTGAGATGGTTGAAATAGAGCATTTTCCTTTGACCTATCAAAGAGGTCATATGCAGGTGTTTTCTCCAAATATTGTGGAAGGGGCCCTGCCTTCTACATCAACAAAATAGCTTGACAAAGGTAAGGAAAAGGTCATTGATGAAGAGGAGGAAGACAAGCATGAAGCTGAACAAGAGTTTCAGCTAATTCACCTTGACAGTGATGATGAGAATGAGGAGAGGATCACAAACATGTTGCTCAAAAGCAAGGATGCCCATATTAGGGAGCTACAAACCAATCTTGGTAGGGCAAAAAATGTGATCAACTTCCTTGAGGTAGAAAACCAATAGTTAGAGACAAAGAAAGCCATCAGTGAGGTCAGAGCTATCAGAGCTCAGAAAGAGGCTGGAAAGGCTAAGGCTAAGCTATATGAGACCTTGGGCACTCTTGATGACATTGAGGATGAGGAAGAGAAGCTTCCTAGGAAGAGGCCAAGGACAATTGGGTTGAAGAAGGCTTTAGCCCGGGAAAGAGAGCAAGAGACAACATTGGTAGAGAAACTCACTCCAAGTGAGCTGCTTTCCATGGAGATCAGCTATGACATAGAATCTTGGCTAGAGAGATCCAATGTACACTCAGAGGATCAGCTTGAGAAGGCAAAAAGAAACATTGACCTTCAGAAGAAGATGGCAAGGCATTATGCCTTAAGAAACAGGATTGCAAGGGCTAAGCTCAAAAGAGCCCTTGCAAATATTCAAGCCTTAAATGAGGCAAAGGAGAAGGATAAAATTGACATACTTGTTGATGTATCCCTCCAAGCCTCCCAAACATGCTCAGCAAGGCAAAATCCATTTTTGGCATCTTTTTGCATTTTTGAGTTTTTGACTGTTTGGCTAGCAGAAAAAAGGGTCTCTTTTTTGGGGCACTCAATTGAAAAAAGGTTTAAATTTTCGTGTTTCTCATGCCTATCACATCCTCCACAGAAAATTTCAGCTCATTTGGAGCAAAACTGGTCCCTCAAAAGGGCCAAAAACCACCTAAAAATCACCTTTCTGCCCTATTTTCAACACTGGCACTGCGCCCTGAGCAATATTGGGAGAATGGATTTTTGAGCAAGAAAATGGACACCAATATGGAAACTAAAGGCATATTTGGAAACTAGACAGGACAAAATTTCCAATGAGCTATCATGGAGCTCATTTGGACACTGGTAAGACCTCCAAATCTTAGCTGCAAAACAGGTGATTTTTCCAGATTTAGCGTTGCGCCCTTGCTTGAAAGTCAACAAAACACATCAGAATTTATTGAAAATGATATTTTGAGGACTTAAAGGACAAATAACTCCAAAGTTAGCTTAGAATTTATGTTAGAAGTTATTTTTTCATTTAATGATTTTGGGATATTTGTGCCTTGGGCCTTGCATGGTCTCAATGGTCAAATGCATTTATGATGTAATTAATGACTTCTAAAACCATAGATAGGGTTTACTTCACCATTTTGGTAGTTAAATACTGCATGTAAGCCTTGTTGTTATTGTTGGTTGTTGGTTGATTGTTGAGCTCAATATGATCTAGACTTTGAGTTTCTTGAATAAATTGGTTTTAGAGTGTTGTGATTGCTTAGGATTGAGCATCAATGGAGCAAGAATATTCATGGGATTCATGAACCTGGTTAATGGTGATGTTGTTCTAATTTAGTATTTTTTTCCTTCAGTTTTCATATTGTTTCCTCCTTTCTCTGATAGAAGAACATAAATTTTAGAGTAGGACATGCTATCTTAGCACCCTATTTTTTCTGCATCCTTTATCTTTATGTTTTCCTCTGCTAAGTTTGATTAATGAATTCTTAAATTCTCTTTAGTTTCACTGAACTGTTATCTCAAATATTTTCTTTGTCTGAAATTGATGATTAGATAATTCTTAACTGCTCTCTATGATTATTGGATTGTTGTCTTGAAGTTTATTTACTAGGTTTTGGTCAAAGAGGTTTATGGTGTACCTTTCACTTTGGTTCTTTCTCCAACATAGTAATCTTAAAGGCTCTTCCTGTTTTAGTATATGTTAAAGGATTCTTAATTTCCCTTTAAACCTACTACGTTCACAACTTAATGTTCATTTCACTCACATAAGCTATTAAGATCCATTTGGCCTTGTTAACTTTCCCTATGAAACACACTTGACCTATTGTTGTATTTTTCAAGTTTTTCATAGACCCCATAGCCCAATGGACTGATTTTTTCTTACCCTATCTGTTCTACTTGACAAGCAACCCAACCAAACAAAACAAAACAAACAAACCCTATCAATTTAACTAGCCTAAAATCAGCATCCTAAAACAAACAAGTCATATCTTTTATCAAATATAGAGAGAGCCCTCTCTGAGTCCAGGAAGGCTAGGTCCTAGGACTCCAAAGTTGGTTTGATGTTACCCTTGTCTATTTGGTCTTTCCAATCTGCCAAATTATAGGGAACTAAAAGTACCATTTCCAGTTGATAGAGAGGACAAATTATAAAGAAATTTCTTTACAAGATTCATGTGTTGAGCTATCTCAGTGAAGTATAAATTTCAATTGTTCATGTTCTCTTTCTAAGCATTCCATAAACTTTCATGTGTTCTAAATTTGAATTTTATAACAAGAATTTTACTGCAGAATTTTCTTAAACTTTACACTCTGCTTTGAACTGTTATACATTTCCATGTTTTCTTCTGATATCCGGTTTAGAGAATTCTTAATTTCCCTCGGATCCTGATTGAATTCTTCTTCCTTCTTCATTATCTAGTTTAAGGAATTCTTAATTGCTCCTTGATCCTGATTGAAAAATCACTTCACCATTCAGCCTTGAGATCTGATATTTCTCACCTATCCTGCCCTGTAACACTTTCTTTATAATTTGATTTTGTTATGTTTTCAAAGCATATTTACTCCATAGTCCAATGGAAAATGGAAAAGCACCTATTCATCTAAATCATTAATTCCACCAACCAATCAAAATCAATCCAAATTAATCATACATAACTAGCCTAAAATCAATTAAAGAAACAAAGTTAAATCATTAAGAGAGAGCCCTCTCTGAGTTTAGGAAGGCTAGATCCTAAGCTCCAAAAGTGGTTGATAGTTACCTCTGATATTTATTTTTAATGCAAGAACAACCTTTGGAACTTTCAGAGTGATAACATATTGAAGAAACGATTTCCATTGATATTTCGAGCAAAGGTAGAAAACATTCATGTCGACGTGTCTTGTTCTGCATCCGAACTCGACACTTATCGCTCTCTTTTTCATGAATTCCGAGATGTATTTGCTTGCTCTTATGAGGAAATTCTAGGCATATATTCTAGTATCGTTGAACGCACAATTAAAATGTACCCTGATGTAAAACCGATACATCAACGCCTTTGTCCTGTTCATCCGAAGAAGGCTGCTGCCATTAAATCAGAAGTTGAAAAACTTTTGCGTGTTGGTTTCATTTAACTTGTTCTGCTTATTGATTGGGTTTCCAACATTGTTCCTTCCATGAAGAAATAAGGGACAATCAGAGTATTCGTTGATTATCAGGATGTCAATCTTTCTTTTGCAAAAGACAATTATCCTACTCCCTTTATCGACCAAATTATTGATGAATGTGTTGGCTGTGAAATCTTTTCGTTCATGGATGGATTCTCCGGTTACAATCAAATCAATATTCGCCCAGAGGACCAATATAAGACAACATTCATTTGTCCCTGGGGCACATTCGCTTATCGTAAACTCCCATTTGGTTTAAAGAATGTTGGGGCAACATTTTAGAGAGCAATAGATTATGCTTTCCATGACATTAAGAACACTATTCAACCTTATCTAGACGATTTACCAGCGCATTCACGAAAACGAAGTGATCTCCGGTGCATCTGAGAGCTATATTTATATGCTGTCGACACTACAAGATATGCTTTAATCCACACAAATGTGTGTTTTGTGTTGGTTCTGGTCGTTTTCTTGGATTCGTCGTCTCAAAATATGGAATTGGAATTGACCCACTGAAAGTCCAGGGCATTCTCACTTTGCTTGCGCCATCAAACTTACTTCAGCGACAGAGACTTAAAGGAAAGGCTAATAACTTTATAAGGAGGTTCATACCCAACTACGCCTAAATGGTTAAAGGATTTACTCATCTCTCGAAAAAGGGGATTCCCTTCGATTGGGATAAGGTTGCGCAAACTTCTTTCGATGCTCTTAAAGATAACCTGATCTTAGTGTCATTAACATATCCCCCTAATTATCAGAGTAATTATTTCCTGTATCTTGTCGCTGTTGATACAACCATTGCTATGGTTTTTGTCCAAGAAGAAGATGGGATAGAACATCCGATATATTATTTGAGTCATAATCTCAATGATATGGAAGTTAAGTACTCATACGTCGAAAAGCTCACCTTGGCGGCCATTCAAGTTGTCCAAAGATTTCGCCATTATATCCTGCTCCGGAAGACCATTGTCATTTCTGATTGCAACCCTTTGACATACATTCTGTTGCATCAATTTCTGGGGGAAAATATTCAAAATGGTTGTCATTTTTTCAAGAATTTGATTTGGAATTCATCAAATCCAAGTCAAAGAAGTCTTTGGTTTTTGCTGAGCTTCTCTGTGACCTTCCCTCTGATAGTACTGAAACTACATCGTAACCATCAATTCCAGATGAGTCTCTCTTTCTGATTGGGTCATATGACCCTTGGTATGGGGATTTTATCATTTATCTCCAAACCTAAAATTTCTAGCCCAATACCTCTCGCTCACAACAACGACGTATCTGATACCAAGCCAAAGATTATTTCAAGTAATTGCAATAGGACCTGGCTCGTTGAGCCTTTGGCTCTTCTAGCAAGCGATACACTTTATCGTCATGGTGTCGATACAATTTTAAGGAGGTGCCTCACTCATGAGGAGGCCGAGAAAGTTTTGAATGATTGTCATGCTGGTGCTTGTGGTGGACATTTATCTGGTTACGCTGCCACGCAGAATATTCTCTATACCAGTTACTTCTAGCCAACCATATTTCGTGACTGCATTCTCGCGGTCAAAAGGTGTCATGCATGCCATAAATTTGATCGTGAAATCTACATGCCACTAGCACCAATGCATCCTGTCATCGCTGTGGAACCACTTTAAAAATGTGGCATTGACTTGATGACCTGCAACCCTCGTTCGGCCGGGGGGCATGGCTATATTATTGTCGTCGTCGACTACTTTACCAAGTGGGCCGAAGCGATGCCTACATTCAATAACATAGGTGAAATAGCTGCATTGTTCTTTTTCGATCATGTCGTTTCTCGGTTCGGTGTACCACAAGCTCTAGTTACAGATCATGGTAAGCATTTTTTCAATAACATGATGAATGAGTTGACTACCAAATTAGGATTGTCGCATGATAGTTCTATCCCATATTATCCGCAATCTAATGGACAAGTTGAAGCCATTAACAATATCCTTAAGCGAATGCTTCAACGAATGATAGGGGTTCATAAACAAAATTGGAATTTAATCATGTACTCGACTTTATGGGCATATAGAACCTTGGTGAGAAATGCAACTAGATTTACTCCCTTTCAGTTGGTGTATGGTATGGAAGCTATCTTACCAATCCAATGTGAAATTATGTCATTAAAACTCGCTATTGACCTGCTACCTGATACCTCTAATGAAGAAGCACGTCTTTTTAACTTCATCCATTTAGATGAAACGTGTCGTGAAGCCGCATTGGTCAACGAAGTGCATAAGAGATGAATCAAGGCGCAATATTACCACAATGTCAAGCCTCGCATCTTCTCAGAGGGAGACCTGGTCTTTCTTTATGATCAAGATGATTTGATAGGAACAGGAAAATTTGAGCCACTATGGCATGGACCCTACATTATCAAAAGAGTTATGGCTAAGGGCGCCTACGAGTTAGTTGATTATGATGGAATTCCATTAGCGCAGCCTCGAAATGGGTTGTATCTTAAAAGTTACTATGCTTAATTGAGCGTAGTAAACTTTTGTATCATATTGTGTATATGCTTTGATTACATTAATTGTCTTAGTTTGATTTTTAGAGTTTTCTTGAAGTTATTAATCCACTTTAAATTTCATCACAGATGACTGCATATTTGGAACCATTCGTTGGGTATGACGATGGTGCTAGTCATAGTATGCAAAACCTATCCTCTGCAGCATGGGCCATTTTCGCTCCAGGTGGCGATTTAGTGAGTTTTCAAGGGATTTGTATCGGTCGATCAACAAACAATATTGATGAGTATAGCACGTTGATCGAACTTCTCTTTGATGCCATTTCACTTGGCATTAACTGCATCATCATTAGGTTAGAATCACAACTTTTCGTACTACAACTTACTAGTGTCTATACTCTCTGAAATCCAACAATTCATCGTATGTTCCTTAGAGTTCGACTTTTCGAAAGACATTTTGGTTACATTAAATATCAACACATTTCCAGAAATTTGAACAGATTAACTGATTCTTTACCTAATTATGTGTTAAACAGACATTTGCAACACATGTAAAGATACATTTTCAATTCACATAATACAATTGAATAGGACTATGCATTAAACATAGGAAATTTTTTAAAGAAAATAGATAGATAGTTTAGGTTTTCACAAAATTTGTGCCCAAGACACATTGGTCATTTGACCTCAAAATGCATACAAAAATGTCAAAAGTAAATCTAGTGATGCTCATGATAACAAGAAACTACTCTATCTATCCTGCGCAATAGCCTCATCCAACGGCTAGGAACACCAATAGTATGGCGTTGCAACCTCATAGGTAACTCCTCTATCTGGACATCCGATATACCAAGAGTCAATCCCTCAACATGCTCCTGCAACTCAGCAAGAGTCTCGGTCAAATCTAAATCTCGAAGGACTTCTCTCCCGATAGTCCTCTCTGTTGGTTCATCTGCTGCCTGCTCTGGTTGACCCACTGGTTGAATGCAACCCACATCGGTGTACATAAAAAAAATTATTTTGGTCTTGGAAAACATCAAAAATACAAAAAAACATGTAGAAACCTTAAAATAAAAAACATGGTAAAAACATTTTCACCCATTGCACCCCATTGAATGCCATCTGGTAAAATCAAATCTGGATCTTCACGAAAATCTACGCTTGCATACGAATACTCCTCTATAGCGATATTCTGTCGTTGGAGCCAGACAAAGAATGCAGTAGAAGATATGATAGTCGATTGACCAGCATGCCTAGCCATCAATTTGACCCATCTATGCATCTGAGGATCTCCAGGACCAGAAATTCTCAGTGTCACATGCTGCGGCTACATCAATGGAACTCTCTCTAAAATAAAGGAACTCAAGTTCAAACCATAATTGAAATTATTTCTGCCACCCTTTACTTTAGTCAGTTGTTCTTTCATCTGAAGGAGTACTGCTTTAGCCCAGTTGAACACTGTGGGTTCGAGACACTCGAGAGCATACTGCATGTATGAATGGTTTGCAACATGTAGTACCACAGAGCCAACAATTTTTTCCATAGTGAAAAGGATAGTTCTCAGAGGAAAATCACGCACATCACGAATATTTATCTTCCCATATTTGCTAGGTTTAGTACTTGGCCGACAATGCTGTCGGATTTAGTCCTTCACTGTCTCGCCTCCAAGAGTAGATCCCGCAAGGGAAACAGGAGAACCACGTCTCGATAATCCAATAAGAAAGTAAACATCCTCAACTAGTATTGGGAGCACTTTGTCCCCAATATGAAATGCCTGAGATGCCTGATCCCAAGAACAAACTAGGAACTCTAATAGTTCAAGATGTTGTCTCATCCCTGATAATCTCACATACTTCAGTAACCCACAATCCTCGAGGGCTCCTACAATGCGAGGATCATTTAGGGCAATCATTTCATGTTCTTCATGTTATCTTTCTTGCCATGAAATGGTCATTTTGATCCAATCAATACCTGAAAGCCAACCATAAGTTTCATTAGGATCTATTTCATGCAAAACATTGGGAAATTTTGAGCACATAGCAAGAATTTTTTTTTTGAAATGTGGCCAACCCACCCCTGGTCTATAGATAGAGTGCTTTGCAGAGCATCTGAGCTTAAATTTTAGTGCTCTGCAACACATTTTTCGACATGCAAGGGTGCGTTGCCCTCTGAACGCAATAGATTTACCCTAGGGGGCTCAAAAACCTAAAAATTCAACATGAAATGAAACAAAAATGACACTAAAAGGAAGATAAGGTTCAGATCTAAAACCTGGATCCAACGACGAGAGAAATTGTCCACTGAAACTGTTGCAATCGACCGTTGATGTTCGAAGGAAAAACAGGTTCAGAGCTCCTAAATTTCAAATGGTAACTATGGAATGGTAAAATGAAATGGTAAAAACTTCTTTTTATTAGTCATTTTGATTATTTTAATCATATTTAATGATGTGAATATAGTTTTTGTTCATTTTTACTATGAAAAAGGTATTTTTAATCCATTTGATGGTTCTCTGAACAAGTTTACAACTGATACAGTGAGTTTGAAGTGAACAATTATCCAAAAATGATTTGACCACAGAGCATACTTTTATCTCTTTTTCGAGCTCTATTAAACACGAAAAAGGAACCCCCCCTGGAGTCTTCTTTTAGCTCTTTTTAGACTCCGTTAATGTGAAAATATTGTCGAGCACTTGTCTTTTTGAACTCGTAAAAGGAAATGAAACAACATCTACTCGGTATAAGTTTAACCCTTTTTTGGACTGAGATAGATTATTTACGAAAAAGGAACACCTTAGTCGAACATGGCTAAGAGGTTTTCTCAGGTATCATTTTACACTTTTTTGGACATGAGCAAAAAATTTACGAAAAAGGACTCATGGAGTTCTCTTTTTGTCTCTTTTTCAAACTCTCTAAACATTAAAAATGATCAAGTTTTCACTGTCGTTAGACACGTTAAAACATCAAATAGTGACGAACTTGTCCGATCATGATAAGATCGAGTTTCACTATCGATAGAATCGTTAAAGCATCAAATAGAGATGGATTCCCCCGAAGGATTGAATTATAGATCAAGCATATGTTACCCTCCTCAAGCTTATTAAAAAATAAAGAGGTACTGGTCAACAATGACTGGGGAAAATTTGGGAAAAAGAAAAAAACACTTTATGGTGGCAGGTCGCTCTTGAACATGACGCTTTCACTTCATCTCTATGGCTTTGGGTTGGGTAATCTTCTTGACGGTTTATCATACCATCCATCACTTGGGTTTTGGGTCAATGCTGCTAATCCATTCAGTGTCACCGATATGTTCAAGAGAAGTCTTCCAGTAATTCCTCATCTTCTGCAATACTCATAAACCTTCATTTTCATGACCGCCATCCCTAAACATTGCTTCATCAAGTCACATTTTGTCTCCAAAATCATTACTCCCATTTCATGTCGTATCTTTGAAGAGTCGCTTCCTGTCGACATCAACTCATCATCTAGGAATTTGACTTAGAAACATCTTTCCAGTGCCTTGGAACTTGCTTACATCAACGACAGGTTTCTCTCTTCCAGCGATAGGTTGACATCACAGGCCTTCAACTGAGAGATTTTTTTTGGCGTTCAACATCAAATCATCTATTCAGACCATGAAAATTGTACTGCAGTACCTTGAGAGCCATTACCATCAATGGTGGTTTCTTTCATGTCTGTTAACAACTTACATCAACGGCTGGTAATCAGACGATGTCTTCCCATGTTCGACTTCAGATCACATATTCGCATGGTTAGAGCTATACTTCGAACGATCGAGTGAACGAGATAGAAGACCTCGGATCTAGTTTCATCCATATAGGCTGCGATTTCAGGAATTGTACCACATTATCCGTACGATGGCTTTACATACAGATGGTCATCCTATCATGGGCCTATATCTGTAGGCATGTCTATATTTGTAGATGAATTTTTTATTTATGTACGTGTTATGATAGTTTATGTGCTGATCATGGGTATGCCTCCCTCAAAAATTAATGTCCAAGATGTATAGGATATCATGATGTAATGTATTGCAAACTGATCACATCGTAAAGCATCTGATCCAAATATTATCATTATTGTGACTTCATGCTTTAGGGGGCAGCTTTTATAGGTCAATTTGGCCATCATCCCTAATTCAATACAGAGTCTATCATCCCCTAATTCAATACAAACAGGGTCTATCATCCCCTAATTCAGTTGCTACATGCCCTAGATAAGTCATTCCACTGATGGCTTTAATTCATGAGAGTTTCAACATTTGAAGTATAGTTAAAATGATGCATTGACTCATCAAATCTCCTTTGAATAGGCCTAAGTGCATTGCAAAGGACTTACCCCCATGCAAGGGTGCTCTGCAAAGCACTTCCCGACACTTAAGGGTGCTCTGGTCTCCTGGAAACGAAATCATCATTGTTCCGGGAATCTCCACATGTACAGTGCCTTCTAGAAGAGCTCATAGGTGTCATACTTCGAATACATGTGTTCATCCATCACCATTGAACCTGGAAACATGTCTCATCTATTATTAGAAATCCATTCAATATCATTTATTGAGAAACTACCTACAATTTCCCTATAAATTGAGCACTCATCTAAGTGCAAGGGAGGAAGAAATTTATGTACTGTTATGCTGTTGGATTCTCAATTCTTGGAGAGCTGAAGTACTGTGATGTTGCTGGATTGATGCTTGGTGTGATGAGGATGGAATGAAGTTGGATTAGGTTGACGATGAACTGTTCTACTGGTTTTAGTCTACTCCTCCTATTATTTCACTAAAGATATTTGTTCTTTCTCTCATTTATGCACTTATATCTTGTGAATGTATTCTCAAATGTGTATGTATTCTAAAATTTAATTGGCTCAATTTGGTTAAGGTAGATAGAATGTATATCTGTATGTCATTTGTTGTCTTTTGTCTTTGATTGCAGGTATTGATCAAGCAGGTTTCAGCTATATCAAGAGTGACAGGAACAACAATAGAAGAGGAACGAGAAAGAAGGATCAAAAGTAGGTCTTTATCCCTTCTATATTTCTGTCTATTTTAGAGAAAAGAACATTTACCTTTCTTCTATTTTTCTGAGTGAAGGAACACCACACTTAGGGGAGATTAGTTTATCTATAGATTAGAATTCCTCATAACAAGGAGGATGTGGCTCTCACATCAAAGGGACAAAAGGGGGAGTAGAAATGGAAGAAAAAGGACATTTGGAAAGTATATGCTTCAGATGTGGGGAATTGGGACATTTCGCCACGCAGTGCCCCCTGAAGAAGAAGGGAAAAGGAGACAAGCTTGACTCGAAGGCTGCTCCAACACACGCTGATGAGGAGGATGACGATGATTGTGGCATGAGTGCTCATGCACCTCTAGAGAAAAGGTGGGCGATATGGAGCTGTAGTTAGAGCTACAGAGAGAACTAGGGCGAGATCCTTGAGGTGACCAAACTCTTGGTTCACATACGGCTACAGGATCCCTTAATGACAGGAGTAGAATTACGAGAGTCAGTTGGTGCGAGGGATCAGGGAGTGACAGTGGTAGAGCTAGAGAGCCAAAGTCTGAAGCAACACAATGGAGTGTTGCAGTAGTGCGAGAGGCATAGAGTAGATACAACAACAATGCAGTAGCATCATAGGGTCAACGCAGATTAGCAGGAGAGGAAGGACCTTTCTAAGGTCAAGTGATTTAGGTTTGGCAAGTTTGGCCACTAAAGTACCCAAAGTCCTCTCAAGAAGAAGGAAAATCAGGAGAAGTGGGACTAGGTGGCAAGATCTGCAGAGATAGACAAGTTGTCCTCTAGGTTGGAGGAATAATTTGCCATGTTTGCAAATATACCTCCACGAGCGAGGTGGGGCTATATGGAGTTATAGTCCCAGAGAAACGCAGAGGTTGGGCAGGGTCCATTAAGGTGTCTTCCTCATGGAGCATTACATTTCTATTAGGTCTCACAGTATTCAATTGAATTATGGATCAGTGTCAGTGATGCAATCATATTCCAAAGTGACAGTTGCAGACTAGTTGCAGTTAGGTGTTGAGCGCAGTTGCAGTTTTGACACCAGAGCTGGTGGCTCAGTGCATACTTAGCGGAAATGAAAATTCTTCAATGGAAATTGCAAAGGCTAGTAGCAGTCAAATACCTAGGAGACAGATTCATTATAGAGACACAATTGATTCAATATTTTAGACGCTTCTCAGTTGTTGTAGCAACAACAACAAATGAGACAAAGCTGCAGTGAAAATGTAGAGTTGGCAGTAGTATAGCAGTGTAAAAAAAAACACATATGCAACATCAGAGTTTCCCAATGGTTGGTGGGTAGTGGAAGGCAGTCATAGTGACCAGACATCAATAGCATGTACAGGGGGTGATGCAAAGACAGGGTGTTGGAGTAGTTCAACAATAAAACACCTTCCTCGCTAAGAGGGAGCGTTAGTTTTTGTAGCATCGAAGGTGTTCTAGTCTCGAGACTTTGTGGAGAGGCTAAAACATAGGAGTTATCCAAAACCCATAAATATGTTGAGATTGCAACAAGATGATGAGCTTAGTGGAAAGAAGTCGCCTTCACTAAGTGGGCCCGCAGGCTATTTTTGGCGCAAAGTCTATTTTTAGACATGTCGATCATATTCTATGAGTTGCAGGATGCTATTTGTGGATGGTTGGTCAAGCTGGAAAAATAGATGGACTTCTATTTTTAGACATATTGGGTGGAATCTATTTTTAGATTGCCAGTCTAAAAATAGATATGTCGAATATTATTAGCTCTTAATAATATTTGGACTCTAAACATTATCTTATTCTCTTGGAGCACTTCAGTTAAGTGCACAGATGTGGCACAGGAGCTGACAGAAGGAATTACGCTATTCCTGAGGGTTAAGTGGAGCTATTTCATGGAGACTTCAGTTAGAACTCATGTGACAGAGTTTGGTGGAGTTGTAGAAGTAGTTGGTGGAGTTGTGTTCAGTTTAACTTAGTTAAACATAGTTGAGCTAGTTGTATCTAGTCTAACTGATTGATACACTATTGAGAGTGGTGTGAATTAATTATTAATTAATTCACTAATTATTAACTCATTAATCAACTGAAGAATACATCAGTTAACTACAGTGCATGGACAGTTTCAGTGGAGACCAGTGGAGAGGTAGGTGAAAGAGCAGTGTGACTATCAGTTGTGACTATAATGGTGCATGAGTTTGCACCACACATTGATGGAGATGCCAATGAGGATTGCGCAGTGCAAGCCAGGTGGATTCAAACTCATTCAAAGCCCATATTCAGCAGGGATTGCGCAGTAGAGGCAGGCTAGCAGGTGGTAGAGATTGATGCATGTGTTTTGCTAGATCGGACCTGATTAGTGTGTAGCAATTGGAGATTGTACTGAGAGCTTGTGAGGAGCTTTGTATAATTATTGTTACATGATCTCTATGAAATATAATATACAGATAGTTGGGGGTTTTTAGCTTTAATATTTCCCATAAATTACTGTGTTCATATGAGTGAATTTTTATGGTTTTAATGTGCGCATGCAATTGATTTAATTTCCGCATATGATGATCAATGGTGGAATAGATTCTGTATTGTGCATGATGTCAAATAGTGTATGATCAGGAGAATATTAGGCATATAACATATCATTTATATAATTTCTACATGGTATCAAAGCTATAGTTGATCATTGGAGCAATTGCAAAACATTGAAGCGGTTGAGTTTTGTGCTGGTGGAATTCGAATTTGCAGTAGTGTTTTCTTGGTGTCAAAGTTGAGATGTCTTTCAACGGATTGCGATTGGAGTATGCCCTTGAGGGCAGCTCGAATTATATTTCATGGAAGGACAGGATGGAGGCGGTGCTGGAGGATAATGGGTTGAAGGATTTCATAGATGCAGAAATTCCAAAACCTGCTTCTAGCGATGCTGCCAAACTTGACGCATGGCAAAAGAAGACAAAAAAATGTCGAAGTATTCTGTTAGAAGGTGTGAAGGATCACATAGTGTCCAGCCTTCATCGTAAAGCTTCTCCATTCTTGATGTGGAAAGCTTTGACAAACTTGTTCCAAAGCAAGAGCGACCAGAGGAAGTTGGCGCTCAAGGATAAGCTCAGGAAAATAAAAATGGAGAAGGGCGAAAGTATACCCAAGTACATCATGAAGTTCGTCCAGTGCAAGGATGAGCTGGGAAGTGTGGGGGTTACTGTAGAAGAAGAGGACTTGGTGAGCTTGGCTCTCCTTGGGCTTCCGAAGAGTTGGCATTCCTATGAGGACTCTATCAATGGTCTGTTGGAAATATTGTCATTGATGGCAAAGGAGGTAGCAGATGCAGAAACAGGAACAGTTACAAGGAGACTAAGACAAACAATGGAGCAAAGAGGAAATGAAGAGAAAGGCAGAGACAGAGGAAGCAAATACAGAGACAGAGATGTTATCACAGTAGTAGAGGCAGAGGCAGAGTGACAGAAGCGACAAAGGCATAGCCATAGATGTCATTGCAGAGAAACCGTTGTTATTTCAAAAATATGTACATATATAGATAAATTCTGAGAATCTTTCATACAGCCGGGTGTTACACATAACATAAGTTTTAACGGAGCACTTGTATTCGATTGATATGGTAGAACTGTGCATTATATATATGGTAGGTGCGTTATATATATATATGGTCTATATATATGCATACATCGAAGAACTAGATTGAATGGAGCGGAGTCGAATTATAAAAATACATTGAACAGTGAACGTTTTGATAAATAACAAATGCGGACCGGAACCTGGAGCGTAGGCTGGAACCCTGGGTCAGATTAAATAAATGAAAATAACCCTTTCATATATAACGGGCGGAAACCGGAGTAAAAGGACGAAGACAGAACCTGGAGGAAGCGGAACCATGACCGGTGAACAGTAAACGTGGTTTGGTGAACAGTAAAGGCTGGAAGTGGTATTCTACGCACCCCCTATCGACCATAAGTGGTATTGCCCAGATAAGGAGCGATTCCATACAGGAATCGACACGTGTCCCGACCGACATTTCAAAACCATTGTTTAAAGTGCGCCTTCGCGCGTTATACGTCGACTGAAGACATGGAGCGAAATTAACATATGTCGTTGATTTGGAGACTCGACATCCAACGACGATTGTTCGCAGGACTTGCACGAGGTTTAATAGAAGAGCCCGGAAGTTAAGCCAGGTACGGTGCGTTCGTTTGGTTGGTCGTTTGGTTGTATTGTGGGCCCGGGGCGGAGATAAATGTAACAAATTTGGTTTATTAACCTTAGTACAAGGTCTGGTTGAACGTCGTAATATATGGATATATTTCGTATAATTACGAAATATGTGATTGTGGGTTAATTTGCTGAGAATTGAATAATATGGTTCAATAGTCAACTATTATGTTGCGTATGAGGGTTACAATGCGAAGTTAGCGCATATGTACATATAAGAGATTGTCGGGTTATAATTATACAGGAGTATGGAATTAATATCTAAATCCTTTGAATTTAGATAAACCAGACTTGTTTATTTAAATTAAAGTTGCCAGCGTGGAATTAAAGAAAAGTGGGAGCAGATATTTGTTTTGTTAATAAGGCAAAACGTTTCCTGTAAAATGAAACCAAAGATTATACAGTTGATGGCATATGGTAAATATTGGGAGCACTGATATATCCGTGTGATTAAAAAGGGTTTATAAAAACGCAGAGTTATATTTAAGTTTGACTAAAAGACCGTTTTACATACAGTTGTTATATAACTGGAATGAACAAGAAAAATACAGGGATTCAGAAGCGCAGTGTACAGGTGAAATGTACAGATGACAGTAAACAAAGATGATGCAGAACAGTTTCTTAACAACAGTAGAAAAAGAAAAAATCCAGCAAGCCAAAGTTCAGAAGAGGAGCTGAGTGATATTGAAATATGTAATTTAGAATGTGAACGTAAATGATGTAATTATTTTTTTATTGTTTGTGATGCAAAGGCAAGTATCCTAAGGAAAAGACAAAATCCCACTGTAGCATGAAACTTGTACATATTGTAGTAATTCTAAAATTGAGTTGAAAAAGGAATAAGAAGACAGAAGCCAAAGAGTCATGACAGTTCACTTCAACTTCCTTGTGAAATACAAACAGTCATGTGAGAATTTCTATATATAATATCAATTTGATAAGCTCAAAAAAATATATAGAGAGCGAGAGAGAGAAAATATAGAGAAGGCAGAGTATAGAAGAGAAGACCAAGAAAAGAAGAGCAGAAAGAGAAGCTACAGAACAGAGCTGATATCTGAGGTAAATCAGCAAACATTCAGTTTGATAAATTGAGGAAGTTGGAGCTTCCCTATCAAGTTGCAGCTTGATAGCTGTCAGTTGTAGCTGACTGAGGTTGGAGCCTCCTGTAGGTTGGTGCCTGCAGAAAATTGAAGGGAGTTGATGCTTCCTTGCAAGTTGTAGCTTGCAGAATTGAGGATAGAGCCTCCTGTAGGTTGGTGCCTACAGAAAACAGTGGTGAGAGGGAGTTGGAGCTTGCCTTTGCATCACAACAATAATAAGATGTGGTTTTCTCCCTTTATGGGTTTCCACTTATATCTGGTGTCTCTGTGCATGATATCTATGTATTGATCTGATATGTATCATCTGCTTAATATCTGCTGCTCTCATATTAAGTCTACTGCTATATTATACTAACACTTGCTACTTACATTTTAAGATTACTCACACATTAAATTGGATGTGAAATGAAGGTGTAATTAAGTTTAATGAAAAGTTCTAAAAGATTAGGAATGTGTTAAACTGATTCACCCCCCCCCCCCTCAGTTTAACTAAAGGTTCAACAATTGGTATCAGAGCCAGGTTCCTTTGTACAAGTCTAACAACTGAAAGGAGATCATAGGTTCCCAAGATGGCTAGTAAAGAAGGATGCTCAACCAATAAAGCCCCTTTCTTCACTGGTGAAAATTATGCTTTCTGGAAAATCAGAATGAGGACATACATAATGTCTCTAGGAATAGAAGTCTGGGCTGCTGTGGAATTAGGATATGCCCCGAAGGCAACTGACACAGAAAAAGACTCAAAACAAGATTTTATGGCTAATGCAAAAGCCATGAATGCCATCCTGAATGGATTATGTGAAGCAGAGTTTATTAAAGTAATGCACAAAGACACTGCCAAAAAAATATGGGATACTCTTGAAAACATACATGAGGGAGACCAGAAAGTAAAGACTGCCAAACTTCAAGTCTATAGAGCCCAGTTTGAAAACTTAAAAATGAATGATGATGAAGAAATTGCCAGTTTCTTCCTAAAAGCTGCAGAAATTATTAACAATATGAAAGCTCTTGGAGAAAAAATGCCAGAAAGTATAATTGTGCAAAAGATTCTAAGATCTCTTCCATCCAAGTTTAATCCAAAAGTGTCTGTAATAGAAGAAATAGCTGACTGGGAGAGCTTGAGCATGAACCGGCTACTTGGAAATATAATAGCCTATGAAATGAGGCTCCCACAGAAAAATCCAAGTACGAGGGAAGCAGCCTTTAAAACAGAAAAGAAGAAAGGAGAAGAGGGAGACATATGCTCTTGCTCGGATGAAGAAGAGGCAAAGTTTGTCAAGAAATTGGATAGAGGCTCAGGTAAATACAAAGGTAAACTCCCCTTCAAATTCTTTAACTGTGGAAGAGTGGGACACTATGCTGCTAAGTGTCCTCACAAGAAAGTAAGAAATCAAGCTCAAGAATCAGAGAAAACACATCAAAGAACTGGCAGAAAGGAAAGAAATTCAGCAGAAAATCCTTCTATGCTCAACAAGACAGCAGTACATCTGAAGACTCAGATGAATCCTCAGGAGAAGAGGGAACCTCTGAATTTTTGCTTATGGCCATAGAAGATCTTGAAGGACTCTTGCTAGAAGAAGAAGAAGAAGAAGGAGAAGTAGACCTTGAGGGGGAGCTAAGAAGTGCTCTAGAAGAGATTGATAGACTCAAACTGAAATGCAGAAAACAAAAGGACATTCTCCTCAAATATGTACGAGAAGAACAGAATTCAGAAGTCCTTAAGCAGCTAAAAGTAGAGCTTGAAGAAGCCAAGAAGATAGAGGACATGTTACTTAAGAAAATCAAAGAAAAAACTCAAGAACAAGAAAAGTTAGAAGAAGAAGTAGTATGTCTCAGAAAGAAATTAGAAAATACTCAAAGGAAAGTGGTTATAAACTCTTCCCAAACAACAATCTCTATTAAGTTGAATGAAATTTTGGTTGCTCAAAGATCCCCTATGATAAAGACTAGAATAGGCTACGAAGGAGAATCAAGTAAAGGAAAAGAAAAGGTTGACAGAGAGATTATTTTTGTAAAAGCAAAGAAGAATGATGAAGTAGCTCAAACAATTCCTACAAAGGAAGAAATCTGCAATAAGGGAGACAGAGATCAGAAGAAACCACTAGTAGCAAAGAATGTAATAAATACTAAGACCCCTGAATATGTAAAATTTGGAAACCATCAAAGAATTTTCTTCCCTCCAATGAAGAATGCCACCTGTTATGTCTGCCACAAGTTGGGACACATTGCTGCATATTTTCATGCAAGAAGGAGTAATTCAAACCAGCAAAAGATGCAAACATTGAAGAGACTGCCTCAAGAAAACAAATGGAAGAGACAACCTTACATCAGGTATGCAAATAGCTTCTATGGTTACTGCTTTTATTGTAAGGAATTTGGTCATAAAATCATTGAGTGTAGAAAGTATGGACAAAGATTGATGTTTAACACCTCAAGGAGGTTTATGAATCAAATCAATTATGTTCATACTCATAATTCTACAAAAACTATAATCAAATGTTGTATATGCAATCAAGTTGAACATATGTCTTCCAAATGTCCTCTAAGAAGATGGAGGTCATCACCTCACAAAATATACAAAACAAAAGGGTGCCTCCAGTGGATAAAGAAGGTGAATAAATGTGACCTGGCTCTAACTGCTCAAGATCTGAAAATTCAATGGTACTTGGACAGTGGCTGCTCTAAACACATGACAGGAGACAACAGTAAGTTTATTACTCTTGATGAAAAGAAATCTGGCAATGTTACTTTTGGCAATGATAAATCAGGTAAGATCAGGGGAAAAGGCTCAGTCAGCATAGATAATGGAAGAGGAAAGGCCCAAGATGTACTATTTGTAGATGGGCTGAAAGCAAATTTACTGAGTGTCAGTCAGATGTGTGACAAAGGCTGTGAAGTTCTTTTTAGAGAACAAGATTGTGTAGTCAGGTCAAGCACATCAGGAAAGACTCTGCTCAAAGGTGTTCGAACAGAGAGTAATGTGTACATAGTGAAAGAGGAAGATGAATTCTGCCATCTTAGCAAACTTGAGGAGTCATGGTTATGGCATAGGAGATTGGGACATCTCAGTTTCGACCATATCATCAGACTTAGCAAGAAGAAAGTTGTCAGAGATATGCCAGAAATAAAAAGACCTTCAAATACCATATGAAAATCTTTTCAATTGGGGAAACAAACTCGCACATCCTTTAAATCTAAAGATGAGCTATCAACAAGAAGACCACTCCAGCTTGTGCACATGGATCTGTGTGGACCTGCTAGAACTAAGACACCAAGTGGAGAATCCTACTTCATGCTGATAATAGATGATTTCTCCAGAATGACATGGGTTGCTTTTCTCAAAAACAAATCAGAGGCACTGGAAAAGTTTAAGATATTCAAAGCATTAGCAGAAAATCAAACTGGATGCAAGCTCAAATGTATCAGATCGGACAGAGGAGGTGAATTCACAGATTATGACTTTGCAGATCTATGCAATGAACATGGCATAAGGCGGAGTAACAGGGATGGATCTTCATCGAAGAATGAAGATGAGGAAAATTACGCTTTGGCTGCCAAAGCAAGGAAGAGGAAGAGCAAGAAAAATTCTTCTCAATTTGGTGCAAAAGGTAAGAAGCAGAACATGTCCAAGGTGAAGTGCTTTCACTGTCACCAACACAGACATTACGCCACTAGTTTTCCACAGAAGAAGAAAAATAAGCAGGCTACTAGATCTACAGCTGGAGAGGCCTTAGCCTCGTAGTTTGAGCTGGATTTTTCGATGATCGCATGCTTTGTCTCAAGTATGATGGGTTCAGTGTGGTTTCTTGACAGTGGTGTGTCTTTTCATATGACCGGAGATAAAGATTTGTTCAGTGATCTGGATGAGAAGGATCTTGGAGTGCACATTGAGATGGGCGATGATGGTAGATACAGTGCGACTGGTATCGAGACCATTTCCTTTGAGAGGGAGTCTGGTAAACCTTTCATATTGAAGGATGTCATGCATGTTCCAGGATTGAAGAAGAATATAATCTCGGTTTCCATGTTGGAAGACAAGGGATATGATGTTGTCTTTAGCGAGGGAAAGACTTTCCTGTGCAATAAGGCAACTGGCGAAACCCAGAGGATAGGGGTTCGAGTTAAGAACCTTTATCAGTTGCAGGTAGATGGCTGCGCAGCAATGGCAGGCAAGGCAGAAGGAATGGTGAGCCAGGATGAGGGCGAGCTATGGCACAGGAGATTGGGCCATCTTCACCATGGTGCTTTGAAAATTTTGCAGCATATTTCTACCGGGCTTCCCAAGGGTACACTTGCGCAGTCAGATCAATGCAAGGGATGTACTTTGGGAAAATTTGTGAAAGCCACCTTTCACGAGAAGGATAGTCGTGTCACGATGATCCTTGAGAGAATTCACACAGACGTGTGCGGACGTTTCTCAGTAGCTTCGACAGCAAAGCATAGGTACTATGTGATATTTGTTGATGACTTTTCTCAGAAGTGCTGGATATTCTTCATGCAGAAGAAGAGCGAGACATACTCAAAGTTCTGTGAGTTCAAGGCACTGGTGGAGAAAGATTCGGGGAATCAGGTGAAGGCTCTTAGGAGCGACAATGGTGGTGAATTCATCTATGGCGAATTCAAGGACTTTTGCAGCGCAGAAGGAATTCGAAGAGAGCTCATAGCGCCTCATAACCCACAGCAGAATGGGGTCACGGAGCGGAAGAACAGAATGATCTTGGGTGCTGTACGGGTGATGTTGCATAATCAGGGCCTTCCCATACACTTGTGGGCTGAGGCATGAAATACTGTGGTTTATGTGCAAAACTGTTGTCCTCACAGAGTGCTTGGCATGAGTACACCCGAGGAGGCATTTTCTGGTAAGAAGCCTGATATTTCTCATTTGAAGATTTTTGGCTCACTTGTTTACATTCATGTGATGAAGGATGCCAGGAAGAAGCTGGAGCCGACCGCAGAGGTTGGGATATTTGTGGGGTACACTGATACACCCCACAACTATCGTGTGTATTTTCCAGACAGTGGAAAGACTGTTGTGCGACGGGATATCAAATTTCATGAGGAGAAATCCATGAAGTGTTCGCTTGAGAGGGAGCTACACTTTCATGTAAATGAGGAGCTATTAGTTCCTAAGGATGAGTCTCTGGATGTGGATCAGCCACAAGAGGAGGTTCATGGAGTGGAAGAAACAACTCATTCAGCACCAACCATCAGAGGGTGGAAGCGCACTACAGAAGCTGAGCGACTGAATCAGGATGCAGAGAAGATTGTAGGAGAACCTACATCACAGCGCAGACAGAGACAATCACCTGACCGATATACTAGGTACATGGCTCTGATGAGCAAGTGTATCGTGACAGATCCATGCTCTTTCGAGGAAGCTGTGGAGGACCCTGCATGGGTAGATGCCATGGTGGAAGAGTATGATTCAATTGTCAGAAACAGTGCATGGGAGATTGTCCCAAGGCCGGAAGGGAAATCAGTGGTAGGTTCGAGATGGATCTACAAAGTGAAGCAAGCAGTTGACGGGAGCGTCGAGAAGTACAAGGCAAGATTTGTTGCCCGGGGCTTCTCACAGATTGAGGGGATCGACTATGAGGAAACCTTTGCACCTGTCACAAGGTATTCTTCCATTCGGAGCATCCTAGCTCTCTCAGCGCAGATGGGGTGGCACATTCATCAGATGGATGTGAAGACTGTGTTCCTCAACGGAGTCATTAAGGAGGAGGTGTACATAGAGCAGCCCGAAGGTTTCGAGATCTTCAACAGCGAGTCACATGTGTACAGGCTCAAGAGAGCGTTGTATGGGTTGAAGCAATCACCTCGTGCTTGGTACACACGGATCGACAGTTATTTTACCGGACTTGGTTTTACCAAGAGCGAGGCAGATCCCAACCTGTACTAGATAGTGGTTGAGGGTAAGTTGCTGATCATTGTACTTTATGTAGATGATTTGATACTGACCAGTGATGAACAGTTGATAATCTCATGCAGGGTTGATCTTGCAAAAGAGTTTGAGATGAAGGACTTGGGCCTCCTTCATTATTTTGTGGGACTGGAAATTTGGCAGCATAGTGATGGACTGTTTGTGTCTCAAGGCAAGTATGCCCGGGAGATACTGGAGAAGTTCAGCATGCATGGCTGCAAGCCTATTGACACTCCTCTTCCTGGTGGTTGGAGGAAAGAGGATGCTACATCAGCAGAGGTAGTGGATGCCACTATTTACCGACAGTTGGTGGGGTCGCTCATGTATCTGGTCAATACACGACCCGACATATGCTATGCTATTAACCAGCTTTCACAAGCTATGGTTAAGCCTACCAAGCTCTTTTGGAAGGCGGGGAAGCATGTATTGAGATATCTCAGAGGCACATCGGGATATGGACTTTGGTACAGAAAGTCGGATGAGGTGAAGCTGTGTGGCTTCATGGATGCAGATTGGGCAGGGAGCCCAACGGACAGAAAGAGCACATCTGGAGGGATTTTCAGTATCGGGTCGACATCAGTTTCTTGGTACAGTAGGAAGCAGAGATCTGTGGCACTCAGTTCAGCGGAGGCCGAGTATATGGCAGCGAGTTTGGCTGCATGCGCGGCTATATGGATGAGGAAGATCCTAGTCGGGTTGTTCGGTTCACACTTAGATCCTACTGTGATATATTTTGATAATTAGAGTTGCATTAAACTCTCGGTTAATCCAGTATTTCATGATAGATATAAACACATTGAAATTCGGTATCATCATATCAGAGAGTGTGTGCAGCGGAAGATCATGTTACTTTCATACATTCCCACGAAGGATCAGAATGATGATATCTTGACGAAGGCGCTCACCAGGAGATAATTCGAATACCACAGAGGCAGGATAGGGGTGGTAGATAATCCTTATCTTGTTGAGAGGGTGTGTTGAGATTGCAACAAGATGATGAGCTTAGTGGAAAGAATTCACCTTCACTAAGTGGGCCCACAGGCTATTTTTGGCGCAAAGTCTATTTTTAGACTATGTATATTTTTAGACATATGGATCATGTTCTATGAGTTGCAGGATGCTATTTGTGAATGGTTGGTCAAGTTGAAAAAAATAGATGCACTTCTATTTTTAGACATATTGGGCGGAATCTATTTTTAGATTGCCAGTCTAAAAATAGATATGTCGAATATTATTAGCTCTTAATAATATTTGGACTATAAACATTATCGTATTCTCTCGGGAGTTAATTCTTCAAATATGCATGATGTGGCAATAACAACTGACGTAAGGAATTATGCTATTCCTAAGGGTTATGGAGCTATTGCATGGAGACTTGGCTAGAACTCATGTGACAGAAGTTTTGTGGAGTTGATCGAGGAGAGTTATAGAAGTAGTTGGTGGAGTTGTATTTAGTTTAACTCAACTAGACTCAGTTTAGCTAGTTGTATCTAGTCTAACTGATTGATACACTAGTGAGAGTGGTGTGAATTAATTAGTTAATTAATTTAGTAAATAATAACTCATTAATCAACTGAAGAATACATCAGTTAACTACAGTGCATGGACAGTTTCAATGGAGACCAGTGGAGAGGTAGGTGAAAGAGCAGTGTGACTATCAGTTGTGACTATACTGGTGCATGAGTTTGCACCACACATTGATGGAGATGCCAATGAGGATAGCGCAGTGCAAGCCAGGTGGATTCGAACTCATTCAGAGCTCATATTCAGTAGGGATTGTACAGTAGAGGCAGGCTAGCAGGTGGCAGAGATTGATGCATGTGTTTTGCTAGATCAGACCTGATTAGTGTGTAGCAATTGGAGATTGTACTGAGAGCTTGTGAGGAGCTTTGTATAATGATTGTTACATGATCTCTATGAAATATAATATACAGATAGTTGGGGGTTTTCAGCTTTAAGCTTTCCCATAAATTACTGTGTTCATATGTGTGAATTTTTATGGTTTTAATGTGCGCATGCAATTGATTTAATTTCCGCATATGATGATCAATGCTGGAATAGATTATGTATTGTGCATGAAGTCAAATAGTGTATGATCAAGAGAATCTTAGGCATATAACATATCAGTTATATAATTTATACAAAATCGTTTATGGAAATTCCACCTAGAAGTGTCTCAATTATATTATTAACCAATTTTTAAATATTTCCTAAGTCTAAACTTAGTAAAACTAGTTAATTAATCAATATTAATTGAGAAAGGTGGGAATTCTCTAGAAACTCACACAGATCGAGTAAGAAATAATCTCAACCATTGATTAAGATTTAACCTTGCCTGTTGGATCCCCATAGTGAGGTTATAAGAAGAATTCGATGGGTAGATTGAGAAAAACACTTGTGAGACTTGAGATCGATTTCCTTGGGCAGTTTAATTTCTCCAGAGAGCAGCAACAGTTGTCGGAAGCATTCGATCCAGAGAATGGAAGTAGAGACAGAGAGGGGCAGGGACAGTGAGTACGGAGGAATATTTTCAAGTTCTGAAGAGTACATTGTAGAGAGGTAGAGATACCCACAGAGTGGTTGCGCAAGGGTTGCGCAAAACTCTCTAAGAGGAAGTTCGATCTGTATATTCGGGAAGTTGTTTCAGTGTTTTGGAGGAAGAAAAATTTCGCACACGTTGGGAGAAAATTTTCCAGAGTCAGTGGCAGGCTGAAGAGGAAAATCAATGTGAGATCCAGGCAACATGAATTTGTGCCTACGTAGAGGTTGAGGTAGGGAAATTTGTGGAGGGCTTTCGAAGGCCAGTCTTTAGTGCCAGATTGCTTGTGGGGTGAGGGAAATTCCTCGCTATATTTTTTCCAGTATTTTCTCTGTAGGATTGCTAGTTTTCAGCATCCAGTTGTACTTAGAATTTTCTCACTGGTGCTTAATAATAAAAACCCTCAGTTGCTGCACTGGTTTTCCTAAGTTATGCTTTTCCGGGCACTTTAGTCCAAAATAACTGTCATAATTTTGTATATGTGTGCCTGTATTTTCTCAGTTTCGAGTTTATCTTCCAGAACATTTTTTTTGAAGATTGAAGTGATTAATTCATTGTTGTTATAGCAATAAACTGCGAAATTAATTAACAATTAGAAGAATTAATTCCAGTTGCGGCAATAGAATTTCCAGTGGTGAAATTTTCACACCCCTGAGAGAGTACCACCTCCACACAGTGCCCTGTCTAGTGGCTCGCCAACACCATCCCCTTCTACCACCTACCCAATTATTCTACTCAACCTGCGACCCCATGTACAACTAACATGCCCAAACAATCCTTGGATTTTGCTCACATATTGACTGGCTAGTCAACCTGAATACCTGGTAAATGAGGGATAGTCCCACCTGAACCCTAATGCCCACCTGGGCTTCTCGTATCCCTGATGCCTGAACGCGCCTGCAGGCTCTCACTCTAGCCTATGACCAACTCCATATGCCTATCCCACTCCACTAGGCACTAACTCAGAATCTCTTGCCATCCAACCCTAAGGGAAGGATCGAAAGCATGAACCTCTAATCACAGAACTAGCCCTCCAAAATACGAATGTTGCACACTGTGTAGCTCATGTCATCTCATATCGTTGGTTTGGTCAACACATATAATATGTTTAGGTAACTCGAACTCTCTCTTACTAATGTGCAAAGGAAATCTACCAATGTTTCAAGCCCTGTCTATGTATGTCTGAAGAGGGTAGCTTTGACGCTCCAACGTGCACTCTCCTAATTGTATCGTTAGGGAGTCCAACTATTCCCGAACGCGAGTGATTTTGGCCACTGACTTGGAACAAACTCCTCTCATTCCCTCTAGCTCAACATTCTACTATAGAATGGTCTTTCTAACTGTCGTAGCCTTCTTTCCCAATGCTAGAAGGCTGGCCCGAAGTTACCGAATCTACTGTGTGCAACTATCATCTGGAAACTCAGTCACAAATATGAGTATTGTTGTGTCTATAAACACCTCATCCATGGATATGTCTCCTGGCACCTCGCTAATCAGTTGTGGGATGATATCACCTAAAAAATCGGACACGGCAGAGTCAGGTTGGCCACTAACTTGTAACAAGTTTCTCTCATGCCCTCTATCTCAACATTCTGTTATAGAATGGTGTCTCTAACTATCCTAGCTTTCTTTCCCAATGCTAGAAGGTTGGCCTGAAGTTTCTGAATCTACTGTGTGCAATTAAAACTCAGTCATACCTCTGAGTTCTTCTTTGTCTATCAACACCTCATCCATGGATATGTCTTGTGGCACCTCACCAATTAGTTGTGGGATGCTATCACCTAAAAAATCAGACACATCAAAGTCAGTTCGGCCACTAAATTGGAACAAAATGCTCTGATGCCCTCTAGCTCAACATTTTGAGATAGAATGGTCTCTCTAACTGTCCTAGCTTTCTTTCCCAATGCTAGAAGGTTGGCCTGAAGTTTCCAAATCTACCGTGTGCGACTGTCATCTAGAAACTCAGTCACAACTCTGAGTACTTTTGTGTCTATGAACACCTCATCCATGGATATGTCTCCCGGCACCTCACCAATCAGTTGTGTGATGCTATCACCTAAAAACTTGGACACAACCTTTATTACCTCATCAACTGATGGCTCTATGGGTGTATGCTCTACTTCCTCCACCAAGGTGTCAACCAGTGCTATCAAAGAGGTTTCAAACAATGGTGACTCCTGTGCCACACTATGCATATCGATGTCCTCATCACCATCACGTGTGTCCTCTAACTGAATTTGTCTTGTCCACTCCCTCTGAGGTTGTTTGGTGTCCTTCCAGTTGAATCTCCATATGAGCCTCCGTGTAGGATGTGATACATGCATGACCCAAAGGGATCAGATCTTGGTACCACCACTCCATAACATCCCCATCCAAATTCAAAATGGAATATATAATGGCATCCATATCTCTCAGTAGGTTTAGCCATAAATATTTGTCCAGTTCTAACACCCATTTTATGACAAAAATCCCAGCTGAACCATCAAAGTGGGTGAGGGTTATTTTTCCCATCGTCTCATTTACGCCCTACTTTGGCTGACCTCCCATGAGTTGTGTAAATGGCTTCACCCCCATGGCATGTTTATCTCATGGGTCTCTGTCATAGGAATGAAGATGGCTTTGGTTTATCCCCTCAATGCTACTCAATTAGGCTCATAGTTCTTTTAGTCTTTCATTCTTTCTGTTGTCTCCATCCCAAATTTCCTGCATCCTCACTCTTCCTTGAGCCATGGTTTTGTCTAAGGTTTCACCAATCAATATGCATGCATGCCCAACACTACCATAATCTCATTGGTTGCCCCACAACTACAAGGATTATGCTATGATACTACTGTAATATTCTAATTGGAATTTAACAACTAATACCAAGAAAAGGACTAGGAACAATAAATAAGATGAAACTCATATGAAACAATTAAAACAGAAAAATGTCCAACAACACAATCTCAGCCATTTTATTAATTTTATAATGAACGAGTACATAGAATGAGTTGAAATTTTAGAACCTGGGAAAAAACCCAAATGGTAGAAATGGTCCCAGAGTTATCTGCGCACTCCCTGGTAAATTTTTTGCTCCCTGCTAGATGGAACTAAAGATTCTACTTAAAATAATGCTTGGATCACCTTGAAATTGCAACCATAGAATCCCCTCCTAAACCCTAGAAATTCCCAAGAATGGTTCGACTCAAATCCAAGCCAAAATTAGTCCTACAAAGTGATGTGAATTTCCCTTCTAACCAGCAATTCAACTTGTTGTAAGAACGTGGATCTCTGGCCCGAATATCGCCCGAAAAATTTTGTAACATTGGCTAGATATTCCTCTTAATAAACCCACAAAAACCCAAAAGGGGTTTGGGTTGAATCCACTGCTCCCTGGTGACCCTCAACAAGTGAAAATTTCTAGTATAACCAAAACACGCCCCATAATATTGATACTACTAAATTAAGTCCAAATCCACCACTGGAAATTTCTCCTAACTTTGGCTAAATTCTCCTCTAGAACTCCCCTCTTTTTCCTAGCCCAGACTCCCCACTTTTCCTCTTGCTTCTACGCCCATGCAACTACTCTCCCGAAACTCATGCGCACTATCTATTGGGAAGAAATTCATCCCCTAGGACTCCCTTCACTTCAGCTCCCAAGATGCTCCAAAACCACCCTCCAAAGAAAAGGAATCTCCTGACAAAATCCCGGTCCAAATCACGCACTAAACTGGTTCCAATTAGCTCCATGAATTTTGCTTCTATGCCCTTGGCAACATGCACCAACTGAAGTGTGCTCTGCAATTAAGCACCTGGAAAAGTCCTGAATGGACTCCTCTCTACTCTCTTAGGGCGACACTTGAAGTTCATCGAAGGTAGAGTGGAATTCCCGCTCGGGAAATCCTTATGCTAAACATTACAGGTTGTCTTGGCTTAACAAATCGAGAGAACCAATGATGAAAGATAAAATTATGCAAGATATCTCAGATGAGATCCTCTTTGCACGATTTATAATTTTTGGCCTTTCTCTCCCTTGGTGACCCCACTCTCCACTAGTTCACCCCCGTTATTTTTAAAAATTATGCAAGATATCTTAGATGCAAGCCTCTTTTCTCTATTTATAATTGTTGGCCTATCTCTCCCTTGATGACCCCCACTCTCCACTATTGCACCCCTTTCTTTTTATATCTCTTTCTCCCCAAGTGTGCATTCCCTTTTTCTCTCTCTTCCTCCAGAAGTGCGTACCCCTCTTGATCAAATTCTCTCTCCTGTGGCCCTCACCCGCCAATGAGCTACAATCTTTCCTTTTCACCTAAGCTCCTCAAGCCGAAATCATCTCCAAAACTCAAACTGCAAAATTGTGCTATGCCTAGCACCTCCCCAATAAACTTTGTTAATCTCCTCAAATAAAAAATCAAAATTTTGGATATTACAGAAGATACTAACTTAAGTGGAATTTTTCTCTGATATTAAACTAGGAAGGTGCTCAGAACATAGTGGGTTGGAGTCTTTGTATAAATGGGTTGTGTCTTCTATCATCTTCTGTATCATTTTGTTCT
Source organism: Pinus albicaulis (assembly GCA_034641835.2). NCBI lineage: Eukaryota > Viridiplantae > Streptophyta > Pinopsida > Pinales > Pinaceae > Pinus > Pinus albicaulis. The sequence goes on along the minus strand of CM076570.1, from coordinate 1,124,445,241 downwards.
TGACTTGTTGTCTATTTGGGAGTGCCAAGTGTGTATTAAACTGACGACATCATGAAATGGTGGACCCTCATTGCTTGGTTATATATATACATATTTTTGCAACAATTTTTGGGCATGGGCTGACCTACAACACACAAAACTAAGGTAAGCTAACCTTGGAATGTTGATTGGGGATGACCTTCGTAAAATTTTACTGCTAATGTGGATTTGAGAAGGGTTGACATATTTGAAGGAGTTAATTGATAATTAACGGGAGTGCTCTTCCATCAAGCACTGTAGTATCCACATGGGAGGGAATTAGCTAGTCTAGGTGGTTGCATTTTGAAGTTCATTTTCCCTTGTTTTATTGTGTTGAATAATCAAACACCATTAACCCACATACAAACACACATATTTATACCCAAAAATAGTCATGGCGGAAAAGGCTTCAGCCTCACGGCTTCCTCACATATTTTCTCATTATTAAAAGAATGTAATATTACAATTAAATAGATGAGGAGACTGTGTCTCAAGATAGTGCGATCTATCTTGGACACTTTGGTTGAGAAAATTTCTCAACCATACACACACCAATCTAGGAGCTACCTAAACTAACTCCTAAATTAGAGGAACAACCCAATCTAGAGAGTTAGGCATAAATTCCTAACTTTTAATATTTAATTTATTAGTTTATTTTGGATTTATAATTGTTTATGAAAGAGGCTAACATTCCCCCCTTCAATGATAAATCCAAAATAAGAACGAGGAACCATCTTCCAAGTTCTCATGTTGATCCTAAAAAACATTGCCTGAAAAACTGCCAAAATTGGATGCTGAAAAAACTAAAATCTAAAGAGACCATGAGTCAGCTACATGTCTGATTCATCTCTGAATTTCACTTGACAAATCCATCATGTGCCAAGTTGCAAAAGGATCCATCTGTCCTTTGCGTGAAATCAAAATCCTTTGTCCACTGACAAAATTTGTTGAACGCCCATTGACTGATGATGTCAAAAACAACTCACTATTGCTTTTGTTGTGTTGAAAGTTGCTCACTGTTGTTTTGCTGTTGACTGTCCACTGGCGAATTTGTTGATGTCCATTGGCTGCTTTTTCTGGTTTTGTCGAGACTTTTAGTCTGACAATCACCGTCAATTTCATTGACATTTTCCCCCCTTTGTCAGCTGAAAGGAGAGACAATCCTCTGGAAAGTATTCCTGAACTCCCCCTTTCAGGTGTCAGAGTGGTGAATTGGTGTACTCCCCCGTTCAACTGCATGAGAGTACCATCTTTTCACTATCGCCTGCACTAGGTGTGATTGTATTCAGTTGTAGAACTGATACAATCTTTTGACTGTGGACAACCATTCCCAAGGACCAATCCATTCATAGTTGATCTTTAATCTGGCTGATTGTTGTTGGTTGCAACATTTCTCTGAGGAATGATTGGGCTTGCCACAATGGCGACAAGGATGGAGATCAAAACACTGATCTTCCATATGACCGGTTCTTTGACAATGAGGACATTTCAATTTTATTGCAACTTCGAGTTGCGTGCATTTTTTGACCGGTTCTCAGAATGTGCTAAGGTGATTTTTTCAAGAAATCCTGCACTGACGAACTTAATGGGCTTTGAATAATCTGGGATACGCAAGTTGGCGTCATCTTTGACATATCCTAAGCCTCGTCGATTTTTGTTACTTTGGATTTCTTCCCATGGCTTGATTATTGGTTTGGAAGAAATTTGAACTGGAACAACTTCAACGCATGAAGCTCTTTGGATGAATGGCTTATCATCTAGATGGTTCAAAGACTCAGAAGCATCACTCTTCTCTTGCAACTCATTTCTTTGTAGTTGTGACTCCAATTGAAGGAACTCAATTGTTTCATTTGTCTGTTGTAGATGCCGTGAAAGATCAGCAAGAGTTGCTTTGCTGATTTGCACCATGGCTTCAGCACATGAGAGGATCAAATTGTGAAAAAATTGTAACAACTAGATGTGTTGCGCCATGTGAACTCTCTCGCTTGTATTGAACTGTCTCACTTGATTTGAACTTTGTTGGATTGAATGCGCTCACTTGATGTTAATGACACGCTCACTTGCTTCGAAATTTTCTTGATCTCTTGCTTAGTGAAATTTGTTTCTCTTGTTTCAAGTGCACTGGAACTCACGCTCGATTGTTGTAGATTTCAACTTGCTTGAGTGTTGTTTGAATATTACATTTACTTGCATTTAGATTTGAACTTGCTTGATTTCTTTGATTGTTGCTGCAATGAACTTCATGTTGGCTCGCTTGATGTTGTGAAATTTGTACTGACTTGATGGAACTTGCTTGAATGAATACTCACGCTCACTTGCAGGAGAGGTGAACTTGTTTTTTTTGTTTTCTTTAGAGTGAAAAACGCACACACTTGATTGTGCTTTAAAGGAAGGGTGTCAAACACTGTCGAAAATGCACCCAAAAATGCTTAATGATTTTAATGACTCACTACAATGAATTCACTTTGACATAATTTGTCTCAATTCAAAACTTGGGTGTCGGTTTCAACTGAGAATGCACCCTTACAATTCAATGCAATTTGAATTTGATTACAAATTTATTTTCAAGAATGTTGACATAGATTGTGCTTTGAAACCCATTAACTTGATTTTATTGAGTGAATTTTCTTGTTGAGGTAAAATATGTTGATGCTGACAATCTTTGATTATGTGTTGTAGTGGTGCAAATGCATGTGTTGATTTTAATTATCCTTCCTTGCAGCGACTTCGTTATAGGTGTTGTGCTTTCTTGCATTGAAATTTATGTGTGTGTTAAATGAGATCATTTATGTGTCAAACTAGACACAAATCATAAGAAACATCATGAAGCCATAAAAACACGCGCCATCATAAACACACACATGGTGTACCTAAGATCCCCTTATTCAATTTCGAGCAGATCTAGGACACAATCATCAAAAAATGATATATTTATTAAGTATTGAATACATAAGAAATATTCGCCTTCAATTAATGAAAATTCCAAGATGACTACCCTTTGAAACAACTCGCCTTCAAAATCTGGATGTTCATTGACTGAATCTCTCAGAAGAAATACAATAATGAATTTCTCGTTTAAAAAAATATCCACTTATCACTCTAATTTGAAAATTTTTTTACCTTATCACTTACAAATTAAAAAAAACACTTATCACTCCAAAAATATCTATGATCACTTAAAATGCTCCCAAAATTAAATACAAAATTTTTCACACTTATCACTCCAAAAAATTACAAATACTCCTTATCTCTCAAAAAAAAAGCATAACATACCTAGTAAAATGTTAATACACCTTATTATACCCTCCAAAAGAAACTTTAGTTTAAAACTATTACACCTTATCCCTCCATTATAAAAAAATTACCCAAAAACACATATCACTCCGCCCACTTGTCACTCCCAAAATATGAAAACTTACTTTTCCATTACCTTTACTTTTTTTTTCTTTTAATTCCTTTTAAAACTTCAAAAAAAATATTTTAGGAAGTCACGTTTAAAACGAAGTGAATTTAATCATTCAAAACATAAAGCCATATATGTAATGAATTATGCACCATCATTTGAGATTTGAATTACGAGCACCATCGTTTGATATTTCATAATACCGCAATTTTTAAGGCAATTATCCATGCTCTTCAAGCTGGTGTGCAACATCGGCTTTTAAACATGACAATTCGTACCTGAGTTATTTCAATTCTCTCTGTGGCACTAATCCAGGATCAAGTGCATTGCAAATTCTCCCAACAGTGACAAATGCACAAAGCTGGTATCCAAAACTCGACGAATGGAAAGTAGAACCAGAGTCAGCGGGGAGCCAAAACTAGTGGAAGCAGCGTTTGTTAAAAAATGGGTTTTGTAATGGAGAAGGAACTGGATACGAAGGAGGGTAAGATTATGGGGAAGATTAGGTTATGGAGGTCCCCATGGAAATGTTCATCGCGTCACAGTAGTCGATCTCGGTGGAGCTGAACTCAACTAAAATGACGGTGATGTGATTCGAACCTTGGTCGAGTATGACCAACCACTTGCAGACATCGATGGGTGTTTTTCAACATATCGATTGGTAGGAAATAAAGGACGCCAGAGCCAGCGATCAAAATATGGAAAAACCTACATAATCACACACCATTAACCCACATACAAACACACAGATACCACATGTTGGAGAAATGATTATTGTGGACCTGGTGTTTAAGGAAGTGTTGTATGCTAATTGATAGATATGGTTGATATGTTGGAGAATATTTCAAGGCTAAACATGGCACCTTGTAGCTCTCACTTGTCATCACTTTGGGTGGTTTCTTTACCTTGAGGACCCACTTTCACACACTTGGAGATTGTACCTATTGAATTTGTGGAGGAAGGGGAAGTTTAAAAGGGCGTTTTGAGCTTAGATACTTGCCAAGCACACTTATTCCCCTCATTTAAGGAGATATATTAATTTCGAGGGCTTCCTCCCCTTTAGAATTGTACAATTGGCTTGACAAAGGCTCTATTTTGTATTTTTAGATTATTTAATTAGTGAAGAGGGATTCTACCTCCTTCATAGGCTATATGAGGGGATTTTAGCCTAGGAAATAGGATTTTAATTCTAATGTAAAGGAAGTTGAGTACCTCCTTTATAAATAGAGGTGCACTTCATCTCATTTTCTTATGGTGGGATTGGGGGAGAAATATCTTTGCAAGTCAGAAATTTCTGAAATTTTATGTTTCTTATTTTGGCTATGGAGGAATAAGTAGACCAAACTCTTGGAGGATTTTGTTGATGTGAATATTCTTCTTCTCTTGAATGAATATTGGTGCGATTGTCACCAAGGACTTGTTATTTTCACATTATTTTATAATTGTAGGGGCTATTAATCTAATTCGAAATAGAGAGAGGATCATATAAATAGATATATCTCCCATTGTGATAGATCATCATCATCATCTCTTGGATCTATTCTCTTGTACGAACTTTGCACTTTTTCTTGGATGACTATTGGAGATCTCTTAATGCATTTCGATATATTTGGGAGTTGGAATTTTCTTTCTTGGAGGTGCTTCTTGATCTATGATTGGATATATCTCTTGTTATCTTGTAAGTGCTATTTGTTGAAGATCTTCTAGATATAATGTCTAATGTGTGTAATTATTTCAACTAGATAGATCTCTTGTGGCCTAATTCATTGAATATCATTGTAAAATTTTGATAAATTGCAATTTACACATGTTACTCATTACATAACAAGTAGACGAATGTTCGTAGTGGATTGAAATTTGTTTTCTTCTATGAAAAATCCATAGATATTGGGTGGGTAAATGTTAAAGAGTGGTTGATAGGGCATTTCGTTTTAGCCTCCTTGAAGGTAATTTTGGAAAATTTTGAATCATCATAGTTAACTGATTTTCATTTCCTACTTGTGCTCTTAATTAACAAGTTATTTATATAATTATTCAGTAAATATTAATGCATATACTCTGCAGCCTACACCAATATACAGATCAAGTACTGAAAAATAAATGAGACAATCACACAAAAGACACACTTATTTTTGGACCAACGTCCCCGGAAAAACCCAATGCGGGAAAAATGGTGCAGCAGATCTAAGGGTTTTTATTACTAAGCAAAAATTTTCTGAGTACAACTAGGGTGCCAACTCCAGCTCACCCAACAGAGAAAATCTCAACAGACAGATAAAATACTAAGTTTTACCTCACACTACAAGTCCTGGCTGATCTGAATCCAAACTGGTGAAACCCCAGCTCCCTCTGCGTAGTAGATGTGTAGTCCTGCGTGGGGATGGCTGATGATTGCATCACCTCTTCTCTGAATCAATCTGCCTCTCGGAAAAGTGAGTATCAACCCTCCCAAATTTAAAACCCTGATCTCCAGCAAAATTTGGATTGTCCCTTAGAACCACTGTGTAGTCCCTGCGTGGGCCTACATCACCCCTTTTGGGGACTGCATCACCTCTTTTGGTGGCTGCACTTCTTCCTCTGATGCCTCTCTACTATGTACTCTTGGTCCTCTGACCAATAAATGCTTCTGCCCCTCACTACTGTTGAATCACTTACATCTTATCTTCGTCCGAGCACTGCTCCATTAGAAAAATTTTATCTCCACATTCACTCACTGTGTGTGTTCTCCAATTGACCCTCAAGCCTTCCCTTATACTTTTCCTGTTGAGAAATCAACGGTTGTGATCTAATCCTTAATAAATGACTAAGATTAAAATAGACTTGATCCTCTTCACTTAGAAGCTTCTCACCCACATTTATATTAATTCACTTTAATTATTTTAATTCCCTAATTTTTAACTTAAGCTCCATTAAAAAAATTAATTATTTGAATAACATTCATTCTGGGTGGAATTTCTCCAAACGATTTCTGGGTCTTGGAGATCTCATGTGTTCTAGCCCCTCTAATTTTTTTTGGAGATAGATCACATCCGATGCTACCCAAAAATATACAGTAGGCTCCATAGTCCAAGGATTAGGCACCGATCCAAGTAAAATTAGTGGTCACCTTCTCCTTTTCCTTCTCTTTTCTCTCCTACAAAATTTCCAGCCCCTTTTCCTAAACGACCTAGCTAGGGTACCTTATGAAATTCCTTAGAGGGGGTATTTTGAAAATTTGTTTGGACAGTAATCTTCATTGGTGTCTCCTTTAGGGATTCTCAAAGTTTGTTGGAACTCTCACAGTTAATTTTTAATAAAACTTGTTCCCTAGCCGTGACTTTGAAAGCCTACTTCAATTAGGTGGTATTTTGAGGGTCATAGTATTCAAAGAAGTAGATCATTCCTGACCCTTCCCTTATCCTATCATGACCTAGTGAGAGCACTGGAATAATTCCTCCCATGATTACTCATAAACCCTAAGCCTTGATAGGTTATTTCTAGGTCTCTCTTGTGAAGCGAAAGCCCTTTTCAAGTGATAAATTACCTTGCAAAGTTTCTGTATAGGTCCTATACAACATTGGAACTCCTGACCTTAGGCATACTCATCATCATTGGATATCTCTAACCCTTGGTTTAGATCTCCTTCTAGGCCTATCTTGGAGATCCCCTAGCTTCTCTTGAAACATTGCGCCCTAATTGAGTCTCTCCTTGAATAAGCCTTGGGGTCACTTCATACCTTATCATTGATCCCATTATTATAAGTGATTTCCTCCATACCAGAACTCCTCCCATCAGTGAAAGTCTGTAAAGAGTAGGGGACAATGACTGGGGTGAAAGTGGGTCTTTGTGCCATTGTTGTAATTTGGTCTATTAGTTGTCCCTTAGGTTCCCCTCCTAGGACCTGCTAGATTGTGTGGCAACATGTACCATAACCCATAATTCGTTGTGCCTTTGAGATACCTCAAAACATGCTCTGCAGACTGCAACAACCTAGTGAACTCTAGTTGGTTCCATCATGAACTGACTCAGCTAGTTGACTGCAAAACAAATATCAGGTCGTGTGTCAACCAAGTACATCAACGACCCGATGAACTGCCTACATACTGTAGTATCCACTTAGTCTGCTCTACTCCAATTTGTGATTAGAGGCGTATCCATGGGCTTGTAATCTTGCATATGAAATATCTGGAGATCTCTGTAGTGTACTTCCCTTGTCTCACGAATATATCACCATTACTCTGCCAAACCTCCAACCCAAGGACATAGTGCATAAACTCCATATCCTTCATCTCAAACTCCCTTGCAAGGTCCTCACAATCCTAGATCAAGCTTTTTTCTCCAGTCAATATAAGGTCATCAACAACGAGCACTGGAATGAGCAGGAGCCCTCCAACCATGATGCAGTACAGGTTGGCATTGGCCTCACTCTTAGTGAAGCCCAATCCTGGAAGGTAGTTGTCAATATGAGTGTACCATGCTCTCGGAGCCTGCTTGAGCCCATAAAGAGCTCTTGTCATCCTACACATATGTGTGTCTCTGTTGAACTTCTCAAACCCCTTTGGCTGCTCCATTTAAATCTCCTCCTCAACCACTCTGTTAATAAATTTTGTCTTCATGTCCATCTGGTGGATCTTCCACCCCATTTTTGTTGCAAATGCCAGAATAGTCTTGAAGGATGAATACCGTGGTACACAGGAAAAAGTCTCCTCATTGTCTATGCCATCAATCTGTGAGAGCCCATTGGCCACAAGCTTGGCTTTAAACTTCTCCACACTCCCATCTGCTCCATGCTTCACCTTGTACACCTAGCATGAGCCTATTACTTATTTTCCCTCAGGTCGTGGCACAATCTATGAAATTTTTTGAATCTAAACCAACAGAAATCCTACCGCAATTAACTGATTTGCATTTCCTACTTGTGTTCTTAATTAACAAGTTATTTACAGAATTATTCAGTAAACATTAATGCAAATACTCTGCAACCTACACAAATATACAGATCAAGTACTGGAAAATAAATGAGACAATCACACAAAGGACACTTATTTTTGGACTAACGTCCCCAGAAAAACCCAATGTGGGAAAACCGGTGCAACAAATCTGAGGGTTTTTATTATTAAGAAAAAAATTTCTAAGTACAATAGGGTGCCAAATCTGGCTTACCCAACAGAGAGAAAATCCCTACAGATAGATAAAAAAGTGAGTTTTACCTCACACTGCAAGTCCCGGCTAATCTAGATCCAAACTGGCGAAACCCTAGCTCCCACCGCGCTGCCTCTATGCAGTAGATGCATAGGCCTGCGTGGGGATGGCTGATGATTTTGTCACCTCTTCTATAAATCAATATTCCTCTAAAATAATTTAGTTTCAGCCCTCCCGACTGAGAAATCTCGATCTCCAGCAAAACTCATACTGTCCCTTGGAAGCTCTGCACAGTCCCTGCGTGGGCCCGCATCACCCCTTCTGGGGACTGCGTCACCTCTCCTAGTAGTTGTGTTGCTTCCTCTATTGTTTCTGTTGCCTCTGGATATTTCCTCTTGGTCCTTTGACCAATAGCTACTTCTTCCCCTCACTGTTGCTGAATCACTTAGATCTTATCTTTGTCCGAGCACTGCTCCGTCAGAGGAATTTGATCTCTAGATTCACTCACTGTGTGTGTTCTCCAACTGACCCTCAAGCCTTCCTTTATACTTTTCCTATTGAGAAATCAACGGCCATGATCTAATCTTTAATCAATAGCTAAGATTAAAATAGACTTGATCCTCGTCATTTAGAAGCTTCGCACCCACATTTATATTAATTCAATTTATTTATTTTAATTCCCTAAGTTTCAACTTAGGCTCCATTAAAAATAATTAATTATTTGAATAACATTCATTCCGAGTGGAATTTCTCCAAACGATTTCTGGGTCTTGGAGATCTCATGTGTTCTAGCCCCTCCACAAAATTTTGAAGCTAGATCACATTCGATGCTACCCAAAAATCAACACTCCCTCTTAGCGAGGAATGTGCTCTTGCAATACTTCTCACTAGAAGCATCAACCTGATCCACGACATCGGTCCTCTGCGATGCTGATGCTCGACCTACTGCCCCTCATCCACTGTGTTGTTGCAATATTTACTGCTTCCCATGACTCTGCCACTGTCACTGCTGCATTTGTACTACAACTCCCTCCCAATATGATGCATCATGCTGCCCATAGCACTGCCACTGCTAACTGCTGCACTGGAACTCAGTTGCTGAGAGTTAAGCACCTGAAAGACATCCCAAACACTGACATACTGGTAAGTTTGGATGCACCTTGATGTTGAAGCTTCCTCTGTTGCTAATATGTGCTAACCCTCTGATGCTATTGCGCTACTGTTACTCTGCACTACGTTGTTGTTGCCTCGGCTCTGCGTTGCTCCAGAAATAAGCGCTCTAGCTTTTCCACTATCGCTGCATCATCCTTCGCACCAACTAACTTTCGTCATTCTGCTACTATCATTAAGGGCTCTCGTAGCCATATGCGATCCAAGAGTTTGGGCAACTAAAGGATCATGCCCCTCCGTTGTAGCTTCAATATAAAACTCCATATCGCACCACTTCTTAGGTGCATGATCATTCATGGCACATCCATTATGATTCTCCTCGTCAACCTGAGCTAGAGCAGCCTTCGAGTTAGACTTCTCTTCTTTGCCCTTCTTCTTCAGAGGGCACTATGTGGCAAAATGTCCCATTTCTCCACATCTAAAGCATCTGACCTTCGAGAGGTCCTTTTTATTCCTTCTCTGCTACCCTTTCCGTCCCTTAGATGTGAGAGTTGCATTTTTGTCTTCCTCCTTCTTGAATTTAATCCCTTTATCACTGCTTCCCACCTTGGTCCACCGTCTGATCTCTTCCTGTCGAAAAGCTTCCCACATCTCCTCCCATCTTGGAAGAGTAGCCCTACCAAAAATTCTTTGGAAAAGGGTTCCCAGTCTTCAGTGACTACATTCAGGGCAGTCTTGACCATAAATCCAACATCTGGTGCAGTCCCTATGGAAGCTAGTTGATCTCGGGTCCCTTGCAATCTGATAAGGAATGGATCAATTGCTTCTCCCTTCTAAATCTGAAATAATCTCATTTGGTTCTCAATCAAAATCTTTCGCTTGACGGAAGATCCCTCGTACGATGTGGTCAAGGCCTCCCACATTTCCCTTGTTGTGTTCTTCTTAGAAATATGTGGGATCACATGATCCTTGACTCCATCCATGATCATGCATTTTTCTCTTGCTGGAGCCTCCTCGTACTTCTTGAGAAGATCAACATCAACCAGAATAACGACTGTGGTCAAGACATGATCCTTGATGCGATGTTCATCCAAAACTACCAGGATCCTGGTCTTCCAGATGACAAAGTTGGATGCTCCATCCAACCTGTCTTGATCCCTCAGTCCATTCACAGCCATCTCTGCTCAACTAAATGAGTAACAAGCTCCTTTCTCCCTCTTTTGTTTCTGCCCCAGCAAAACTCGGATTTAGATTTCTTTGGTGCTATAAATCCTCTTAGGAACACACTCCCTCTGAATTTTGATTTCCTTCACGGAAATCCTTCTGCCAACAAATGTCGAAGCACCCCTCTCTGATATCTCTTTGTTGCTGCTCAACATTGGATCAAGATTTCTCTGCAAGAAATCTTCTGAGGAACTAATTCCATCTACTTTGCTTTGCCCCACTAGAAACTGTCCTACACCAACAGAATCAACGTCCCACCAGCAACTTCAGATAAAAATTTTCACTGCAACTCTAGCCACGGAAACCGGAAAAATGAGATTCAATAGCCTCTGTGCTGGCCCAACAACAACTGCGTTGCCTTATGCAGCTACAACGTCGCCCTAGAAAGTTGACGCAGGCTTTGCGTGAGCCTTCCCAGGGGATTGCGTCACCCTTCCTCTGCCTCTTTGGTTCATAACTGTGCTGTCTATCGGGACAACTGCTTTCCTGCAACAGATATTTCTTCTGTCCTTTCGTTGATGGCTTCAGTCCTCCTTGATCTGCAATTTCTCTTATACCATGTGAAAATTTCTAAATCTAAAACAACAGAAATCCTACTGCAGTTAACTGATTTTCATTTCCTACTTGTGTTCTTAATTAACAAGTTATTTACAAAATTATTCAGTAAATATTAATGCAAATACTCTGCAAACTACACAAATATACAGATCGAGTACTGAAAAATAAATGAGACAATCACACAAAGGACACACTTATTTTTATACTAACGTCCCTGGAAAAAGCTGGAAAACTGGTGCAGTTGTTTTGAGGGGTTTTCTTATTTAGCAGTAGTTTTTTTAGTACAATTAGGGTGCCAAATGCGGCTCACCCAATAGATAAAATAGTGAGTTTTACCTCACACTACAAGTCCTAGGTGATCTAGATCCGAACTGGCGAAACCCCAGCTCCCTTTGTGCTGCCTCCACACAATAGATGCATAGGCCTACTTGGGGATGGCTGATGACTGCGTCACCTCTTCTCTAAATCGATCTGCTTCTCAGAGAATTGATTTTCAGCCCTCCCAACTTAGAAACCTCAATCTACAGCAAAACTCAAAATGTCCTTTGGAAGCACTGCACAGTCCCTGTGTGGACCTACATCACCCCGTCTGGCAACTATGTCACCTCTCCTGGTGGTTGCGCTGCTTTCTCTGCTATCGTTGGTGCCTCTCTGCTATGTACTCTTGTTCCTTCGACCAATAACTGCTTCTGCCCTTCATTTTTGTTGAATCACTTAGATCTTATCTTCGTTTGAGCACTACTACGTCAAAATAATTCGATCTCTAGATTCACTCACTCTATGTGTTCTCCAACTGACCCTCAAGAATTCCTTTATACTTTTCCTGTTGAGAAATCAACGACCGTGATCTAATCTTTAATCAACGGCTAATATTAAAATAGACTTGATCCTCGTCACTTAGATGCTTCTCACCCACATTTATATTACTTCAATTTGATTATTTTAATTCCCTAAGTTTTAACTTAGGCTCCATTAAAAATAATTAATTATTTGAATACCATTCATTGCGGGCGAAATTTCTCCAAACAATTTCTCGATCTTAGAGATCTCATGTGTTCTAGCCCCTCCAAAAAATTTTGGAGCTAGAGCACATCCGAGCTTACCCAAAAATAAACACAATATCCTAGACATCGTTCTTCATGATGGAGGAATATCCCTCCACCATGGCATCCTGCCAAAATTGTTGAGAAGCTACCTGCTTATAAGAAGAAGGCTTAGCGTACACCACCTCTTTCATTAGTGCGATATATCCTGTGTACCTATGTGTCTGCTTGCTCTACCTTAACATGGTTCTAGGAGCCTCAACATGCTCTCGGGCCTCCTGAATCAACCTATCAACCCACTTGGATCTCTTCCTCCCTATGCCAGGAGTCTCTAATTGAGTAGATGCCTATTCTCGTCCTGGTCTCTCCTCTTTATGATCCTTCCCTGTATCCTATTGTGCGACCCTCTTGCCACCTAGGCTGTGACTCAATCTGTGATCTTGGCGAAGGCTCTCTCCACCATGGAATCCTGCCAAACTTGTTGAGAAGTTTCCTCCTTATAAGAAGAAGGCTTAGCGTACACCACCTCTATCATCAGTGCAATATATCCTGTGTACCTCTATGGCTACTTTCTCTACCTTAACATGGTGCTAGGAGCCTCAACATGCTCTTGGGAATCCTGAATCAACCTATCAACTCACTTGGCTCTCTTCCTCCCTATGCCAGGAGTCTCTAATTGAGTATATGCCTATTCTCATCCTAGTCTCTCCTATTTATCATCTTTCTCTATATCCTGGTGTGCGACCCTCTTGCCACCTGGTTGTGACTCAATCTGTGATCTTGGTAGAGGCTCCTCCTTAGGAGCGAGTAGCTCCTCCATCTAAGGTACTCCAACCTTCTCTCGATATAAGGACTCCCTCAGAGCTCTGGACTCCACAAACTTCATATCCTACCTGAGAAATGTCTTCTTGAGTCCTGGTAGATACACCCTATATGCTTGAGTTGTCTCACTATATCCCACGAAAATCCTGTTTTCTGTTGTGGGCTTCAACTTCTTGCTATCTTTAGACACATTGCAATAACATTTTGTGCCAAAGATACAAAAGTATGAAACATCAAACTTATTTCCTGTGAAGGCCTCCTTTGGTGTAACTCGCATAAGCACCTTGTGTGGACTCTTGTCTTGCAGAAATACTACAGTGTTGCATTCCTGTACCCACAAGAACATAAGGCAATCCCTGATCATGCAACATGGCTTTGGGCACTCCAACAATGTTGTCGTTTTTTCCTCTCAATCGCCCCATTTTGTTGAGATTTATGGGGTGCTATAAACTCTCTCCCAATTCCCTCCTTGACACACAAGTCCTTGAAGGCATTCCCCACCATTTTCACTCCTCACTGCCTTGGTCTTCTTCCCGGTTTGGTTTTCTACGAAAACCTTAAACTCCATGAACTTGGTTAAGACCTCGTATTTCTTCTTCTTAAAAAATATCCAAGTTTTCCAAGAATAATCATCAATGAAGGAAACATACCTCCGTCTCATAAGAGACGGAGAAGAGAAGGTCCCTCATATGTCTAAATGCACTAGCTCCAAAATCCCTTTGGCTCTGCTGTCTCAACCATGAAAAGAAGTCTTGGCATAATTTCCAAGTATCCACCCCTTGCACACATCATCTTGATAAAAGCTTCATGCTAGCAGTCATGTGGCTATCCGCTGAAGAATATTCAACACCCCATGATTTAAGTGTCCCATGAACTTTTTCTAGATTTCTCCAACATCTCTACTTTGCTCACCACATGCCTTGCTGCTCAGGCCTGTGAAAATCTCTACTTGAAACCTGTAGATGTTCCTCAACCTCACACATATCTTCGCTGATCCAAAAGCTAAGTGCTTGAGGTATGCCTTACCTTTGTTTAAGATGACATCATAACCCTTGTCCTCAAGGGTAGCCACTGAAACAAGGTTCTTCTTCAACCCTTGAACATAAAGGACCTCACTGAGATGGAGAAGGCTCTCAAATTACCTCTCAAAGCTGACAGTAGTAACTCCCCTAGATGTGTACTTTCCATCATCTCCTAGCTTGATCTCAAATTTCATGTCCTTCTCCTTCAGCTAAATGAAATACTCCCTATTCCCGGTCATGTGGAAGGACGTTTTGGAATCAATATACCAGGTGCTACTTGTTCACTTTCCACGATCTTGGGATCTAGGATAGAATCTTAAAATCTCCGACACTACCAAACCAATAATCTCAACAAAGCTACTTTGCACAACGGAATATAAATAGCAATAAATCACACATGCACAATTATAGACAAATTTTTACAAAATATTGTACAACAACGCAATCTTCGTTATATTAAACCAACTGAGCAATACATTAGTATAGGGCTCTCGTGCAAGGGATAACGACCCTCAATTACTCACAAGTAATAGAATACAACATTCAATGACAATCTCGTTGCTCTAGTGCACAATCAAAACCTCTATGTTGTATCTTGTCTTGTCGGTCCTTGTCTTCCGATATTCTCTCTCGCTGCCCCTTAGTCCATCAAAGGACAACACAGAGTCTCCAGGAGGGCTTCTCTCTAGCTTCCCCTTAGTCCATCAAAGGACAAAACAGAGTCTCCAGGAGGGCTGCCACCTATCACTGCTGTAAGTTGCTTCTGCTACAATGAACACGAGCTGATCCAATCTACTCTTCTAGGCTGGCCAATACCTGAGCTATCTAATCTGCCTTCTAGTTGTCCACTATTCCATCAATGTAATGCACATTAGGCTCATCAAATTCACCCAACCTTGAGTTTTCAAGCTCTCTTTGACTACTTTTCAAGGGCTACTTTGGGTCACCAACACGCTGCCCTCCACAAGTCCATTGGCACCCATTCCAATCATTGTGAAATCTACTCCTAGGAGGGGCTTCTAACAACCAATTCAAGCCCCTCCAAATGTCTCCCACAGTATGCAAAAAAACTGATCCAAAACTAGTCTAAACCTAGACCTAATACAAGTCAAATATAGATGCAAACATAACCCAAGTCTGGTGACAAATTGTTGTATGATTGCGACATGGTTAGGGTATAACAATGACCTACATTAGCCCTACAACACACCCTCACAGTCCCTTCTTAGCCGCAGCTTCCCTTTATGAGACTCCTCTGCCTACATGATGTTGATATGGGCGCTTATTAACCCCCAAACAACCCCACACAACCCTGTTCTTAGGTGTTAAGGCCTGCGGCCTACCCACACCAACATCCTATGCTTACAACTTGCACAAAAAAATAGAGAAACCCACACTTATTTGTCACCAATACAGACCTGCACTTACCTCCTTATCTTTGGCTCTTCCGTAGGATAAAACAAACCTTCAAACAGACATGGAAAGGCTACCAAACAACCCTTTCCTCCCTCGTTGAATTGCCTTCTATCCTGCGGCCAAACAGAGGGGTCCTTATTCCCTTAGCCATGTTTCTTCTTCACTCTTCTTGTTTCCCTTGTATTTCTCAATTGAATGTCTCAAATGAACATCAATCACCTCTTATTTATACCAAACAAGAGGTCTCCACCAAATTTCCTAAGTGACATGTCTTTTGGACATTGCTACTTCAAGCCTACATGACTTGAATGCCCAAATATTCATTGTCAACTTCAAAAATTCATATCTCATCAAGGACATCTAGGATTTCGATGACTCTCCAAGCATTGGATTCTCCTCACCATCCTCTATCATCTCCATCCATCACATGTCCAAAATGATCCATGGTTTTGGTCCAAACATCAATGGGTTCAAAACCCCAAACTTGGGTTTCAAGCCCACAAATGACTTTTGTGGCGCTCCACCCTCCAAACCCTGAACCCTCGGGCTTGGAGTACCTCCCAAGCTACTCAAAAGTCGGCACTCCCTCTTAGCGAGGGAGGTACTTCCAAGACTAGGAAGTAACTCATCATCATCATCACTACTCGCAATACTTTCCCAACTCTTGGCGCTCACCACTGTAGCAATCCTTGTAGTATGAACTACACCTTTCTCGAAAGTATCGCTATCACTCGAAGCATCTTGTTTATTATTCTCCTCCTGGAGTGTCTTCCACTCTCTCCATGATTCCTTCTTGGCAGTTGTAGGAGCAGTCTTGCTCCCCACTAACCACTCACTCTTGTTGGGCTACAAAGTCTCCCTCTGAATCTGCAAGCTCTTGCTAGAACTTGACTCCCTCTGAGCCTCTAGAACCTGGACTTTCATCTCTAGGACCTGTACCTATACCTTTGAAGCTTGCACCTGCAACTGATTCTCTGGAACTTGCACCTAGTCCGCCTGATTCTTCTTCCCATGATCTATATGCTTGTCCGTCATCCTTTATAGACCACGCTCTCTAACTCCAAGCACAATACCTGCGAAGCTAGAGTATGTGGGTCTGAGTCTTGCCTTCCCATCCTAGAATAAGACCTCAAGCCCCTTCTTCTCGATTATCAAGATAGATATCACACTATATCTGAGTCCTGGTACAAACAATACATCGTGGATTCGCATCACCCGTCCTATCCCCATCCTAAATGGCACAACTCCCAATCCTTAGATCTCCTTATGACTCTTGTCACCCAACACCATGTGTAGTTTCGAGTCCCTTCAGCTAGAGTCTCGAAAAGATCTTGTGACCATGTCATATGTTTCGACACACCACTGTCCACGTACCATCCATCCTCATCGATAGTACCCTACAAGAAATGAGAGATCATAGAAAATTCCTCCTCCAATCTCTTGGTGAGAGCATCTATCTCAGCATAAGTGGCAACACCGACGACCTTCTTCCATTTCTTATTCTCGTCATCTCCCTTTTTTTTCATCGGACATCTCAACGAAAAATGACCCATCTCGCCACAGTTGAAAAAATTGAATTTACTCAAGTTCTTCTTTTGCTTACCCTTCATTCTTGCTGCATGTGCCATGTCATCATCTGAAGCCCTCTTCTTCGAATGAAGATACTTGTCTCGCATCTCCTCCTGAATGAAATCGTCCCACAACCTCTTCCAGTTTGGCAACTTCTCTCTAGCAACTATCCCTTTGATGAAGGGCTTCCATTCCTTGGTGAACCCTTTCAAGGAAATCCTCACCATATAATTATCTGAAATAGTCACACCGATGACAAAAAACTCATCTTTTACCTTGGACAATCTCGTAAGATACGAAATCACTCCTTCACCCTACATTATCTTGGTGACTTCAACTTATCCTCCAATACTAGTATCTAGTTCTTGTTGTTATTCTGGAAAAAATTACGAAGAGCCATCCACATCTCATGTGTAGTGTTCTTCCTGGACAAATGAGGTATTAGGGGATTCTTCACACCATCAAGGACGATCAATCTCGCCCTCGTATCCAAATCCTTGTACACTTCCAGCTCCTTAGAGTCAGTTGTCTTCTTGATGACTTTCTCGACGAACTCCCAGATCTTGTTGACCTACAAGACCAACTTGATCCTTTCCTTCCATGGACTATAGTTGGAAAACCCCTCCAACCTGTCCTCATACCAGAGACCAGCCTGCAACTTCAACATTATAGTGAGCCCTTCACCTACAATGTGACCAACTCCCTCTTAATTTGTACTTCGTTTTGCACTCTGATGATTCACTGTCTTCCAAAGTAGCTCAGACACGCTCTGATACCATGTGAACTTTCCACGATCTTGGGATCTAGGATAGAATCTTAAAATATTTGAAGCTATAAAACCAATAATCTCAACAAAGATACTTTGCACAGTGGAATATAAATAGCAGTAAATCACACATGCACAATTATTGATAACTTTTTAGAAAATATTGTACAAATATGTACAACAACCCAATCTTATTTAGGTTAAACCAACTGAGTAATACAACAACCCAGGGATCCTGTACAAGGGATAATGGCCCTCAATTATCCACAAGTACAAGAATACAAGATACAATGACAATCTCATGCTCTAGTGCACAATGACAACCTCTATGTCGTATCTCGTCTTGCCGGTCCTTCGCTTCCGATCTGCTCTCTACCTGCCCCTTAGTGCATCAAATGTGGGTAAAATCGACCAAGGCCAATAAAGTAGTGAGTGAATTGGGTTTCTTTCCATTAATTTCCGATCGAGCATAATCTATGGTTGTCCTAACGATAGGAATGATGTCTCAGGTGTCACACACGCCCCCTCACTTTGGTAGGGAGGAATTTGACTATCTGTTGGGACAATAGTGATGCATTCAATGCATCTGACACACATTGGAGATGCCAATGAGGATTGTGCAATCAAGGCAAGGCAAATTCGAATTCATTCAGAGGTCTTCTTCAGTAGGGATTGCACAGTGGAGGTAGGCTATCAGGAGGCAAGAAATTGGTGCATAGATATGCAAATTTCTGCATGACAGTGTGTAATGATTGTTGATTGTACTGAGAGCTTGATGTACTAAGCATTGTATGAGATTACTACATGATCCATTGATACACATAATATATGATAGTTGGGGGTTTTATCTTTAAGCTTTCCCGTTAAACAACTGTGTTTATGTGTGATTTATTTGCTTCATATGTGTTTGCAATTGGTGATTTAATTTTCGCAAGATTAACAGTGGAAGGATTCTGTATTTAGCAAGTAGATAAATATTGTTAGATCAGGATAATCCGGTAATACATCAGTATTAGTAAATTTCTACATGGTATCAGAGCAGTGTTAATCACCGGAGATTGCAATTGTGAAGCGGTGCTAAGTTTTGTGCTGGTGGACAATTCGAATTTGCAGTAGAAATTTCTTGGTGCGACAGTTGAGTATTCATTGAAATGTCTTTCAATCGGTTGCGACTAGAGTATTCCCTTGAGGGTAGCTCGAATTACATAGCCTGGAAGGATAGTATGGAGGCGGTGCTTGAAGATAATGGACTGAAGAAGTTCATCGATAGCGATGTTCCTAAGCCTACTTCTAGCGATGCTGCAGTACTTGACGCATGGCAAAAGAAGGTAGCGAATACAAGAATAATTCTGTTGGAAGGTGTGAAGGACCACATTATGTCAAGCCTTCACGTGAAAGCCACTCCATTTGCAATGTGGAAGGATTTGACAGATCTTTTCCAAAGCAGCAGTGACCATAGAAAGTTGGCGCTGAAAGATAAGCTCAGAAAAATCAAAATGGAGAAGGGCGACAGTATTCCAAAATATCTCACGAAGTTTGTCCTATGTAGGGGAGTGTGGGAATTACAGTTTCAGCTGATGACTTGGTGAGCTTGGCTCTCCTTGGGCTTCCGAAGAGTTGGCATGGCTACGAAGACTCTGTCAATGGATGGGAGAAACTGTCGGATTGGGAGAGACTTTGGTTGGATCTTGTGTAGGAGGAGATAAGGCGGAATACCAGGGATGGTTCTTCATCGAAGAATGATGATGAAGAGAATTGCGATTTGGCTGCCAAAGCAAGGAGAGGGAAGGGAAAGAAATCCCATCCAAAATACGAGGCTAAAGGCAAGATGCTGGATTTGTCCATAGTGAAGTGTTTTCACTGTCATGAACATGGGCATCTCGCCACTAACTGCCCACAGAAAAAGAAGAAAAATAAGGTTTTTGGAGTTGTAGTGGGTGAGGCCTTAGCCTCGCAATTGAACTTGATTTCTCCTTGATCGCATGCTTGGTTTCAAGCTTAATGGGATCGGTGTGGTATCTTGATAGTGGTGCTTCCTTCCATATGACAGGAGATAAGGACTTTTTTAGTGACTTGGAGGAGAAGGATCTCCAAATGCATAGAGAGATGGGCGACGATGGTAGATACAGTGCGACCGGAATTGGAACCATTACCTTTGAGAGGGAGTCAGGTAAACCATTTCTGTTGAAAAATGTTATGCATGTTCTAGGTCTGACGAAGAACTTGGTCTCGGTCGCTATGTTGGAGGACAAAGGTTATCACGTTGTTTTCAGGGAGGGAAAAGCCTTCCTGCGACATAAAACAATGGGTCAAACCAAGAGGATAGGGATTCGAGTTAATAATCTCTACAAGTTGGAGGTAGATGGTTGTGCTGCAATGATGGGCAAAGCAGAAGTAGTGGTGAGTTGGGATGAGAGTGAATTATGGCACAGGAGATTGGGCCATCTTCACCATGGCGCCTTGAAGATTTTGCAGCAGATTTCTACTGGACTTCCCAAGGGTACTCTTGCGCATTCAGATTAGTGCAAGGTATGTACTATTTAAGTTTTTGAAGACCACCTTTCATGAGAAGGAGAACCGTGCTTCGGTGATCTTGGTGTGGACCTTTCTCGGTTGCTTCAACAGCGAAACACAAGTATTATGTTATATTTGTTGATGACTATTCTCGTAGATGCTGGATCTTCTTCATGCGGAAGAAGAGCGAAAAATTATCAAAGTTTTGTGAGTTTAAAGGATTAGTGGAGAAGGAGTTTGGGAAGCAAGTGAAAGCTCTGCGGAGCGATAATGGTGGTGAATATATCTCTAACGAATTCAAATACTTATGTAGAAAAGAAGGAATTCGAAGAGAACTCATAGCGCCTCATAACCCACAGCAGAATGGGGTCGCAGAGAGGAAGAACAGAACGGTCGTGGGTGTTGCACGAGCTATGCTGCAGGACTAGGGCCTACCAATGCACTTGTGGGCAGAAGTATGCAACATTGCGGTTTATGAGAAAAACCGTTTTCCTCATAGAGTACTTGGCATGAGTACACCTGAAGAAGCTTTTACTGGTAAGAAGCCTGATATTTCTCATTTGAAGATTTTTAGCTCATCTGTTTACATTCATGTGACAAAGGACGCCAGGAAGAAGCTGGAGCCGACTGCAGAAGTTGGGATATTTGTGGGGTACACAGAAACACCCCATATTTATCGTGTGTATTTTCCAAACAGTCGAATGACTATGGTGCGATGGGATATAAAATTCAATGAGGTGAAAGCCATGAAGTTGTCACTTGAGAGGGAGCTACACTTGCATGCATAGGAGGAGCTACTTGTTCCCAAAGATGAGCCTCTAGATGTGGATTAGCCATAGGAGGAGATTCATGGATTGGAGGAGTCCACTCATGCAGAACCAAACATCAGAACAGGCAGAAAGCGTACCACAGAAGCTGAGAGACTGAAGCTTGATGCGGCAGAGAATGTAGGAGTCCCTACATCACAGCACAGACAGAGACAGTCACCTGACTGATTTACTGGATACATGGCTCTTATGAGCAAGTGTATCGTGATAGAGCCATATTCTTTTGAAGAAGCAGTGCAGGAGCTCACATGGGTAGATGCCATGGTGGAGGAGTATGACTCCATTGCCAGAAATAATGCTTGGGAGATTGTTCCAAGGCTGGTGGGTAAATCAGTGGTAGGTTCAAGATGGATCTACAAGGTAAAGCAAGCTGCTTATGGGAGCGTCGAGAATTATAATGCAAGATTTGTTGCCCGGGGCTTCTCACAGATTGAGGGGATTGATTATGAAGAAACCTTTGCACCTATCGCACGGTATTCTTCCATAAGGACCATCCTTGCTCTCTCAGCGCAGATGGGTTGGCACATTCATCAAATGGATGTGAAGACTACGTTCCTTAATGGGATCATTAAGGAAGAGGTGTACATTGAGCAGCCTGAAGGATTTGAGATCTTCAGCAGCGAGTCGCATGTGTGCAGACTCAAAAGAGCGTTGTATGGGTTGAAGCAAGCACCTCGTGCTTGGTACACACGAATTGACAGCTATTTCACTGGACTTGGCATCACCAAGAGTGAGGCAGATGCAAACCTATACAAAATTGTGGTGGAGGGTAAGCTTCTAATCATTGTTCTTTATGTTGATGATTTAATACTAACGGGTGATGAGTAGTTGATACACTCATGCAAGGCAGATCTTGTAAAGGAGTTTGAGATGAAGGATTTGGGCCTCCTTCATTATTTCCTTGGATTGAAATATGGCAGCAAGAAGGTGAATTGTTTGTGTATCAAGGAAAGTATGCTCGGGAGATACTTGGTAAGTTTCACATGGAGGACTACAAGCCCATGGATACTCCTCTTCCAGGAAATTGGAGGAAAGAGGATGCTACATCGGTAGAGGTTGTGGATGCCATTATTTATCGACAGTTGGTGGGAGCGCTCATGTATTTAGTTGATACAAGACCAGACATATGATATGCAGTGAACCAGCTTAGTCAAGCGATGGTTAATCCTACCAAGCTCTTTTGGAAGGCATGCAAGCATGTCTTGAGGTATCTCAGGGGCACATATGAGTATGGCTTATGGTATAGACATATGGATTAGGTGAAGTTGCATGGCTTCACAGATGCAGATTGGGTAGGTAGCCCAACAGACAGAAAGAGCACATCAGGAGGGGTTTTCAGTATTGGATCTACAACAGTTTCTTGGTATAGCAGGAAACAAATATCCGTGGTACTCAGTTCAGCGGAAGCGGAATACATGGCAGCAAGTCAAGCTGCATGTGAGGCTATCTGGATGAGGAAGATCTTGGTCGGTTTGTTTGGTTCTCATTTAGATCGTACAGTGATACATTGTGATCATCAGAGTTGCATTAAAATCTCGATTAATCCTGTGTTTCATGATAGATCTAATATTTGGGATCATCATATCAAATATTGTGTGCAGCGGAAGATCATGTTGCTTCAGTACATTCCTATGGAAGATTAGGATGCAGATATTCTGACGAAGGCGCTCAACAGGAGAAAATTCGAATACCATAGAGGCAGGATTGGGGTGAAGGATAATCCCTATCTTGTTGAGAGGGAGTGTTTAGATTCAACAAGATGATGAGCTTAGTGAAAAGTAAACACCTTCATTAAGTGGGGCCCGCAGGCTAGTTTTAGGTGTATGTCTATTTTTTAGACATGGTGAGCATATTCTATAAGTTGCAGGATGCTATTTGTAGATGGTTTGTCAAATGTGAAAAATATATGAGATTCTATTTTTAGATTATTGGGCGAAGTCTATTTATAGATCTTCAATCTAAAAATAGGTGCATGTCGATTATTATTAGCCATAATAATAATCCGACAATCAATATCAACTTATTCTCTTGGAGCACTTTGTTTCAGTGAACAGATTTGGAAAATTAGTGGGCTCAAGGAATTACGCAATTCCTAGGGTGGTTGGTGACTCATGCATGGAGGACTCAATTAGAACTGAAGTGGCAAAGTTATGACAGAGTTGGAAGAGTAGTTAATGGAGTTGTTATTCAGTTTAACTCAGTTAAGTGAGTTAAACTCAGTTGAGTTAGTTGTATCTAGTCTAAGTGAAAGATACACTAGTGAGAGTTTAGTGAATTAATTAGTTAATTAATTCACAACTAATAACTCACTAACAACTGAACAAATACAATAGTTAACTACTTGCATGTCAGTTCCAGTGGAGACCCAGTGGAGAGATAGGTGAAAGGGTGAGATGGACTATCTGTTGTGACTATAGTGATGCATTCAATGCATTTGACACACATTGGAGATGCCAATGAGGATTGTGCAGTTAAGGCAAGGCCAATTCGAATTCATTCAGAGGTCTCCTTCAGCAGGGATTGCGCAGTGGAGGCAGGCTGTCAGGAGGCAAGAAATTGGTGCATAGATATGCAAATTTCTGCATGACAGTGTGTAATGATTGTTGATTGTACTGAGAGCTTGATGTACTAAGCTTTGTATGAGATTATTAAATGATCCATTGATATACATAATATATGATAGTTGGGGTTTTTAGCTTTATGCTTTCCCGTTAAACAACTGTGTTTATGTGCGATTGATTTGCTTCATATGTGTTTGCAATTGGCGATTTAATTTTCGTAAGATTAACAATGGAATGATTATGTATTTAGCAGGAAGATAAATATTGTTAGATCAGGAGAATCTAATAATACATTAGTATTAATAAATTTCTATAGATTTGACCCCTGAGAGAGGGGAGATGTTTTTTTGGTCTATATCTATCATTTTTAGAGTCATTTGACTAGTTGGACATCGGAGGATTGTAACTAATGTAGCTTCTACTTTCACTTTCATAGTCAGAAATGAAAGGATGCAGTTGCAACTATTATCTAGGAATTCATGTGCAGTGGGTTTATGATAATGTATTTTCTCTATTATAGTATTTATTGAATGATATATAGCTTCTCTTTCATATATTGTATCTTCAGTGGCTTTCCTTATAGTTCATAGGTATAATTCTATTGATTTAGTTCTATTTATATGGAAATTTCATTTTGTGTTTCATGCTTCCAGTTTAATGAATTCATGATTTAACATGCTCATTAAATCACTCTACTTTTTCAGACACACCACCATACCTACAAAACCCTAAAACATCATAAATCCACTTCTACCTTGCTCTATATTTTTGCAGCTTTAAACCCTTTGATACCTAGACCTAGATACTTGGTTTCATCCTTGATCCAACATCAAACCCTAAAAAACAATCTCAAAACCTACCTGAGCCTATCATATCTAGCCTAATATTCTTCATTCCACAGTCAATCGTTGGCTATGATCACATAGAGAGAGCCCTCTCAGCTTGGTAGGGCTAGATACTAGGTCAAAGTGGTCTGTGGTTACCTTTGTCAGTCTCCTTTTCAGCCTTCGGAGAACTGGTGGAGTGCCAACATTCTGGCGCTGTTGCCGAGGAACGAAGTGACAGATCTTCCCCGGGAAAGAATGACAAGGATCAGATCTGATGGCTGATTGTGAACAATGATCAGGGACAAGAAGGTTGTTCATCTTTCACCTGGAGACTCTAGTGTCAAAGAATCCAAAGGTTCAGAAGTTTCATGGCGACTCCACTTTTCAATAACTGGTAGTCTGAAGAAATTTTTGGTGACTTCATTGTTGTAAAAATGGATTCAACTGCTCGAATGTATGCTCCTATGAATCGAGCTCATATTCTTGGTTTTCTGAATCGTATTCCTTGTATAGATTGGCAAACAAGACTGCCAAAGTTTAAAGGTCAAGACGGAGAAGATGCTAGTTTGCATTTGGTCAAATTGCATTCTCATATTCACATACTAAAGATTGAGTTTCCTCAAGATTGTCTGATGAAGATGTTCATGGCTACCTTGGAGGAAAAAGCGAGATCATGGTATGAGTGTGTACCATCTGCTAGTTTGTATTCTATGAAGGATTTTCATTCAGTTTTCTTTCAACGTTATCAAAGCTATAATTTTTCCTTATCGATGATTAATAGTTGTTGTGAGATCTCTGAAAATTTCATTAAATTTTTTGAAAATTTGTATGGGCATGAACAATGTATGGAAGAAGAAATCATAGAAGCCCTTTATGATTTTTCCTCCCAACAAGAATCAGTAGCTTCCTCCTTGGATAAGACAGACTGGGACCAAAAAATAGAAATTCCTATTCCTGATCCTGAAAATGAAAATCATCTGCTATAAAAATCAAGTTTCTCCTATGTCTGAAGATGAAATAGATCATCTCCTGAAAATTCATGTTACATCCCAAGCTAATGCAGGTTTGTAGTGACATAGTCAAAAATGTGTTAGTGAAACTTTTTCTGTTATTGAAAATGAAAATCTTAGTTTAAATGATGACAGTCATGAGACTGGTGAAACTATACAGGAAGTTGTTGTGAGTAAGCCAATTTTTGATGATTATTTCCTACAAGTAGATCAGCTAACAAATACTGTTGTCTTTCATGAAGATGATAGGGTTGTCATGTTTAACAATCTTGGAGAATGTTTTTTGTTCAAAGATGACTTAGACTATGAATGGAAGGGGAATGAGCCTGAGATAGATAGTATGCTAGAGATAAGAATAGAGTTTCTCATGCTTGAGGAATTTACAGTCAACACTCGGGTAGCAGAAGGTTATACTTCCCTATGCCTTCCTATGGATCCATAACCAAGTATTGTTTTAGATCAAAATGAAGGGTGTGCTTCTGTTTTTGCTGGATATCAAGACAAGGTAACATTTAAGGTTTTTGAAGATCCTTTTACTGATTTGATACAGTTAGCACGGAAGATGTATTTTCTTGTTTTCATGGACCAAAAGCATATGTTCAGTAGACATTTGGAGTAGCCTATCTTTTGTTTTTTCCGCCTGCTCGAGAAAAGTGAGAGCAAAATTCAAGTAAGTAGCCATCTGCTGGATTGGTTACACTGGAAAGATCACTTCACATGATTGTACATATGTCTTCAATAGGCAAGGAGTTGTCATTAGGATTTGAAGTCCTCAACTCTCGTTGATATGATGCCATCAATACAATTTGTAAGTTTTTTGTTTTAGTTCAAGCCAATTCAATTTGTCAGTTAGTTTTCTATTTCGAGTTCCCTAGCTGGAGCCAATGTTAGTGTCGGTCTGTTCAGCCTATCACCAGTGATCAAATATGATCTTACGATGTCTTATTAGGGTCTCAAAGTCAAATTTTTGTCATTTCATTAAGTCTTTAAGTAAAAATTTGGTCACTAGGTAGTATGTCTAGGGATATTTACACTCCTTTCAAAAATTTTACATGATGGTCCTTGTCATCACTCAGCTAAGTGTACCATCATTGTAAGGTCATCATCATCACTCCAGTCAACATCATCATGATTTCATTCAGTTCAGTGTCTCCATTAGGTCATTATGGTTTCAAGGTCACCAAATCTGTCATTCCATGCACAAAATCTGACAATGGAGTGGGAATAGGTAAATTTGTTCAAATGTAATTCATGTTTCAATATGTAGTAAGTTAATCATGTTCTTAAAGATGCAAATAAAGTGTCAAAGTTACGAGTTTACAAAGCAAAGTGAAAAGGACATGTAGTGGGCCATCCCACTACCATGAAGAAAAGTGACCACTACAAGCTATAAAAGGCCAATTAAAGATCATTTGTTCATTCACCTCATTGAATAAGAGCTCTCATTCATCACCAAGTGAAAATTCAAGTCAAAAACACTCCAAGATTTGGTACCAAAGTAGCCACACTGCGCTTTTTTCCCTCCACGCTACGCTTTCTTCCAAACGTTGTGTTTTCTCTCTTGGAGGCATCAAACCAAGTTATGGAGGCTAAGGATATCACAGTGTCTAGCATCAATGGACAAGTAAGTTACACCTCAGAAAACCCCTCCTTGTAGCTCAATTTCATAATTTTAGTGTGTAAACCCTCCATTGGCCCCTACGCTACGTTTTAGTGGCTAGCCCTAATTTTCAAGTTTTTCAAGACAAACACACTCTCCCATAGATTTCTTAACCTTCCTCACACTCTAAAACATCCCCCACAGCCTTCACATCCCCTCATTTCCATTTTCTAAACCCCAAACCCTAAACCGTAGCCTAATTTTGCAATTTTGGGCAGTTTTCCTAGCTAGGATTGTGTAAACATTTCCTAGCCCAAACCCCATTCTCATTTTACTCCATTTCACTTCCTATACCTCCCTAAGACCCCTTCCCATCTCCCTAAATTTTCCCACTCTCATCTCCCTTCCCTAATTCCTTCATCCTATCCCTTTTCTCCCTTCCCCTGTTTTGACCTATTAGGGTTCTACCCCTTTACCAACAACCAAATGGAGGAGAATAATTATTATAACAAATGAGGCTAGGTGATAAGACATGAGCCCTTAACCACTCTTGAAATGATGTCTACACCATTTTCCAAGCACTATTTTCAAGCAGTAGGGTGTCTTCCTTTTTGTGAAAAAGTTGAGAAATTCAAATACAATGTCACATTGATCAAATTGTTTTCCACTCAACTCAAAAGGGACAAAGTAACAATTGCAGGGGTTACTTTCACTATATCAACTGATGTAGTATTTGAGACCACAGGTATCCCTAATCACGGTGAAAAATGGTTTAAGAACAAAGACTTAGACCTTCATAATTATCAGCCCTATCTCAGAAGACATTATAAACAACACATGAAGAATATTTTTCCTGTTGGGCACCTCCTTGAGAAGTATACACCACTCATGAAGATCATCATGAAATACTTCCCCTATGAGGGAATATTTTCTAGATTATATGGGTATTATGTCAGACTTCTCATGCATTTCATAGGGGTAAAGCCACTCAATTTTGCTTATTACCTCTATAGAAGTTTGGCAAATATGGCAGAAAAGGTTCAACATAAGCAGAGTAGTCTTGAAAGTAGCCTATTCCACCATGCTCTAATCAAAATCATTGTTTTACACCAGCTTGAGTAGAAGAGCATCACTTGGGAAACTTTTGTGCAGGCAGATGTCTTTTTGTCTTCTAGTAGCCAGCCTACTAGCCCTAGTTCACCATTAGCACGATCAGCACCTTCAACACCATCTAGACATGTGGAGGTTGGCTCACCCAAACATACTAGAGAGGCATAAGGCTTGTGTTTTCTCCTCATATTGAGGAAGGGGCCAAACCCACATCAGCAGAGCAGGGATTACATTCACAACAAGAGACATATATGCATGATGAGGAGCATGACTTTGACTTAGTAGACTTGGAGGCCAATGAAGAGCATGAAAAACTAGAGATGATCATCAATGAAAAATATGCTCAGATCAAAGAACTCAAAAGACAACTTGGCAAGAGCTAATTTCATGATTTCCTTCCTAAAGCAAGAAAACAATCAGTTGAAGGAAAAATAATTGTATTTAGAGAAAAGCCAATTTGAGGCTAGCTGTATGCATGTTGTAAAAGGAAAAGCAGTGGCTGACAGTGAAGATTTGGAAAACCATGAAGAGAAGGTGACAAGGAAGAGGCCAAGGACCATGGGTCTCCGAAGAGCATTGCAGAAAGAAAGAGAGAAAAATTCATCAGATGAAGAGTTGAGTTTTGAAGAAAGGATATCCATAGAAATCAATGAAAAAAGGGAGTTTTGGCTTGAGAAAGTAAATATTCACTTGGAGAAGCTCCTTGACAAGGCCAACAGAGACAACAAGATGCAAAAACACATGGTTGACCACTACTATGAAAGAAATCAGATTTGCAATGTCAAAGTCAAACAATTGCAAGCCAAACTGAAGGAAACCCTAAAAAGTAAAAAGCAGAAGGAAAACTTGGGGATTCTTGCTGATACTTCTTTAGTGGCATAACATACCTTATGAGGCACCTCTGGACCAATTTTGAGGAATTTTAGAGCAAATTTTGTTTTTTGTGACATTTTGGTCAAAATTGGAAATTCAAAAAACCAGTCACACTGGCAAAAGCGCAGCGTAGGCCTAGGAGGGGTGACGCAAAGGCAACATAAGCTCAAAAAGGGTCATGCAGAGGGATGAAGGCCTAGCCAGGGTGATGCTATCACTCAGTGACCAGCGTTGGGGTTTCAATGGGCCAAATCGGGCTCCTATTCAGCAGATCTAAAAGGGTGATGCAGGGACTACGTAGGCACCTGTGGGGTGCTTCATTCTAAGCTGAATTAGCCATAATATTTGTCTCTAGAAATAGAGGTACATCTACCACGATTTTCTCCATTGGATAAACCACTACTGCATAATAATAAAAACCCTCAAGAGATGTTGCATCGGTTTTCCCGCATTGAGTTTTTCTGGGGACATTTGTTCGAAAAATATTGTGTGTCCTTTTTCGAATGTGCTTAATTCTTCAGTTTTTGATTTGTATGTATGTGTAGGAAGAAGTGTATTTACTTCGATGTTTTTCATGTATTATTCAGAAAAATAACTTGTTAATTTAATAAAACATGTAGGGGAAGTAAATCAGAATACTGTTGCGGGATTTATGTTTTGTGATTTCAGAAATTATGACATTCCCCCTATCAACAAGAGCCAGGTCCAACAAGGACAAAAAAAAAAGGAAGCAATCTGTAACCTTTCAACTTTTCCAGATATTTTCAACCAGGAGGAACCAGATGCCTTTTACCTTCTGCCTTCATCACCAAGCCCAATAGAAGCCATTAGAAGGAATTCAGTTAGTTGTTACTTACTATGTTTATTCACAATGTTAGGGTCATGTTATCGCTTCTTGCCGCCTACACCTACCTACAAGTCAGTGGAAAAATCCTTCAACCCCACAAGGTGTGGTTGGTGGCAAGGATCTCAGAGAAGGGGTTGTCACACTTATCCCGACTCTCTCCGTTTTAGCTCTCTCCTAGGTCAGCTAAGGGGGGTGGTCCCTAAAGTGAAGAAATTAAGTTAAAATATGGACTACTTTTAAGAATTTTTGAGCAAATATGATGTGAGCAACATGAAATAATAATGACAATCAAAAACCACAAACCAGTTCCTTATACAGAATTTGCTCAACATTTGATATATATATATATATATATATATATATTTTTTTTTTTTTTTTTTTTTTTCTCAAGAAGTAAAATGTAATTCTCTCAGAAATTGAAAGCAAAGTAACCTTTAAATGCAAAAAAAAGATTGTTAGCATAAGATATTGCAAGATTCAAAAAATTGAAACATATCTTGCCAAAACTCCACAATTAGTAATCAGCTCGGAAAATGTGAACAAGGAAATTCCAAATGTGAAATTAGAATTGAAACATAAAAATAAAACACTTGTTAAAAGAATTACAATACTTGCTTTTGGAATAACTTTGCATATGAAAACTCAAGACCATCAAGAGACAAGTAAAGTAAATATGATGGATAATGCTCTTGGTTAATTTTATTATTAGTTACCTCTACAACAAGATTGCAAATGAACTCTTCAATCCTCAAACCTCACCCTCGCCCAAAGATATGGATCCCACAATGAGGAGTCAATATAGGAGTAGAGGGTCCCTAAGATGTCTATTCAACCAACTTATGTTGGAGGTAAAATTTTAGTGAGTGTTAATTGTCCCAATTAAATTTCTACATGCGATGTTTCAAAAGAAACAAAAATGAGATTGTGCTCATTGCAATAACAAATTAAACTTGAGAAACAAGAATGGAAATAAGCTCATATGTGTTGCACCAATAAATGAAAGTAGGCAAGTTAAGTGATATAGATTTTCTTTATCATACAATTGTTTCAATTGAGAGATAATGCTACAATAGTTACCAAAATATATAGCACAAATGGACCAAACAATGAAACATGTGCCTAAATAACCATGAAACAATTAAAACTTGCCCATAATATAAATCATTCACACATAGAAGAAATTTGCTCAAGTTTGCAAAATTTGGAACTTATGCATGTTAGATTTTTTAGACACAAGATTTAGTGAATGAAATGTGGAGTGAACATGTTGTTAATTTTAAGCATGCATGCGATGGAAATAAGCGTAAAAGAGACTAGAAACAGAGTCAATCCACCCACAAAAGGTCCTTCCTCTTCAATCGAGGAAGGGGGATGCCATGGGAAAATTTACCAAGATCCCTCAAGCAAAGAACTTTATTTTATTAGTGATTACAATGATTAGAAAAGATTCCTCTAATAATGCAGCCCAAGAAATGAAAGGAGATATTTACAAATATAAGAGCTTGGAAAAACTAGAATCTCCTCCCCTAAGTAAGTCAACGAAAGTAAATGGAAAAACCTTCTAAATCAAAAATTTTGCAAGCCTCAAAGGCCCACAGCCTAGATATCTTGTTGCTGCCCCTATAGAGCTCACGACCTCCTTACAAAATCAGTGCTTGAGTTCATGGAAGGTCCCGCATGCAAGATTATTAGTAGTTTTCCGACACCTCTTCTTCAAACTCTTCGTTGTCGAAATCTCAAACCTATGGGCTTCTAAAACAAAATCAATTAATAGCGTAAAAGAAAGCAAAATAAAACAATATTATATTACAAACTAATGTACAAAACGCTACCTCAAGTAATGGGAGTGAACCCCCATAATTTCCCAACTTAGAAATTGCTCTTAAAATAGCTTGTGTAACTTTGGAAGCTCTAAAAACAAGTATTTTAAATTTTAAATGAAGTAGATGATCAAGTAGCTAGAGAATGATAAAAATCCCTCATGGTCTTCCTTTGATGAAAGACTTGGGGTTGAAAATAGCTGAGTCTTGGATCGCTTTGAATCTAGGAGTGAGTTGGTCTATGTGAGACTTCTCCCATGCCCAGATGGATTTCTTGCACACAATACAAATAGATCTTCCCTACACACTTGAACAAATATTAGTTTTCAAAAGGATTAGAGCATCATAATGAATAAGATAAACCAAACATTCCTTCGAAAATGACTTGGCAAGCTTATTTCTAGAATGCTACTCTAAATCAATGATACATGCAAGCTAGCTTGCATGTATCAATCCAAGCTAGATGGAAAATATAAACTAATACTGATCAACCATGTAAATGAATTCAAACACAATAGCAATAGTATGGAAATAAATCACCTCATAATGCCAAGAGAACATCCGCTAAATAGCCCCAAAGTCTTGATTTTATTGATATGCAAAATGATAGAGTTTCCTCAAGCCCATTAGCTCATAACATGATAGAATAATGAGAACCAAGGCTCATTTAAATAGGAAAATGTGAGCCAATCCCAATGATCAATATATCAAATAAGTGACACATAATTGCCAGCCCCAGTGTTAAGTTAATTCAAGCTACATGTGGAGAGATGATTGTTGTAGGTGGCATCAAAGAAAATCGAACTCCATCCAAGTGATGGAGCTGACTGTTGTATATTGTTGTGTGAGTCCCCTTTAACTAGCAGTGTAATTCCTTGTTGACTGGTGCGTATTCAATTGTTGATGCCATGTGTGTATTAAACTGCAGTAAGTGGGAGACAAACTCCCTTTAAACTCTACTTGTTGCCTTAGTTAAATGCCACCAAGAATGTGTTAATTGACTGTTGTTAAGTATAGGCTTGATGGATGTCCCACTGTGTTGCATGTATGTTGTAGACTAGGACCTTGTATGATTTAATTGGCTAGCTCTGGAGAAGGAGCAACAATGCATGAGTTAATTGGGAGACAAAATCCAATCAGAACTGACATCTAATCCATAAAAATTTTTCCCATAATATGCCAAAATGTGTTGTGTATTAGCTGTAGTAGACTGCATGTAGGCTAATCTTATTGTGTGTTGACTATTGTAGATGATGGCTATTTCGTTCGTGTAAAGTTTGGTGGAGACATATCTCCCCAAATATATAAATCAAACCCCAAACAAATCAACCACATGCACGCTGATTGTTTCTTGCTGCGTGGAGCTTTGAGTGACTGTGCAGTTTGTTATGCGTAGAGGTTGATTTCAAACTAGAGTGCTCACACCCACGTCTGTCTTCAATTCTCTGCTGGAAGATTCGTTGACCATTGATGGGCCTACGTGGAGTTACAATTGGTCATGTGCGTAGAGCTTTTTTAATTGGCATGTGCATAATTTGTTGTTTAGATTGCCTCATACGTTGACCATGGAGTAAAGTGGGGTCCCTTCCCACTCAATTTATCCTAACTTTAGACTTTAATATATTTGATTTGAATTAAATCAAATAGTAACTTCAAATTTTCTTCTTTGCCTCATGAATTCCTCGTTGGACCATTTGGTTGCTTTTGACTTGCTCACTTGGAAATTTGTCTTTGACCTGTGCTTCATGTGGCGGGCCCCGCATGGCTACCACATCATCCTTTACTTCTCCACATAATTTCCATGTCAAAATTTGACTTATTTAGTCTTTGGAAAATTTTCTAAATTTTTCCAATTATTATTTTTTTCTCATTTTTTCCATTGACATTAGGAAAATTGGCTTTTGAGGGACTATAAGTTGTTTTTTGACTCTCAAAGTGGGTCTTAGGATAATTTTGGGTCTCTGGGGATGAATTTCGAGTGGTCACACACCCCCGACATTTCCTAAGGCCACTTATTTACATCATTACATAGAAATTAATTAAAAAATCTCGTTTTGCAGGAAATTTTTAATTATTAAAAAATCCTACTTAGACCTAGTCAAATTCCGTGAAATTTCAGAGATGACCTAGCATGGTAATATACATTGACTCTAGACACTAAGATGCATTAGGGGCTCAACCTTCAAGCCGTCACCCCGGCTTCGGGGTAATGCAATGAGTGAAAAACCCTAGAAAATTATTCGTCTCTAAAAAGAAGCAATAATTAACCAAGTAAAAAAAACACTCCAAGGTGTACTCGCTTGTTGATCAAGTCCCCACATCCTAGGCCTGTTACATGGCTTTATTCATCATGCTAATGACATTTATACAATATCCCCGTAGGGCTGCAGAATCTGAGGACTGAAGAAGAAAATGATAAGAAGAAGAAGTAGAGTTTAAAAACTCTGTTGAAATGATGATATTTGATGGTATAAATTTCTTACGGTTCATCCTTGGGAATGGAGTCGTCACATTATCATCAAGTGCCACTCCTATGGTCAACAGGTCATAATTGCAAGAGGATGCAATAGACCACTCATTCCAATAAGTTCCACAAGACAAGGGAGAGTAATGTTGTTACCAGGCAAGCATATCGATTGAGATAGGGTAGATGCACACTTCATGGGATGATGTACTTTTATTTAGACAACGATGCTTATATTAGCTACACCCAAAAATTCTAAGTTCTATGTGATTTTTTTTTAATTTATCGATCCCACTCGATTATGAGGTGGAGCAGGATGAGTCCACAAATTAGAAACAGTCTTCTGCGATGGGTGGGTGAGGATAACCTTCCTTCCTTTAGCCAGTCGCCTGTAACTTTCAACCTTCAACAGAGGCCTAACCAAATCTGACAGCCAATTTTTATTCTTACTCTCTTGGCTCTTTGCATCCCATGCATGTGCTCTTTAGCCATTGTATTTTCTACGCTAATTATGTATATATGTATCTATCTCATTCAGTGTGTGTGTATTTCACTATGACTGGATCAACTATCTGCTATAGGAAATGAACTTATGTCTGTGCCTCACTCACTCACTTGGCCTCGTACCATTCTATACCGTGTAGGGTATAGTTCTTTGTAGGGTAGAGGGTTCAGTTCTTATAGTTTGTAGGGTCTAGGGGCAAAGTAGTAGAGGTATAGGGTATAGGTTCGAGTTCTCTGTATGTTTGTTTATTTTATGTGGGCCGTGGGGATATTTTGTGTTATGGGGATGACTTGTGCTATCAACAATGCCCTATTGGTTGACCGACTCTAATTATATTGTCATCCATTTTGAATATAATATTTTTATCAATCTCGTCTATTCATTGATTTCTTACATTAAAATATTTAGCTTAATGTTACCTTCAAGGAGTTAGTGAAAAGGATTGAGGAGCCCTTCCTTCCCCTTAGTGATATTTCCTACTTATTCTAGTGAAATTGCTTCTTTCCCCCAGTGAGATTTCCTTCCTACCTTTAGTGAGATTGTTTTCTTCTCATAGCGAGATTGCTTTCGAATATCAAAACTTCCCTACTCAAACAAAAAAGGGTTCCGAGAGCGAAATGCCTTGGGGCTTTCAAATCATAGAGAAAATATATATGCTTAAATCGGTTTCTCTATTCGATTGGCCTCTCTATTTTCAATGGATTGACTCAGTTTGATTTTGTAGGGAGGCGAGCTACGACTCCTTGGAAAAGACCCATATTCGAAAATGATTATCTCTAAACATCTGAAGAAAAGAGGAATAGTAGTGGCGAGTGTTGATTGGGTCCAACCCCCAATAATATCGATATCCATATCTTCAATAAGTAGGTATAAATTAGGGAGAAAATCTCTAAACTAAACTAAATAGTTACTCGCCTTCTTTCTTCTCCCACTTCCTTCCCCGATCACCTGGGTATGGGTAGGACAAAAATAATTAGTTTGATTCACCTCTCTATTTTAAAAGGGATGGAATACCCCTTGAAAAGAAAAGGCTAACGATGCTTGTTGAATCACCTTTGGATGCATTTACTTTCTGTGTGGAGAACTGTATGGGGAAGGGATATATCGGTGATGTATGTACGACTATAGCACCAGTGAGACTTGCTGGACGAATCAATTTTTCAATAACCGACCTGAATATAAAGCTCTAACCTCCCATCTCGAGACAAACTAGTCTAGTTGTACTAGACTGGGTACCTGAATGCCCACCCACCTTGGTCTTAGGACTGGGTGGGAGGGAGCTTAACTATACTCTCTATTTTGAGAGCCTCCCACTCAATTTTTAAGTGCACTTCCCACCCTTTAGTTAACTTCCCACCCACTCTCCCCAGACTTGAGCTTAGAAGATAATAGAATAGAAGATAAATCTTATCCTCTACGTATATTAATATCCATTAGAAGAAGGGAAGATTAGAACCCATGCAATGCGATCAAAAAGAGATTGTAGGTACAACCTATAATGGATTTCTTTATTAATAGATGACCTAACCTATAATGGACATGAGTCGCTTTCTTTTTCATAGATGGTTGGGTGCACCCATGCATGTCTTCCTAAAAGGGTTATAGTTGTAGTTGAGTGTCTTGTTCTTATCTATTGGGTGGGGCGTTGAGACCTCTCTATTCTAAAAGTGTGTGAAAGCATGCGCTACTCGCATCATTGAATGCAGGTTAGGTGTGCTTTTCCCAATGATAGATTGGTATGTCATTCTAGTTGGATGGGTACACCAGATTTTGATTTTCCCAGCTACATTAGATGCGTCAATCTGATCTAATCCCTTCTTATATGAGGAAATTGTACAAAGAATATTAATGACTGCAACAACATGGAAGCTCAGTTGGGAATGAATGAGGCCAGGTCGAGTAATCTCAGCTAAAGGTGGGATCCCCTCCTATATTCCTTCCACCCACCCCTACTTGACGCTCATCGCCTACCTTATTCTCCATGGTGATTAAGCCAACTCGGTTTGTAGGAATTCAATAGCAGACATTCAAAGGTAGTCTAATGTTAGCTTTGAAAATAGAGGGGCAGAACCCCTCATTTATACCTATTTTATGAGGAGATTCGCTTCTTTCTCTCCCCCGAATGAGCATGCATGAACGAATCAGTGTTGCCAAACATCTCTATTTTCAAAAAGTGGAGCTCACTTAAATAAGGATAAAGAGGGTGGTGCTAATCAATAAATCGAGGGAATATTGAGTCACTAAGAATATAGTAGGGCTCGTCTGGAGAAAAAAACGTTTTTTATCCCTGGTTATAGATAAAGAGTTGAATGGTCCTCTCCTCTATTTTCAAATTCAAATGGGCCTTCTATTTCAATTTATAAGCATGGCCGACTAGATTCCCCCTTTTCGGTCTAGGGTGAGACTCGAATTATTCTCCCCACTCGTCTTCATTCCATGTTGAAGCCCCTTTATCCCCACCCAATGGATATCCAACCCAACCTATTTATCTTGTATTTCATCATTTCGCACTTAATAAAAAGTAGGATATCTCGTCAAGATGAAAGGTTGGGCTCGACCAATGAACCATGGGAAGTTCCCACCTTTAGTGTATTGTTGCCACGCTCTACCTCTTAAAATATTCAGGCTGCCTCTCCATCTTCAATTCGCCCATCTATCTGAATCGAAATAACTACGTCAACTTATATATCACGTCTTTAGGTAAATAATAAGCTGCGGGGTGGGTGGAAATAATAAGACAATTTTACCAGCATCTATTATAGATCCATAGGCATCATCAAAGGAGGGAAATAAATGTGAGCAGTTTCTTGTTTGAGAGTCGTCATTAGTCCCAGTTCCAGGTGCAAATCTAGATCCCGTGCAAATCAAGCCTTTTGATATTTGTGGAGTCCTAAAAAGGTATGTTTTTTATGATTATTTCAGTGGCTTTTTAATAGAATTTGTGAACCTTTTTGTATCATGAATTTGGAAAGTAATAAGGAACTATAACAAAACATGTGAGAATTGATATGCAAGACTTAGCCACTGATAATGGTTATTTTCTGTACAGGAAAAGGAGAAAACGAGGAATTTCCGCTCCAAAGGAAGAGACAAAGTCGAGATAACTGTTGTCCCTCTGAAGGTGAACCGAATGCAAACAAGGCTAAATAGATTACAGCAAATCGGCTCGGAAAAGAAGGAGAAGACACCAGCTCGGTGCCAAAGAAAGGAAAGGATGAAGAATTAACAGTTTGGCGAATCCCTCAGGATCTTCGATCCTGAGGGATCGCTGCTTTATTTATCTTGTTACTTGGACATCTCCGCCGTCGCCTTTATATAAAGGGACAACACTGTTAGCTTGAGATAGGAAGGATACGCTTTTATGTAATTTTCTGTGAAACATCAGCTCTGATTATTAA
This sequence comes from Pinus albicaulis, assembly GCA_034641835.2. NCBI lineage: Eukaryota > Viridiplantae > Streptophyta > Pinopsida > Pinales > Pinaceae > Pinus > Pinus albicaulis. The sequence goes on along the minus strand of CM076570.1, from coordinate 1,124,406,813 downwards.
GTCTCGTTGAGAACTGGTTCAATGTATTTTTGACCGATGCATTAATAAAAGCTTGGTGATTATTTCATCTCTGCGTCTGGATTAACTTAAAGCGGTGTATCCTTGGAGGCTAAGGGCCCGGCCCCGAAGGACACTTGCTTCTGTACCATTACGACTTGATTTCCGCGTGGTTTGTTTATCATTGTTATTTGGTAATTTGATATGCTTTATAAGTTCATATTACATGCTCTGTTAAAGATTGAATCATTGAGGTTTTTACAGATAGAATCGTGTGTTGACTCCGCATCAAGTTATTAATCCTTTTAAGAGTTAATTGCATGTTCTTACTGTTCTGTTACAGATCTGTTATACTAAACGTTCATGTCGTGTGCGTTTCTGATTTATCAGTACTGTTCCATAATTCATTAATAGTTATTGTTGTTCCATTAGTGTGATTTGTGTGAATTTCCTTTAGAGTGAAAGAATGTTATTTGATTGCAAAGAGTGCATTTGAGTTAATAGATTAAGTTTGGTTGCAACCCGCGGGACTTAGTTATTCAATTGCTGTTCCATTTTAGATTTGTTGTTCTATTCCAGAATTGTTGTTCAATTCTTTATTCGCTGTTCCATTTAATCGCATTTTTTGTTTTGGTGTGAGAGATGATCTAAGGCTGTAGTGAGCATTGGCAGTCAGTGTCTAGCTCCCAGGCTCGTGGTCTATGCTCTAATTTCCTTTCCATCAGTTTCCGAAGGGATGGGTTATCACTGCCGAACCCTTGACTGATAAGCTGTTGAGTTTTCTGAGTGTGTGATTTATTCTTTGAAGTAATTTAGTTACAGACAAGCATCCGTTTACTCTTGTATTTCTTAAGCACTATACTACTAGCATTACTCTGACAAATGATAGCCTCAGATTGAGTCACTCTTTGTAATAACAAAACGCTCCCGGATTGACATATTAATGTGAGGTAATTAGAGGTGAAAGAGACCCTTTTTATAGCTCTACATTTTGGCGCCGTTGCCGGGGAAAGAGTGTAGCCATTTGTATTTTTCAGAGTAGTGTACGAGCCTGCTAAGGAGGAGTTGGATCCTAAAAACGGAAGGTAAGAACCTACGTGCGGAGCATGTAAAAACCCTGCTCCACTATCCGCTTTCCTAACAGATTTGTTTTTGCTTTGTTTGAATAAAAGTTGGTAGTTCATTTTTGAGTGCATGACTAAGCAGAAAAGACCAGAAAAGAATATAAAACCCCCATCCAAGCCTGAAAAAGCTAAGGGGCCGGTGACCCTTGGCCGAACGACCTTCATAGACGAAATCTATAAGAAAACAGAATCTCAGCCATCAGTAGGCTTCAAGAAAAACATTTCTAAACCGCCTACTAGTTCCCTTCAGGCCACGGGATCACCATCTGTAGCCTGTGCTGAGGTGCATAGTCAAACTGAGGAGCAGGACTTTCAAGAAATTGAAAATTCCACTCCAGAATTATTGCAGGAAGGGAACTCTAGCAACTTTTGTGAAGGAGAAGGAGAAACAGGGGAAACCAAGGAACCAAAATCCCCTATTGAAACAAATCAACCATTAGATAGCCCAGATAAGGGGAGTGCTGCGAAAGTCATTGTTGAAGGAGTTCAATCTCCTCAGACACTTGGTATTCTCATTATTCCAGATAAGGGGAGCGCTGTTAAAACTATCCCTGTCCCTGTCAAAACAGTCCCCACTCAACCTAGGAATACCCTCCTAGATATCCCAGAAGGTTATTGGCATATATTCGATCCCATGGCTCAAAACCAACCAAATGCTCAAAACCAACCAAATACTCAAACCTCTACATTACAATATCCTATAGTGGATTCTGCAGCAAATGCACCCATGAAAGCTATCCCTCTTCAGCATATCCCTACATTTCACGGACTCACATCAGAAGATCCGGATGCATTCTTATTCGAATTCGATGTGTTATGTAGGGGGTATGATTACACCACCGATCCCCAAAAATTGAAATTATTTCCCTCTACATTGAAAGGGGCTGCTTTAAGATGGTTTATGGGGCTAGGTGGCAGGGTTATCAACAACTGGGATCAAATGAAAGAATCCTTCTTAAAGAAATACCAGGATTATTGTAGGTCTAGAGAATTAAAAGACGAAATATTTCAGATGACAGCCAGACCAAATGAAACATTAGAGGAGTATGTGGAACGTTTTCAGTATAACTTACAAAGATCCCCTTATGCATCGCTACCTTTACCTGATAATGTGTTAAAAACTGCATTAATGAGGGGCATGAAGGAACAATGGATTGAAACATTAAACATTATGGGAAAAGGGGATATTTATCAAGAGAGTTTTGCTGACATTATTGATTTGTGTATCAGGAGTTAAAGAAGCAGCACAAGAATAAAACCGACAGAATACGATCGGTTTGCCAGAGATAACAAAGTATCAGCAGAAGGAGTAACACGCGCAGAAATTGGAAATTTATTAGAAAATTTTAAAACCGATATTATGGGGACACTAACTACACAACTTGATATGGTGCAGGCTAAACAGAAGCAGCTGGAGGCAGAACAGAATTTGGCAATCTTCTGCCCCCGATGCAGAAAAAAACATAGCCACAAGGAGTGTCCACTGGATAAAGTCCAAACATGCGCCATATGTACAAAAGATCACCTTACGGAGAGCTGCCCCTCACTTCCTGGATTGAAAGCGGTATATAAGGAAGCAGAAGAAGAACCAGAATCGGTGAATTCGATCAACCAGCGCCGCCCGTGGCAGCCGAGACAACCTGGTATGTTTCCAGACCCAACCTCTTTCTTTCAAAACCCACAATATAATGCTCAACAATATGGTATGTGGAAAAATCAATCTCAACCCCCATTTACAAACTGGTCACCACAATCGTTTCCTTCTTCAAATCCATGGCTGAATCAAACAAGCCAAACTGGTTGGCCGAATTTCCCTTATACTCCACCATATTGGCAAAATGGCCCATACCCTTCACAGTGGACTCCCTCTACTTCACAAAGTTCACCTTGGCAGACAAGTTGGCAAAGACCGATGTACCACCCAGCTGGAACTATTCCGCTCCCTCAACCTACTTTGCCAGCCTTACAACAAAATCCCCAGTCTAACCTGAGACCGCAACTCCCAGCCCAACCCGATCCCAATCCAAATAACAGACAGGTCCAATCTATTCAAATCATAGAAACACCAGAAATAGGACCCAACCTGAGGGAGTGCAATGATCTTCAGTTAAGATCTGGACGTATAATTGAAACTGAGGGAGATAAACAGTTCATATTGAAGATCAGTTACCAAGAGAACATCAGTTACAACAAGAGGATGTAAATAAGCAACAAACCCATAATCAAGCAACCACATCCTCTCCTCCATTCCCAGAACGATTAGCCATACCTCGACCCATACAATATCCTGACTTTGACATTCTGGGAGAATTACAAAATATGTACATAAAAATTCCATTCCTCCAAGCCATTCAAGACATTCCCATATACGCAAAAGCTATCAAAGAATTGTGCATAAAGAAACCAAGGAGGAATATAACAAATAATCCAGAATTCAATGAGTGGTGCTATCCATGACCTCTTCTCTAGGAGAGAAACACCTTAAATATGAAGACCAGGGGAATCCAATTATTAACATTCAAATTTGTAATTAGGACTATTTTGCTCTAATGCCTTAGTTTAAGTCAGGCTTTTTATAATTAATATTGTAACAACCACAACTTGCCAAAAGCTGGGCATTACATCTGTAGAACCCACCTCTACTCTGTTAGAATTGGCTGACCGATCTGTGGTTAGACCAGAGGGCACTCTACATGATGTCATGGTCTCTGTAGAATCTTGGGAGTATCCAACCGATTTCCTGATGATTAATCCAAAAACCCGACTTGATGGACATCGCCCAATTTTGGTGCAGACCTTGGCACCACACACGTTGCCTACATTGGCGCAATGAGAAGAAATATGACCATAACCAGAGGACCGAATAGCAAAAATTTAGTTCTATATCCTCCAGCGCAGCCAAGTGTCACAATAATCAAAACTAATAAGCACCCTGTATCATACCTTACTGATAACATCAGATCTCCATTAACTATACAAGAAGCACTTGATTTTAAAGACCAAACAGAAGACGATGCCATTAATAATTTCATTACTCAAACTGAACCTCGCACACAGTGTCACATGATAGAAGCAGCATTTGATAATCACTTGGAGGAAGATCCTCTGAAAGATACACATGACCAAACAATACCTGTTACTTCTGTTGCAAATAGTAAAACTGTGGAAATTGCACCGGGAAAAACTTTAAACATCAATGCCAATCTCACACCTGAACAAGAAACAAATCTCATCCATCTGTTAACAAAATATCAAGAAGCATTTGCATGGGACTACCCTGATATGAAAGGAATCGATCCCCAATTATGTACACACCACATTTATACAGAAAAAGACACCAGACCTATTCGACAGCCGCAAAGGAGACTTAATCCTCATCTAAAGGATGTGGTAAAAGCTGAACTTCAGAAACTTTTAGATGTTAATTTTATCTACCCTATTTCTGATAGTAAATGGGTCTCTCCGCTTGTGGTGGTACCAAAAAAGAACGGAAAATGGAGAATCTGTGTGGATTATAGGGAGCTAAACAAGGCAACACAGAAAGATCATTTTCCTCTCCCATTCATAGATCAAGTATTAGATACTTTAGCAGGGAAGAAATTCTTTTCTTTCCTGGATGGCTTCAGTGGATACAATCGGATTCAGATTGCCCCTGAAGACCAGGATAAAACTACTTTTACTTGTCCCTGGGGAAAATTTGCCTATCGAGTTCTACCTTTTGGCCTATGTAATGCTCCTGCCACATTTCAGAGGGCTATCCTTAGCATTTTTGCAGATTTAATAAATGATGGACTTGAAGTTTACATGGATGACTTTACACCATATGGAGATGATTTTGATCCAACTCTAGACACCCTAGAAAAAGTCCTACAACGCTGCATTGTTACCAGGCTTTGCTTAAGCCACGAAAAATGTTTCATGATGATGACTGAAGGACTTATCCTAGGACATTATGTTTCAGCAGCCAGCATTCAGGTAGACCCGGCCAAAATCCAAATACTTTTGCTCATTCCCACTCCTACTACTCAAACTGAGGTACGCAGCTTTCTTGGATTTTCTGGTTATTATAGACGATTTATAGAGCATTATTCGCACATTGTTGCTCCTTTATATGCACTAACCGGTAATGTTGATTTTCTTTGGACAGAAAAATGTGACCATGCTTTCGAGGATTTAAAGAAGCTCGTATCCACAGCCCCAGTCCTTCGAGGACCAAACTGGGACCTACCATTCCAGATATCATCTGATGCCTCAGATACAGCTATTGGCGCAGTCCTTGGGCAGGAAGAGGATAAAAAACCATATGCCATCTATTACATCAGCAAGAATTTATCCCCTGCTGAATTAAATTACACTGTTACTGAAAAAGAATTCCATGCTGTCTATAAATTTAGACATTATATTACAGGCTATCCTGTTATCTTATATACAGACCATTCTGCTATAAAATATTTAGCAAACAAGCCTGTCACAAATGCCAGAGTAACTCGATGGTTAATTTTATTGCAGGAATTCGACATCACAATCAAGGACCGGCCTGGCAAAGAAAACCCTGTAGCCGATTTTCTTTCGAGAATACCAAAATCAAGCGATGCAACAGCAGTTGAAGATCAATTTCCGGATGAGCACCTGTTTACTGTTGCCGTTCAAACACCTTGGTATGCTGATGTTGCCAACTACCTCGCAGTAGGTAAATTACCAAAACATTTAACCCCTAATGAGCGCAAGCAGATTATTCAGAAAAGTTCTCGATTCTCGTGGATTGGGGGCTATTTGTTTCACACAGGAGCAGACATGCATATCAGGCGATGTGTTAGAGAGGATGAAATTTTTGACATCCTAAAAGCCTGTCACGATGGACCGTGTGGGGGGCACTTCGCTGAGCGTAGAACTGGACATAAAGTATTGCAGACAAGATATTACTGGCCTACGATCTTCAAAGATGCGAAGAAGTTTGTCCAAGCCTGTGACAGCTGCCAGCGAGCAGGACGACCTGGTCAAGCTGATGAGATGCCTCTGAAACCACAGCTAGTCATCGAACCATTCGAGCGATGGGCTCTTGATTTCGTTGGACCCATCAACCCCTCATCAAATCAGAAAACATATATCTTGGTGGCAACAGAATATGTCACCAAATGGGTTGAGGCAGAAGCATTGCTAAGAGCCACAGAGGACTCTGTCATACAGTTCCTGTTCCATCTATTTGTTCGTTATGGCCTGCCTAGGGAAATAATTACATATGGAGGACCACAATTTGTTGGGCATAAATTAGCTGCAACACTCAACAATTACCACGTCCAGCATAAAATCACTACTCCATATCACCCACAGGCGAATGGGCAGGTAGAAAGTAGCAATAAGATAATATAATCAATCCTAACGAAAACCATTGCATCACATAGGCGTGATTGGGCTACCCGACTACCTGAAGCACTCTGGGCCTATAGAACCACATGGAGGAGCACCACCGGTTACTCACCTTATCAATTAGTGTTTGGAAAACAACCCATTTTTCCCATAGAATTCAAAATCCAAACATTACGGACAGCACAGGAAGTTGGCCTAGATCTAAGCGAGGCACAAATCAATCGACTACAGCAGATCAATGAATTGGACGAAATTAGGCTCTCTGCACTACAAAATACAGCATTGATTCAACAGCAGCGAGCTAAATGGCATGATGCACTCATCAAAAACAAAGTCTTCCACGAGGGAGACTGGGCTCTGTTATACGACTCTCGGTTTCAGGAATTCCCTGGAAAACTTCAGACTCGATGGTTGGGACCATACGAAATCCAGAAGGTGCATGACAACGGAACCCTTACTCTAATTACCATTGACGGTTCTGGATATGCATTCAAAGTAAATGGCCACCGAGTCCGTCTTTATCGCAAACCACTCACTCGGGAATCCTTCTGCCAGCAGCTACGCCGAGACACTGATATGGAGATCTTAGGAGAGGAAGAGAAATCTTCCTCACCTGTAATTCATTAAGGGTTCATTTCTTTTTGCAATTTGTACATAAATTCTTGTTTTTTTGAGTGGTTCTTGTACATAAGTTTGAATTAAATATTTTCTTGTCATTTTTTTGCTGTTCCTTTTCTTTCACAGAGTTCGATTTTTGCCCTTCTAAAAAAAAAAAAAAAAAAAGCATCTGCGTGTTTTTTATGATGTTGGTTTTGCTTGTTTTGCTGTTCCTTTTCTAAAGGAACAGCATTCGGGATCTCTGCTGTTCCTTTTTCAAAGGAACGGCATTGTTACATCTTCCGTTGTTCCTTTTGGTTACCACTGTTCCTTTTTCTTCAAAGAAACAACGTTCTTTTATTGCTGTTGTTCCTTTTTCAAAGGAATGGCATTTTGAGTGTTTTTATAGTATTTTTATTTTTGCTGTTCCTTTTTCCCAAAGTAACGGCATTTGCATTTTTGCTGACCTTTTTTCTATCATCCGTCGTTGTTTCTTTTCCAAAGGAACACCACTCGCATACTTTTTCTCTCCTTGTGAAACAACTTATTCCTTTTTGCTGATCTAAATTGAGGATGCTTCTTGCCCGTCTTCTTTCTAGTCTTTAAGATACAGCTATGTATTTGTGCAATGAAATATAAAATCACAACATACCGAAATCTGCAAACTATAAATCGCTATATCTATAAGGCTCTGCATTAGTAAGAGGACAAATGGAAGGACATACTTATTTCTTACCTTTTGTTGACATGGTTTTACTAATTTTTCCCTGATTGGTTATCTTTATCATGCCGATTCCCTTAAAATTTTTTGATTAGTACTTGGGAATAAGAGCAAAGAGCTTATATCTTCCTATTGAGATGATAAGACTTCTTCCACCATTCCTACTCTTAAGGAGTGTTGAACCACCCTTCGTGTATAAATAAGGAAAAGTATTCTATAAAAAAGAAAAAATATGTGAACATGATATGTGAAGTGTCAAATGCAGGATAGGGGGTCTCATCGAGAGCCAGCCTACCATGATCATGAGGATGGAAGTAAAGTGGCATTCCCATTATGGCCACCACACCAGGGATATGGTCCAAAAGGTATATCAAATAAACGAACCTTAGAACAGGAGGTCTCATCACGAGCCGGCCTGCCCACGTTTCGCTCCTTCCTCGTGAATGGCATTATGGTTAACTGGTCACCAAGCCAGCATAATGGTCTACATTTTGACATAACAACATTCCTAAGTATACACAAAGGATCATGGTTCCGAGGGTGAAAAAACAACTCTGCCAAGGTTATGGACACCTGTCGGCAGCAGAGTCCTGTTAATGGTATTGAAGTCACCTTGGTTACACCAATAGGTAAGATACTAATACTCTTTTGTTTCTTATATCCTAGGAACTAATCATATGTTATTTCCCGATTTATACATCGCATGAACATTTATCATTACCAATCATGGCAACGGAAGTGACCATGACCACTTAAGATTTGGCAAGTACGATACATGTCTTATCCACTAGCCTCATATCATAACACAGCAGCCTCTTATATAATACGCGATCAATTCTCCGCCTCGATTTCGGTAACTCGTTGTCCTTTTCAACATAGCATAATTCCATATGCTGTTCCTTTCTGACTTGGTTGCAGACCGGGTGCCGCTCCTTTATTTGCCGGCTGGGACAGCCTATCACATTGCGGGGGGGGGAGGTTAACCTCATCATTCCCTGAATTACGTGTCAGCTCACTATTCGGGAAAGATAGTGTACGACGGTTTGGCATGGTTTAATGGCATGGCATTTCTATTTTCACACAAGTTGCTTTCTGTTGCACTGTTGCATACTCTGTGTTTTTTTTCTCGAAACCTTGCGATTATCACCCTCTCTGTGTTTCAAACAGAAAACGTAGTTGCTGTTCCATTTAGAATCCGCATTGAAACCATGGGAGGAAGGGCAATTCGAAGCGAGCCTCAACAGTTGACGATCTCCGCTGCTGCCCGGGAGATCCTGGAAAGAGCAGGATGGTTGAATTATTTCAATCGCCTACAGGAGTCTAATGAAACAGTAGCGATGGAATTTTTGCAGAACCTGCAGGATGATCACTCCACAGGGGGGAAGCGGATAGCGGTCACCGATGACATAATTGCAGAAGTTTCAGGACTACCAGCCACCGGACCGGTATGGACATTAAAAAAGGAACGATTACAGAAGGTCATGGAAATTTTCCAGGACGAAGGCCAGAGTTTGACAATTAAGGGGAAGGGAGTTCTTCCAACAACCCTAGGAGAACCCTGGACGGAGCTAGCAAGAACAGTGCAGAGCTACATCACCTGCGAAGGAAGGAAAGACGTGGTAAGACCACGACATCTTAAACTTTTAGCTGTTTTAAAGCAGAAATGCTCTGTAAATTTACCTGCACTCCTGAACTCATTACTGCATGATGCTGCACAAAGTATAAAAAAGGCACAGCATGTAGAGTCAGCCGTTAGTCACCATGGGTTAATACGACTAGTTGTTAGTTATGGTCTCATCCAGCAGCAGAGCAGCTGGGAAGAGCTGATTGCAATGATTGAGGGGGGATTGACAGCGCCATCCCCAAAACGTAGACATTCTATAAGCACACCAGAACGTCCGGAAAAACGCAGAGAATTAGTACAGCAGAAACATGTTGCTAGTACATCGGAACGACCAGAGATATATCAGGAATCGGCAAAGCGCAAGCATGCCATCGATCCACCCGAGCAACCAGAGGAACCCAAAAAATCAGCTCGGTTAGCTCGGATGAGAGGAAGCATAGATAAGCCCAGAAAATCAGCCCGGTTAGCTCGGATACGAGGAAGGCTGGACAAGCTCCAGGAAAGCGCCAGCCAACCAGTGGTAATTGAGGACGAGCAATCCGAAGAGGGAAATGGGGTAGCAGCCAAGCATTCGGAAATCGAAGCAGAAGCTGAACAGGAGGAAGAAATGGGACAACAGGAAGATAGCCCATTACAAGACCTACTGGGAGAAGATGACTTGGCCGCAGTCCTAGCCAATATGGGTAAGTATGGCCAACCTTCTAGTTCAGAGGACCCTCACGACAAACCCCAAGAAGAAAACATGTCTGAAAAATCACATACTGTAGAGGCAGAAAAAGGTAATCTGCCTATTCATGATGAAGAAGAGGTAAATACTGAACGGGAACAATCTGTTCCCAGGGTGCAAGAGGAAATTCTAGAGGGAGTAGGAGCAGAAACAGCAGTTGCTCAGGAAGAGACAGAACCAGTCGAGGTTCCTACCCCAGAACAGCCAGAGCAGAACAGTGAGGAAGAACCCCAAGAGGAAGATTTAGAAACTAGTCATGATCCAGACCGCAGCAGACAGCCTGATGTTCCTTCTAATGAAACGCTGGAAATTAAGAAGTTGCGGATGGAACGGCAGAAATTTTTGAATACGATAACCCAACTCAGACAACAAATTAGGATTCTGAAAAAGAACCAGAAGGTAGGAAAGACTGGAGGGAGGAAAAAGAGGGCCAACAATCGGCCTGCTGTTCAAAACCCTACTGAGAATCCAGCTGCCGTTCCAAATGATGCTGAGGAACATAAACAGACGGATGTTCGCGTTAAAACAGAAAAGGACGATATAAGGACCAGTGACAAGCAAATTCAGACAGAGGCACCACCCTCAGGGGTAATAAGGGTTCTGAACTCCAAACAGCATAATAAGAAAGTTCAGGTAAAACTCCCGGCCTCCACTGACCTATGGAAAAAAGATCCGAAGACAAAAACCTTGCATAAGATGGTGAAGCAAGCCCAACAAGAAGCCGAACAACTTAGAGAGCAAACGGTTCCCCGAGAAAAATATGAAGAGTTACAGCAGCAACTAAGGGACGTCAGTCAATCCAAAAGCCAGGCCCTTGAAGGGTGGAAAAAGGAACAAGAGGAAGTTGCACAGGTAACCCGTAGACTAGATATTGTTATCAAACATAGGAATGCCTTGTGTTCTTTATACAATGATGTTTTAGCATGTAGGGCCCCTGCTAAAAACTATGCTCTGTTTTTATTAGAACGGTATTTACAATTAAAAATAAAAGCTGTTAAAGCAGGCACCCCTATACAAATCAACACTGTCAATGACTTATAGACTGCTGTAAACATTATGGAGTGAAAGTCCAGAGATTGTTGTGTGAACTTTATTTGCATGACCTTGTGCTAAATCAGGAGACTGAGTTAAACCCTGGCCCTTTCATTGGAGACATCCAATTACAAGCATTCATTTCCTTCGGGGTTAATAAGATTAAGTGGCTCAAAGCCTATGATACTTTCCAGAGTCAGGAAAATGGTCTAGATTTACGGGTAAGGGCTGAGCCTAGGAACCCAGTATAGTTGTGGAAAGCTCATAGAAACCTCATAAAGACTCCGGGTGTCTATGAAACATTAGGACCCATGCATGAGGCACTCATTCGAGAGAGTTTATAATATTTTCTTTCCATCAAAGACTTGGCCATTAATGCAGCCAAATTTCGGTACCGAATCTCTGATCCAAACATCCAGCTCAGGGAACCATTTAAGTATGAGAATTTTGAATTAGCTGCCAACCGTTTGAACCTCTATGGCGAGAGCATTCTGAAAGCAGGGCCATCCTGGTTAGGATATAGATTTCACACTCCAATTATTTGGCACCCTGCACCCAGATACCAGGCCCTGTATGAGATGCCTGAGGGGCAAACAGGTCAGTTCTTTGACTATCTAATCACTCATCATGGCTGTAGGCCTCCGCATGAGACTCCTTCTCCAGCATATTCTCTCACCGCCTTGCATGTCAACTACAATGTTTTCATGAGGACATGAAACAAGGTAAGCAGGGGGGTGTGTGGAGTACTAAAAAGGTATGCTTTTGATGATTATTTCAGTGGCTTTTTAATAGAATTTGTGAACCTTTTTGTATCATGAATTTGGAAAGTAATAAGGAACTATAACAAAAAATGTGAGAATTGATATGCAAGACTTAGCCACTGATAATGGTTATTTTCTGTACAGGAAAAGGAGAAAACGAGGAATTGCCGCTCCAAAGGAAGAGACAAAGTCGAGATAACTGTTGTCCCTCTGAAGGTGAACCGAATGCAAACAAGGCTAAATAGATTACAACAAATCGGCTCGGAAAAGAAGGAGAAGACACCAGCTCGGCGCCAAAGAAAGGAAAGGATGAAGAATTAACAGTTTGGCGAATCCCTCAGGATCTTCGATCCTGAGGGATCACTGCTTTATTTATCTTGTTACTTGGACATCTCCGCCGTCACCTTTATATAAAGGGACAACACTGTTAGCTTAATAAGGGGAAGGATACGCTTTTATGTAATTTTCTGTGAAACATCAGCTCTGATTATTAAGTCTCGTTGAGAACTGGTTCATTGTATTCTTGACCGATGCATTAATAAAAGCTTGGTGATTATTTCATCTCTGCGTCTGGATTAACTTAAAGCGGTGTATCCTTGGAGGCTAAGGGCCCGGCCCCGAAGGACACTTGCTTTTGTACCATTACGACTTGATTTCTGTGTGGTTTGTTTATCAGTGTTATTTGATAATTTGATATGCTTTATAAAGTTCATATTACATGCTCTGTTAAAGATTGAATCATTGATGTTTTTACAGATAGAATCGTGTGTTGACTCCGCATCAAGTTATTAATCCTTTCGAGAGTTAATTGCATGTTCTTACTGTTATGTTACAGAGCTGTTATACTAAACGTTCATGTCGTGTGCGTTTCTGATTTATCAGTACTGTTCCATAATTCATTAATAGTTATTGCTGTTCCATTAGTGTGATTTGTGTGAATTGCCTTTAGAGTGAAATAATGTTATTTGATTGCAAAGAGTGCATTTGAGTTAATAGATTAAGTTTGGTTACAACCCGCGGGACTTAGTTATTCAATTGTTGTTCCATTTTAGATTTGTTGTTCTATTCCAGAATTGTTGTTCAATTCTTTATTTGTTGTTCCATTTAATCGCATTTGTTGTTTTGGCGTGAGAGATGATCTAAGGCTGTAGTGAGCGTTGGCAGTCACTGTCTAGCTCCCAGGCTCGTGGTCTATGCTCTAATTTCCTTTCCATCAGTTTCCGAAGGGATGGGTTATCACTGCCGAACCCTTGACTGATAAGCTGGTGAGTTTTCTGAGTGTGTGATTTATTCTTTGAAGTAATTTAGTTACAGACAAGCATCCGTTTACTCTTGTATTTCTTAAGCACTGTACTACTAGCATTACTCTGACAAATGATAGCCTCATATTGAGTCACTCTTTGTAATAACAAAACGCTCCCGGATTGACATATTAATGTGAGGTAATTAGAGGTGAAAGAGACCCTTTTTATAGCTCTACAATATTGTAGGAGATACATACTTAAGGACTAGACTTATTTAAGAATTTCTTTTCTCAGACTTTGGATGTGCTTTATTAAGGAAAAATAGAATATATAAGCAAGCAAGAGTGTCTTTGAAGGAAGGGGATACTTGATCCATGTAATCTATCCAAAAGTCTTATCACGTGGTTTGGGGAGAGGTTCATGTTAATGGGATCGACTAACAATGGATGTTTGTCTGTCAATGTGAGCCGCTTGCTTGTTTGGGTTCATGAAAGGGAGGGACCTTCAGTAAGTAACAACACACAAAGCATTCTCCAAAGCATGTGAAGGCATGCATGCGAGAGTTAGGGATATTTGGCCCCCCTAAGTAAGGAAGGTGTAACTATTTGAATGAATATGTTGGGGGTGTCATAGACCAGTTATTATCTCTTCGAGGGTATAAAAATGGCTGGAAATACCAGTGATAGAAACCTAGACCCCACTTAGCTCGTAAGCCTAACTTTCCTAGGGTTCCAAATAATAAGTTCATAACTTCAGTGTATATTCGTCACTTCCAAATTGACTTTGGTTCCTACAGGCTGTGTGTAAGGCATAAGCCAGTAAAAAATTTACCTTTAGTGTGCCCAACATGTGAAAAAAATGGTATTCCACTTAGTCGAAACTAAACCGTAGCACTCATGGAGCGGGTGGCCCCTCAGCTGTTGGCGGAAGCTCATTCAAGTCCTCAACGGTTGTCAATTTCAATACCAGTACCGGACATGAGGGGGAAGGTCATTTTGGTCCCCAATATAAGCACCTTCATTATACCATCGTCTTAATAAATAATGCACTCTCCCTAATTGGACCGCTGTCCAATGTCCTTGTCAGTCGTGATAATGGATGAACACTTATTCCGTGCAGGGCAAGCGCTACTGCTGAGGATAGAACAAGATATTCCCCATTTGGGGAATTCCCAAGTTTATCAATTATATCTCCTCGTAAATCAACTGACCAATACACTAAAGCAACTCACAATATTCAAGGTTATAGGGGCAACTCAGAAGGGTTAGTAATCAGCCGAAATAGAAATGTTCGACTTTCACTGCACCTTGTCCTATCCTATTAGATCTGCTCCCAATTCCTAACATCTATGCCACCTTAACATTGGAGAGTTCACCATAAACAAGGCCAAACCCTTACCTATTGAGTTCACCATAAACAATACTAGGTTCATGCTCATAAACAAGGCCATTTTTTCTTATGTTACTTCCCAGAAATGGTCTACCACTGCCTACCCACTTGCCTAATCTGATGGGTCAACTTAATTAATAATTTCTTCCATGTTGTTGCTCGACTCCCCCCGACATATTTCCCTAGAATCCCGAACCTCCGACAGCTCGAGTACGTAAATGAATACACATGCATCCTAATGTGCTTGATATATGTGAATCTTTTCTAGTACCAAACGTTGTACAGAACGAGAATTTGTAGTTCTACTACTTGTACTATAATAAGGACCATGATTAATGCCAATTTGCCTTCTTAGCAAGATATTTTAGTCCTTGGGGCCCCATTTGAGAGTGTTCGTCCCTCACCCTCACCAAATAAGTAACCCAAATAAATGAAGTTTCTCATTCCTCTCCCCATTATACAGTCTTTAGTTCATTTCTCACCCTATATTTATTTATTCCCCTGAAATATTCTCTTCCCCTCAATTCAAAATGAGAGTGAGGGGGTTGATCAGGACAAGAAAGTCTTCAATTAATTCATTTTATATGTAATTACACCAGACAATGGTGCTATTGGATATGTAATTATGCCTTAGCAATTTTTTATCAAAACTACCGAAAACATATTACCCCTCTCGTTGGTCGAGCCCTCCTTCCTCACTGGGGATTAGGGTGGGTGGGTAAATAGTCTTAAGGTGAGTCATCCTTAAGGGAAAGGAATGAATGAGTGTGGAGCTTGGTGATGATGTCATTTATCTAGTGAGAAGATTTGGCTCCATTTCTTTCTAGACACTTTTAGGTGATGTTCTTGAGTTGGATAATGTTTTTTTTTTTTACAAAGAAGAACCTTCTTTCAATATCTTGTATGGTAGATCATCATTGTATGGCCGATTTTGATTCTTATGCGTTCATATTTAGAAGGGGAGCCGAATTTGTGGTCATAAGGGTTCGTATTGAAGGTATTTACATATTGTAGATAGATTCAATGAAGCATGGTGCTTTGGTGCATGGAAGTGCCAAGTTGTGTGAGTTATTGCACATGCATCTTAGTCATTTGCATTATGGAGCGCTTCCTCTCACTTTGATTGAGCCATATTTTGCTTCCATATACTTGTTATGAATGAATATAAAATTTCTAGGAGATGATCTCACTTGCGTTTCATTTTAGTTTTACCAACCACCTGGTTCCAGGAGCATAAGGTAGTAACACCCCAATCACTAGTAATTCCAGGAGCAAAGGTAGTAACACCCCTATCACTAGTACTTCCAGGAGTAAAGGTGGTGCAACTAAGGTAGACGCAGATAGTGATAGAGATCCAGTTCCTCTGGATGATCCAAGTCGTTAGGATACGACAACAACAACTTATATAATCTAAAAGGGCAATACGATATATTAATAGTATATTTTGGTGGTCGTGATTCTATTCCAGATGTTCCGCTCGATTCTAGTCAAAGATCCTACACCTTATAAGGAGTGGAGACAGAGACATTTAGATATTGGGATCCAGTTCCAGATGTTCCAGTTGGTTCAGTTGATGAAGCAACCCCTTATTTGGAAAGAGATTCCAAATGGTGGGAAGGCACAAAGGCACCTAAGGTAGTCGCAGAAGAAGCAAAGAAAGAAGCAACAATTCATTATTTTTATCCGGTTCAACATTTGGTTCAATAGTACTTTTCACCTTCTTAATTTATGCCAATTGAAACTCCATTAATTAATACTTGAACGATGATAAATTCATTACAGGACGAGGAATTCCAGTTCCAACATCCCTTCTAGTTATAGGACCAGGTGAAGGAGTCGATGATGTGCTTAATTCTGTTGATATAGCAATACCAATAATAGCATTTGAACCAACCGAGCTAGTCATAGAAACACATCAATCGTTAACCCAAGGTTACTTGGGAGTGGGAGTGAAAGCGGGGAGCGGAAGTGGGAGTGGGAGCGCCATTTTCAAAAGCACCTGGTTCAAGAGCATTTCAGGGAGCGTTTTTTTAAAATATATATATATATATATATTATATTTTGATGCATATATGTCAAAAAAAGCATGTAGAAAGATGAATTAGACATAAAAACATAAAAACATACATTGAACCATATAACATCAATCATCTAGAAGTTATAATCTTCATCAACCATGTCCATAAGTTAGAAAAATACAACATATTGACTCTTGAGTCTCATGATTCATTAATCTTAAAGTTTCAAGCTTTCAGAATTCATTTATCATCATTGATTCATTGATCACCATAGTTGTACTTGTAAGCTAAGTGTAACCATTACAATTTACAACAAATAATATTTAACATGAAATGAAATGTTATAAAATGAAACGAAATGAAACAACTTTAAACTTTCATGAAACATCATATTCATAATTCATAATTACTTATAAACTTATAAGTTATAACTACCAACTTCAAAGTTTCAAACTTCAAACTTAAATTTTCATATATTGTTTACAAAAAATATCTTCCATTAAATATGAAAGAGTCAAGTTTCAACCGTTATAAAAAGTTAAAAACTACTAGCAAATAGAAAATACTAGTAAATTGTAAATCTATTTCATCTGCTGCTTGGCCTCTTGCTACGAGAAATGTCTAATTTATGAGCAGCTCGTGGTAATGGTGGTCTTACAGCAATATCCACGTGGGAACTGGAAGTACCACGACCATAACTAGAAGCCCCATGCCCTCCACGTGAGGATGTAGGTGGAGGTAGCAAAGGAATAACAGTCGGAACTCGAACACTGGCATTGGCACTACTACTAGATGGTGGGTGTGGCGATGGCATGCATGTTGCTGCTTATCCTCATCTCTCAAAATTTTTGCTTCCAATTCTTCCAAATGTATAGTGTCGTCCTCCAAATTATCATCCTTTGGGTTGTTGTCCCAAACTTTATATGAGAGATCCTCATAAGCCCGATCACAATAATGACTCAACAACCTCAAGTTGTAGTGCACATAAACCAAGCTTTCTACTCGATTTTTGTTGAGTCTGTTTCTTCTCACATTATGGATGAAGTTGTAGGTGCTCCAACACCTCTCTGTAGAAGAAGTATTTACAACCTGTGAGAGAACTTTTTTTGCCAATTTTGGAAAATGTCCCATGTTGCCATATGTATCCCACCATGTGAGAGCATCAAACCTGTCCCTATCTTCCATTGCATGAAAAGAACCAAACAAACCAGTGCAGCTGAAGTATCTTCCTAATTCAAGGCACATAATAGCACAATCCTCCATTTCAGAGACCAACTTGTCTAATGCTTTCATGTATCCCTCTTGTAACTCTGGATCTGTATGACGTTTTATCCTAGCCTCACCCCCAGGTTCAGGTTGGCCTAAACAAGATGAAGAGTAGTATTTTTGGCATAAGGATATACGCCAAAGCATGTAGTGCAACATTCAGTTTATTCCACCGGGCACATACACAATTGTGAATCATTGAATACAGGTTTGGATCTTTGTCCTTAACAACATCTTTTATTTGCCCCAACATGCTATCCATCTGCTCATACACCTCCCCAATCACTGGTTTATTTGTATCTGCAAAATTAATCATGTTATTAATGGGTTTGGTGAAATTCAAATTTTCCTTCACACATGCCCAAAACAAAGGATCAAGAGCGGTCTCCTCCACCTGTTCAAAACCTTGCCTGTCAACTGTTGTTGTTGCCCTGTCCTTTAATACCTACCAATGTGGACTTGATACCATGGCAGCCAATGACTCTCTTACCTTCAAAAGGCGCCTAAAGGTGAGGTAATAGCTAGCAAATCTAGTCTTTGCTATCTTCAACAACTCCAATGTTGAGTGACTGCGGAAAAGACCATGGGTATTGCTATGATTTGTAATAAATCTTATCAATTTTTTTCCTCTCTTGTACAAATCACCAAGCCATATGTATTGAGGTTGTTTGTTTTTAAGTATATCATGCATCAAAATTTTCATTGTGTCAACCAAACACCCAGACCAAAATATGTTGGGGTATTTATCCTCAATAATTTCTCCCGTTGCCTTACAATTAAGAGAACTATTAGTGATGACTTGGATGACATTGTATGGTCCAATACGCTCTATTGTTTCAATTAATGGATCTACAATGTTGATGTCAGTCTTGAACTTATCTGAATAATCATAAGATGAAAGGAATATTGCACCACTAACAGACACAGCAAGAACATTGATCAATGGCTTGCCTTTTACATTTTTCCATCCATCAGATACAATGGACACCCCATGTTCATTACAATAACTTGTCATGCTACTCAAAGAATGAGTTATTTTTTATTTTTCATGATCAAGGCCCATGGTTCTAGCCTTGTCATACCTAGGGCTCTTGTATCCTTTGGGGGCATCATTAATGGTAGAAACCATTTCATGCCAATATGGTGAGTGAAGAACATTGAATGGTACCCCATATGCATAGAGAAATCGGAAATTTTTTGAATCCACATCAATCCTAGACCCTTCATCAAGGAAATCGGAGATGGTTCTACACCTTAAAGAGATGTTTGGTCCAGCTGTGCCTCCAAATGCACTGCCATGGGTTGAAGTTGATGGACTTCTTTGTCCATGTTGTGATGGTGAATACGATTCAATGAAACCCTTATATATTTTAAATTTGTATTGGGCTTCCTCCTCCTCCCTTATGTATTTGTCTCTATCTGTTGTTGACACACTTACACGAGTTTTGATTCCTATATTTTTATCTCCATCCCATGGCCTTTTCCCACAAAGGTGCCTTCTGGCACGGGTGTATGAACCTGTGTATTGTTTATTGCAATGGGGGCATATAAATTTAGTGGTTCCACCCCTTTTCCTGCTTCAGGCCTAGTAAAATATTTCCACAATGGTGTGTGGTCAATTTTAGTTGGTGTCATTGTGGCCTCCTTATCCCCACTCTCCCCTAAGTCCCCTTCCTCCTCAGGTTGGTACTCCTCTTCAGGATTTTCATCATATCCATTGTAACAAACTTATTCATCCTCTAGTTTTGGATTGGGCATCTTTCTCCTACTCTCCAACACCATAATAAAAAAAATGGAACCAACACGAAGAAAATGCCAAGAAATATAGCCATGTACATGATGTTTCAACTTTCAACTTTCAAGTTTTTAACCTCCGAAACAATGGAGGAATGCCAAATGGTAATAGGAAAAAATGCAATATAGAAAAGAAAAAAATCAAATTTTCAATTTTCAAGAAATTAAAAAAAAAAAATCATTTTTTTTAATTTTTAAACAAATGAAAATTCAACATAGCAAAAAAAAAAACAATTTTTTTGATTTTTCAACAAGTTAATTATCAATTTATCAAACATAGAAAAAAAAATCAAATTTTCATGTTTAAACAAATTAAAAACACATAGAATTTTTTTTTTTTTAATCATTGGGGATTGGGGTCCTACCTCTTTATCCTTTAATGATTCGATCCAAGCAGGGGCCTCCTCTCGTCTCCTCTCTTCTCCTCTCCTCTCTTCTCTTCTCCTCTCCTCTCCTCTCTTCTCCTCTCCTCTCTTCTCTTCTCCTCTCCTCTCCTCTCCTCTCTTCTCTTCTCTTCTCCTCTCCTCTCTTCTCTTCTCTTCTTCCTCTTTCTCCTCTCTTCTTGCTCTTAGCTCTCTTCTCTCTTCTCTCTCAAACTAAAATGAGAAATAAAATGGGGATGGAGGGCTTTTATCCCCTACCCTACCCTCCCTTCCCTCCTTTTCCGCGACCGTCGACCTTTTTTTTTTTTTTTCCGCGCAAAAATTAAGTCAGGAGAATTTTTTACGCTTGGGAGTGCTCGAGAGCGAACACTCCCTCCTTCCAAACCCTTCTTCCCTTGATGAAAAAACAAAGTAGGCATTAGTGTTTACTTCGTCACAACATTAGCGTAAATAGGACAATATTTTACATATAAGTGTGAGTATTTTTTAACATTAGATAGAGGTTTTATTTATGAATTGATGAAGTGTGTGAGATTAAGTAGTTCCTTTACTGCAAAATGGATGGATAGTTAGATGAATGATTGCAACATAGCATAGTTTCCTTTTATACAATTAGGTTAGCTTTTGATGATTTTATTTCAGTATCAATTGCAATTAGAAGTTGATAGGAACTCTCTTTGTCTTAGATTAGAAGTATTTCTCTGCTTTACATTAGCTAATTTCACTTTAATCCAGTAGGAGGAATGGCCTAGAAGTACTACTGATCAAAAGACCTAGTTGAGGGTGGCATTAGTAGAATCCATCTACTGTGAATATAGCACTGTCACCTCCAAGTTTGTACGAACCCCGGGTTGATAATTAGAGTTCAGTAGCCCTTGGGTGTTGCCACACTCTTGGTGCAATACTAGGGCTCACCAAGAAGAAGAAGGATTGAAAGATGAAAGTTTGGAGGAGAAAAGAGAAGGAAGGATCTTCCACCAAATATTGAGGCCTTCTTGGTCTTAGGGGGAGCATATGGTTGCATTATGTGTTGCATGAAAATTATTATTTGTGCAGCCATATGGAAAGTGTACATGTTCAGGGGGAGTCCTTGAGGTTTGAAGTGTTATTTCCATTTTTTCTCTATTTCTATTCCAGTTTTTCTTAGTTGGAGAAGCCTTGTACATTTGTTGATTATTTTGGAGCAACTATATGCTAATGATGATATGGCAGCCATACATTGTCTAGCTGTGATGGAGGATCACACATTTAGGGGGGAATTTGTGCTTCCAAATGCATTTGGAATGTGTTGGCATTGTGTTCCTATGCAATGCATATATTTGACATTGATTTGATGCAGGGAAGAGATTTTGTTTCTACTGTCATATAGTGGCAATCATATGGTTTGCATGACATAGTGGTATTTTGATTATGATCTTACTACTAGATCATATTTGTTTTATGTTGTCATGCATATGTTTCTTCCATGGGGATGAGATGATATGTTGCAGTTAGTTCATCTAGATTATGCATATTATTGCTTATGTTTTCATTTCTAGATGAATCATGCATGTTGTTGATATGTTTTAGATGGATGAGTCATGTGTTGTAGCTACATGAAGAGAATATGTTGTTGCCTATAGTATGCATTTACATGGTTGAGAGATGATTATTTATATTTTTGCTCATGTATTGTTGGATGGATGAGATATGAGAAGAGAAGATGATTTCTGCTGCTCATGATAGTTTGATACATGTTGATGGATGAGTTATGATGATTGCTTCTCATATGTGGAGTATACTTTTGATGCTTATACCTCATTGATAATTTGTTGCTCACCTATGATGAGGATACGTATATTTTTCTGCCTATGATGCCTTTGGTATGATGGATATTTTGCTTCGTTTTACTCTCATAGGGAGAGAGAATGTGATGATGTGGATGTATTTGTTGATGCCTCTATGATATATTTCCATGTTGTTATTAGATGATCTTATTGTTGTACCTATGTGGAGATTGGTGATCATGTTGTAGAATATTTATTGATGGGATGGTGATGGCCCCATGCACTAGCACATGTTTTGGTTAGTGTTCCTAGTTGTTGTTGCTAAACATGGAGAGATTATGTTATAGCTCATGGAGGCCTTGTATTTGTTGGATATGCCATGTCTTGTTGTTGCTAAACATGGAGAGATTATGCTATAGCTCGTGGAGGCCTTGAATTTTTTGGATATGTCATGCGTTTTTGTTGCCATATGGAGCATATGTTGATGCTTATTGTTTCCATGTACTCATGATATTTTATGTTTGGTCAGATGAGAGCACCATTATGTGTGCATGCTTTGGGTATATTTCTCATGGAGTGACCATGGTGTCAACTATGTTATTATCTATGTATGGGTCAATGGAGTCCAAGTCATATTTCATAATGTATATCTTTGATGTAGCACCACATATTGGGTGCATGATGTAAATTTGGGCCCATAGTGTCATGGTTGGTGATAGGTGTAGATGAGTTATATGCCAATCCTATGTATTTGTGACAACCATGTATTTTCTCCATGAAGCATTATAGTGTATTGTCTATCGTGTCCAAATTTAGTTGGATTCATGGTTCACGAGGAGTAGTCTCCTTCAGTTAGCAAGGAGGCTCATTGCTTTAGTAGGAATAATATAATTGCAGCTACATTACATGCTTAGGGGGGCATGTTCAGTCGTCAAAGTTGGCATGACATTGGTAGTGGTGTTGGAAACCGATTTCCTTATTTTCATGCTTATCTTCCAGGAGATTTTTCTATGGGTTACATCAATATGGAGTTGAGTATGACAGGGGGAGCACTCTTATCTTCCAATATATTATTGGCATTTCACTTCAGTAATTGATGGCCCTTTTCCATTGATGTCAAAGGGGGAGAGATTTTGGATTGATGGTTCATCCTCACATGTTGTATTGAGGTTGACATCAATGACATAGGGGGAGTTTGTTGGCATTGATGTCAACTAGCTCTTGGTGTTGCTAGTCATATGAATGTGTGTTGAGGACTTGGTGTTGGATGAGTGGTGATGGTATTCTTATTTGGAATTGATGTCAACATCCTTATGGCTAGACCATAGGGGAGACGATGTTATGGTTGCTGAATTGGAGATGGATTCCACATAGGATTGGATAGAGGTTGGCATGATGTGTTGGTTGGAGATGTTGTTGCTGCAGGAGGATTGGATTTCTACTATGGGTGTTGATGTTGTGTTGTTTATTGGAGATGTTTTTGTTGCAATTGGATGGATTGTTTCTCTAGATGTTGCATATGTCTCTACATGTATTGGAGACATTACATATGTTGCTTCATGTGTTCAGTTGTATGTTGCTTGTGTTGGAGGTGCCTATATCAATGATGGAGGAAGTTAGATGACTTGAGGTTGCTGCTACATGGGATGGATATGCTGCTACAGGTGATGGAGATGTTGTTACAGGTGTTGGAGATGTTTGGTTGTTGCTTGAGGAGCTAGATGTGGTTGGTCTTGGCCCTAAAGTTAGCAGAATAGTTCTAGCATGTCATATACTTGTTCTTAGCCTATTTCATCAGTTGCATGACTATTGTAGAGGCTTGGAGGAGTTCTCAGACACTGAAAAATATGTTCCATCATACGGAAAAGGTTATCGACTAAAGATAAAATGTTTTACTTCAGTTTTAGGCCCAGTTTTTTAGTATGGTGTTTGGATAGAAGTGACAGTTTTGCATTGGATTTTCTTGGAAAATGAGGATGGATCTCAAAATTCTGAGACATGGGTTTTGTGAAGAATAGACAAAATTAGCTTTCCCATTTGCAGTTTTTAAAAATTCAGTCTAGATTGAGAGAAACGAAAGGTTCTTCGAAGGTTCCTCTGCCTATTCGCATGCTTGCTGAGTCAAGGGAGTGGTGTTAGGGCCATAGTCGCATGGAGAGAAGCCTAAGGGAGAGAATATAGCTCTAGGAGGCTAAAGTCGCATGCAGAGCAGTGCTAAGGGAGCGACTATGGGTTTGGATGATATTTTCTCTACATTCCTCATGTTTTTGAGCTAATTTTTTTTCTTGTGGCAACTTCCTTGATCAAAAATTTTCAGTTTATGGTTATAAAAGTTCATGGGACCTTCAGAAGTTGATCAAAGTTGAAAATATAAAAAATGCTAGTGGAGTTAGTGGCTGATTGAGTCAATGATATGAATCTCGATCCAAATCAAGCATATGAACATGATTGTTGACCTTAGTAGTTTTGAGTAATTATTGAGTTGAGCACTTGAGTTCATCTTTATATTTCAGAGAGCTCATTGTTAGTATGGTTGATAACACTAGTGTGTGGAGAGAGTGTGTGTTTGGAGAAGACCCTACAAACTGTGTGAGCCTCATTATGCGGGATTTTTGAATCAGTTTGCAGTAGTAGCAACGGATAGCTGAAGTATGTTTCAGCCATATGTTTATGCAGTATGTGATATGTTGATGTGTGGATTGCAGTAGAGTTTGAGGAGATTTTTTTGCTCCTTGTGTTGGAGTTTTTGTGTGGAGGTTTTTGATTTCAGCTTGTGCTGCATATTTATCATTTGATTAGCTTTGATTCTATGTTGTTGAAATGCTCATGTTGAGAAAGTTTTTAGAGTCCAGTCTAAAGATATATGAAACGAGGTTCGCATGGAGGTAGTGAAGACATGTAGGTTTTGAGTATATAGTGATTGGAAGATTCAGTAGATGGAAAATATTTCTCCATCCAATGGTGGTTGGATAGTTCGAGAGAAACTGGGCAAGCCTCATTGGTCATGGCGGTGACCAACATATCAGAGTCTATAGAGTCGAATTTTTAGTTCACGAGTAATTGGGTGAGGCTTGTTGATCGTGGTGGCTTTCAGCGGATGGTAGTCTGTATATCCATGAGAGAAAAAATTTCCAGTCTGATAGTGCTAGATACTGTTGAAAGAATTCAAGTCTTCTAGGCTCATGAGAGTGATTTGATCCATGTATAATTTTCTCGACAAATTAATAAAAAAATTGAGCAGTGCAACAACAGAAGGGTGGTTTTTTGCCTAGGATGGGTTTTCCACTAGAAACACTTGTGTCCATTGGGTTGATCGGTTTTATGGTTGCATGCTTGTTTTGATGCTCTAATCTATGTTTTTTTGTTTTAGTTTATGCATGGTTAAAAGATTAAGTAATTGGATAAAAATTTTAAAAGTGCCACACTATTGATTAAACCCCCCTCCCCCACCCCCTCCCCTTCTCAGTAGTGATCTAGTTTCCAACAATTGGTACTAACTAGTCTTTAGGAAAGCATTTCCATATATTTTTTGGGAGGTTCACTAACAACCAAAAATGGATACAACTAACATAGATGTGCATTATCATGTTGCACAAAAACACCATAGCAATGTTCTTTGAACATGTCTTGGTGGACATTGGGATACCAAGGAGCATAATCCCAAATAAATATGCCAAATTTCCTAGTGCATTTCTTGCTACATTGCGGAAGATCAAAATTAAATTGAAGAGATGTGAAATATTCCAATGGTGAGGAGAATAGTGTGGCTGAGAGGGAGGGAAGCGTGGCCGAGAGGAGGCCTGATGCAGCACACGACAAGGCTGGTGATGGTGGTGTAGGGGTCGAGTTGCAGGTGCAGCGGATGGAGTGAGGGAGTCGGTAGAGGGAGGCTGCGTGGGCGACGGAGCAACATCACGCAGCAAGGAGGCTGATCCCCAATGTACTTCTAGCGCAAGGAGGTGTTGGAGAGTAGAGGGCCGATAGTTGAGGAGGGATAAAAGCAATGCGAGCTATGCAGACATGAGTGCCAAGAGCGTGAAGGAGAGGGTGGACGCACCAGCAGAGAGCCCAACACTGTTTTCAATTTTTTTTTTTATGTTTCTACTGAATTCGATGGGGAATAATGGGCAGCTGACAGTATGAAAGAAAAGGAGAAGTTCTTCCAGGTGTTGGCAGAGAGTTAGAGAGGCAGGTCTGCGGGGAAGGAGTTACAAGGGCAAGGATGCCAGAAATATAGTTGGCTTTGATACCATGTCATGCCAGGAGGTAACTCTGCAAATTGAATGTGAATTATATGGAGGGTGTGCATGAATTTATACATGGAGGTGAGACTGTTGGGATTCATTTCCCAATGTCTCTTAGCCTTCCTTATTTCCTAATTTACAATATTATACAATCTCACCCAATCCATTAGGATTAGGTGTCAACACGTTCAAAGAGAGATGGGTAGATAGTAGTTGTTAATTTGGAAGTTGAGTGACAAATTCTAACATTTTCATTAAAATCTTCTTTTCGAGAGGATCAAAATTGACTTTTGAAGCACTCAATTTGGACAAGGAAAAATATATATGTTGATGGAAAGCCCACATTGGCACATTTCATCAGGTCGGCTTAAGAGGCTAATTAGCCCTCCTTAAATGCCTATAAATAAGGGTCACCTCATGCTCATTTGGACACACTTCAACACACAATCTTCTCTCTCTTCTTGGGTTCGACCTATCTGAAATTGCAGGTGCTTCTCTCACACATGCGAAGGAGAAAGAGGATGAAAATCATAGGTGGTTGAAATATGAACTTGACTAGAATTTTTAGCAGCGTTGACTTTGAATTTCTGGGGTGAATTTTGGTTCAATATTTTGGGAATATTTCTAATTGGGTAGACCGCACTTTTTGGCACAAAAATCAAGGAAGTTTGGGCACTTTGACCACAGACCTATTTCAAACTTTGACCGCAAGCTTCATCTATGTTTTTACCAATTTTGACCACTCAAATTTGGACTATTTTGACTTCTGGTTGACAAGAAAAGAAGTTTGAATTCATTGACCTTTGATTGAGCTCTTGGAGGACTCTTTTTGTTGACTAGTTAGGGCACACACTGTTGTTGTGTAATGATATTGACTTTGGCATCTTTCTAATTTGGCATACAACACTTTTTGGCATAAAAATCGAGGAAGTTTTGGCACTTTGACCACAGACCTATTTCAAACTTTGATCGCAAGCTTCATCTATGTTTTTACAAAGTTTGACCACTCAAATTTGGACTATTTTGACTTCTGGTTGACAAGCAAATAGGTTTGAATTCATTGAACTTTCATTGAGCACTTGGAGGACTATTTTTGTTGACTAGTTAGGGCACACACTGTTGTTGTTTAATGATATTGACTTGGACAAATTTTCTCAAGATTTGATTTTTGTTGACTCTCTCGCTTGTCTCTAATTTGGATAGTTATTGACATACTTGGATATTGGATGTTGGATATTGGATATTGGTTAGTCAAAGCTTGACTTTGACTCTTGATGATTTACTCTCTGTTGAGCATTTGAAGACAATATAATAGAAGAGTATTTGCAAATGGTTTTCCCCCTTGTGGGTTATTTCCCTAGTCATTGACCAAATATTGTGTCTCTTGTATTTTGGTTGTCTTTCATTGTGAATTTGTATCTAATATTTCTTTATAATTTTTCATTGGTTAATTGAAGAAGTGGATATTGTAATTTGGATGCTATTAGAAAATTGTTGAAATAATTGTTGTAGCATAGAACAATTCTTGATGAAAATTTAACATGGTATCAGAGACAAGGTGAAGACAAACCCAAGGGATATAGATCAAGATAATCCATCTTCTAGCAACTGATTTTTGGTCTGGTAAAAAATGTCTGCCTCATACTTCAAGGATAATGAAATGCTAGTTGACACATCTAATTATGCAACTTGGAATACAAAGATCAATGTCACCTTAGATGAGTATGACATCTTGGAATATGTGGAAGGAAATATTCAGCACCTCCATAAAATGCACCCCAATGTCAAATCCAAGTACAATAAAGGTGAGATTAAAGATAAGAAAATAATTATTGATTCGTTAAGAGATCAAATACTTGTTTATATTTCCTCTTTGAATATATTCAAGGAAATGTACGTTAAGATTGTTCGCATGTATGAAGTAAACAATTTGAGCCATATTATGGATTAGAAAAATAAACTCAAGGAATCTAATATGTGCAAGGGAGAGACTATACAATCATTCTTCATGAGAATCACTAAAATCATGGATCAACTCCAGACTTCTCAAGAAATTATACCTGATAGGGAATTGGCGATGACTGCCCTTTATGACCTTCATCATGGAAAATATTCATTAATTCTATCACCAATAGGGAAAGGATCCCTTCTTTTGATGAGCTACTTGTTATATGCAATCAAGAGGAAATAATGATGATATCTAGGGGGAGAATTCAAAGGCCAAATGAAGGAGAACCTATTTCCTTAATTTCTAAAGGAAAGAACAAGAATAAGAAGAAAGGAAAGGGAAATCCATCTAATTCAAGAAGACCTCCTCAAGCTAACTGAGACTCCAAGGAATCGAGAAGATGAGATATATATATTGAATGATACAATTTTCATCGAAAAGGTCACTGTGTTTGAGATTTACCTGAGAAGAGAGATGCTCCAAGAAGAAACACTTCAAGGTCCTACAACAATAATTGTGGCTACAAAAATAACAAGTCATATGATAGAGGAGATGATAAAATAGATGTTAGAAGGAATGATAGAAGAATAAGAGACTCTCCTGATGATCGTGAAGAAGGCTATTGTCCCCAAAATAGGTCAAGAAATTCCAGGTATGAAAGCAATGCTATTGAATCAATATGGATATATCCTTATTTTGTTTTATCTAGTTCCTCTCCTCCGGATGCCTAAGATAGTTGGTTTGTTAATAGTGGGGCTTCTCATCATTTCTCTGGGTATAAGGAAGTTCTCTTTGATTTATTAGAAAGGGAGTCAAGTTTGAAGATTATTCTTGGAGATAACTCCACTCATCCCGTTAAAGCTTGTGGGTCTGTTAAATTTATCTTGGACTCTGGGGAATCTATTTTTCTTCATGATATGATTTATCTATTGAAGAAGAATTTGGTATCCATATTTGCTTTGGAAGACAAATGAATGAGGGTTTCATTCATCAAAGGAAAAATACTTACTCGACCTGTTGGATCCCCTATGAGAGATGTCTTCACATTAGGATTTGAAGGGCTCTATAGAGTCACTAGGAGACCTCTTCTAGGAATGGTCCATGATACAAATCATCAAAGCGAGTTGTGGCACCGATGGTTGGACCATCTTCACTGTGAAGCCCTTCCAAAATTGAACAATTTGGTGTTTGGGATTCCTGATGTTCAAGCTCATCATGATGGAGTATGTCTAGAATGTGCCAATGGAAAGAAGTCAAGGGGACCATTCCCCTCTAGAGAGAACAAGACAAAATGAATCCTTCATCTCATTCATTCTAATATATGTGGTCCAATGATCATTCATTCACTTGGTGGCCATCTCTATTACATTACCTTCATCGATGATTTCTCAAGAAATAATTGGATATATTACTTGAAGCACGAGGATGGGGCCTTTGAAATGTTCAAGGCTTCGGTAGAAAATCAAATAGGGAAGAAAATTAAGATCTTCAAGTCCGAAAATGGTGGGGAATATATCTAAAATGAATTCATATACCTTTTAAATAAGGAAGGTATCAAGGAGACTATTGTGCCCTAAAATCTCGAAAAAAATGGAGTGGTTGAAAGAAATATGTAGGAATTCACAGGGTAAGTTACTTAGATCAAAAACCAATACACCAGTATATCATGTGGTTAAAACCCTTTAAGAGGGAAACAGTCCACGACCTGAGCCAACGCGGCCACTTCAGGCAATTTATTAATATAAAAAGAAATATTACATATGTTTCTCTCATAAACGGTTACCAGACAAACGACCCTCCATTCTCTTTAAATAGAGATCATGGACCAATCGGGTGTTAAGCCACATATTAAGTGTTGTTAATACCGAGGAGAGAGTGAACCATTGGATTACTACAAATCGTGACCGTCGGATTATAAGTTACAGATGTACATAGTAAAAAAACGCACTTTACCTAACTCTACACTAGACTAAGTTATTATTAGTTATTTCCTATGTGTCAGAATATCCTAACATCCCCCCTTAAGAACAACTTGGGATAGGATTGAAGGATTTACAAAGGTGACACAAAAGGAGCCTATTTCCAATGTGTCGAAATATCCTAACATCCCCCCTTAAGAACAAATTGGGATAGGATTGAAGGATTTACAAAGGTGACACAATAGGAGAAGGAAGGAGGCATTAGAGCCTATCCCCCCTTAATGATAACCTTCTTGAACTCCAAGCATGGATTGAATTTTGGTAAACTTCGCTTCTGTGAGAGCCTTTGTAAAGATATCGGCTACTTGATCATTGGTTGGACAATACGACACTTCAAGAACACGATCATGAATGACCTTTCTGATGAAGTGTATGCAGAGCTCAATGTGTTTCATACGCTGATGCTGAAATATATCTTTACATAGCTTAATGGAACTCTTATTATCACACCAAAGTGTAGGTGGATGCTGCTGATGAAGACCAAATTTAGACAGGATCTGACGAAGCCACATGGCTTCCTTGCTGGCTTCAACTGCACCACGATACCCTGCTTCTGCTGAAGAAAGAGAGATGGCACTTTGTTTCTTACAATACCATGTAATAGGTCATGAACCAAGAGTGAATATATATCCTGGAGTAGACTTTCAATCATCAAGATCACCAGCCAATCAGAATTAGTGAAACCAATCAACAATGGAGATGCTCTTGCATTGTAATGAATCCCGAACTAAACTGTACTTCGAATATATCGAAGTATTATTTTAGCTTCTTTCCAATGACTTTCATGAGGTTGGTGCATAAACCGAGCGACAAGACCAATGGAAAAGGAAAGGTCAGGACGAGTATGGTTTAGATACAAAAGTTTACCAACAAGTTGACGGTATAAGATAGCATGAACTTTAGGGGTAGTATAAGTGACTGAAAGCTTGACTCTAGACTGAAAGGGAGAAGGGGTTGGCTTACAGTCTTCCATGTGAAAGTGGTGTAGAAGATCACAGGCATACTTGGACTGAGAGAGGGTAATACCTTCTTTGGATTGCAAGACTTGAAGACCAAGGAAATAATGCAAGTGTCCTAAGTCTGTCATTTCAAACTTCTTTTTAAGGCTAGACTTCACATGGTTTATATGGTTGGGATCACTACCAGTAAGGATAAGATCATCAAAATAAAGAACAAGGATGGTGAAGGACTTACCCACTTTCTTGGTGTAGATAGTGTTGTCAGAATGATACCTAGAAAAACCATTATCTAATAGAAATCTATCCATTTTGGCATACCAAGCCCGAGGAGCTTGTTTGAGACCATAGAGAGACTTCCTAAGGCGACAAACAAGGCTAGAGTCATTTTGGATAAAGCCATGGGGTTGTTCCATGTAGATTTCTTCACGCAAATATCCATGTAAGAAGACGGATTTAACATCCATTTGATGGAATTCCCATTTAAAGGAGGCAGCAAGGGAAATAACAAGGTGGATAGAATTCATTTTGGCAACAAGGGAGAAGGTTTCAGTCTAGTCAATGCCTTCAACTTGTGAAAATCCTTTAGCAACAAGACGATCTTTATGTCTATCCACTTTTCCATCTAGTCCAAAATTTGTTTTGTAAACCCATCTGCATCTGACAAGTTTTCTTCCTTTTGGAAGAGGAACAAGATCCCAAGTATCGTTTTCCAATAAGGAACGATATTCTTCATTCATAGCTTCATCCCAATCTGGATGATTGGAAGCTTCTTCAAAGGTGTCTAGATCAGGATTTTCTGGAACTTGAGCCAATAAGGAAGAGGCTCTTTGGAACTGAGAACGTGTACGTTGTCGATCTGCAGTGTCACCTGCAAGAGAACCTGCTACATCCCGAGTAGAGCAGACCCATCTTGGAAGTTGCGGAGCTGAAGGAACATCTTCAAGAGGTGGAGGAGGATTTTCATCCTTGCTGTCATCATCTGAACTAGAAGGAATGCTGTCAAAAATAGAAGAGATAGAGAGAGGTGGCACATATGCCGAATCAGGCTCGCAAGCCAAAGGTGGCACACCCGCCGAACTAGGCTCACAGGCTGATATATTTTCATCAAATTTTACATCTCTTCTAATGATTATATTTTTGGATTTTGGTTGAAGAAGTCTATATCCTTTGACATCTTCAAAATATCCAAAAAAAATGCATTTTTCACTCTTAGGTTCTAAGACTTTATGTTTCGCATCTGGAATATAGGCCCAAGCATCACTTCCAAAAACACGAAAGTGACTTACATCTGGTTTGATTGAGCTCCAAGCTTCTTCTGGAGTTATATTCTTTAAAACCTTAGTAGGAGTGAGATTTATTATGTAATTTGCACAGTTAATTGCTTCTGCCCAAAAATTGAGACCAAGTCCTTTAGATTGAAGCATACAATTAGGCATTTCTTTTAAGGTGAGATTCTTCCTTTTAGCTACACCATTTTGTTGTGGCATATATGGAACAGTATGTTGCAATTGAATGCCATGCTCAATGCAAAAGTTGATAAATTTGTTGTTAACATATTCTCCTCCATTGTCTTATCTTAACTTTAGAATTGGATGTCCAGATTATTTCTCAACAAAGGCCTTAAAGGCCAAGAACATGTTAAAAACTTCACTCTTGAGTTTTAAGAAGTATACCCAAGTGCGTCTGGAAAAATCATCAATGAAAGTTAAGAAGTACTTGCAACCAGAGAAAGAAACAATAGGAAGTGGACCACATAAATCACTGTGCACAAGCTGCAAAGGGGCTGAAGCGTGCCAAGAGGCGCGCTTTTCAAAACTATCCCGATGATGTTTTCCAAGTACACATCTAGAGCAAACACCATCTCGACAAGATACCATAGGAAGACATGTCACCATATTTTCCTTACATAGAGTTTGAAGAGAGCGATAATTTAAGTGACCAAATCGTGACCAAATCGCTCATGCCAAATTTTTCTCACTTCATCATTATAAGCAACAAAAACGGAGAGAAGACATGATGACCCAAATTTGTCAAATTTATACAACCTTGTGGAATCATCAGCAATTCCAGTAGCTAAAATATGTCTAGGATATTTGAGGTCCTTTATTACAACATCATGAGGTGATAATTATACTATTTTCCCTTCACCTGAATGAGTTATCTGATAAACAGATAGAAGGTTGCATGACAAGGTAGGAACACATAGTACATCATTAAACGGACCATTATCTAGATGAATGGTTCCAGATCCTACAACACTAAGAGATCTATCATCACCAACATAAATATGTTTGGTGTTACAATCATTTAAAGAAGAAAAGATGGCTTTATTTTTGGCCATGTGGTAAGAAGCTCCAGAATCAATGAGCCACTCATGAGAATGAGAAGAAGAAGATATGTTTAATGCATAACCAGATGCTTAACAACCACAAGCAGAAAGTGCCATTCCTGAAGATGAAGTTGAAGAGGTCTCCAAATTGATGTGGTGCTTCTTCACTGCTTCTTCCAAGGCTTCCATCTTCTTAAAACATTTGGACTCTACGTGGCCATCACGATTACAAAAGTTGCAATGTCTATCTGTTTTCTTCCCTTTGTTTTTTGTTGACTTATTAGTTTGGTGAGTTGCTTTTTTAGTTTGCGGCTGAAATTGCTTAGGACCCTTGTTTGTTTTAGGACCATACTTTTTAGGATACTTCTTCTTGGGATTCTTGTGATATGGTTGTTGTTGGGCTTATAAGGCTTTCTTAGAAGCGTTTCCAGAAGTGATAAGACCAAGGTGTAAGATTTTGTTCTTGTTCTCTAGTGGAATGGAAGGTGGAAACAAATATAGAGTATGCAGGCCCAAGCTTAGCAAGAATGGAATAGATGAGGCTACCATCTTCCTTTTTGACCTTACAACCTTCTAAAAGAAGTCTAAGGGTTTTGAATTTGGACAAAAAAATTTCAATAGAGGAGAAATTATTGGGGTCCAAAGTAAGCAACTCATTTTCAAGCTGGTGGGCCTTGATTTTATTTTCAATGCCAAAAACAATATTTAGCTTTTTCAGGGCTTCATCATGGGTGTCAATGTCAAGGATATGAAAACGAAGATCTTGAGGAATGGACATTCCTATCAACCCTCGTGCTTGATCTTGTTTATTTTCTCATTTAGCGACTTTATCATCATCAGAAGGTTTAGTTTCTTGTCCTGTGGCTATTCTATAAATCCCTTTACTTCTAAGTAAATCTACTATGTGAGGTAGCCATTGGAAATAATTGGTGCTGTTAAGAATAACCCAGCATGCACTTTCCATTAAAAAAAAAAAAAAACTGAAGCTGAAAAGAGCTGAAACTGAAAACTAAAAACAAAAAACAAAAAACAAAAAAATCCGAGCAAAAAAAAAGAAATGCAAACCTTACGGCGGAATGTTAGATTTTGGGTTAGCCTTACCAGCAACTATCTTTTTTTCTATTTTTTATTTCCCGAGATCGCAGAAAGACACGGGGAAAGAGCATACATAGCAAAAAAAAACTTGTATTCCTGATTCTGATTTGCCAAGATCGCACACAACACAAAGCAAAGAGCATACACAGAGAAGAGGGTATAGATCCAGCAATAGAAAAAAAAATATAAACCGAAATAAACATAGGGAACTGAAATAAACAAAATGATTAATAAATATAACTGCAAAATAGATACTTTATACCTCCAGATCCAAAATGACATAACTTGGGCAACCGGAAACCTTTTTTCATGAAACGAAAGGGGTTCCTCATTGTAACAGATGCTCCGGACACAACAGAACAGTTCTCCATGCCTATAAATGTTCAGAAACAGTAGATATAGAAAACAGTAGTCGCATGCAATCAAACCGGCTTCGGATTTGGATCAACAACGGATGCAGCCCTCAAAATAGGTCTGATACCATGTAGGAATTTATAGGGTAAGTTCCTTAGATCAAAAACCAAAGGTCACTGCTCACAAACAGATCACAAATCAATACACCAGTATATCACGTGGTTAAAACCCTCGAAGAGGGAAACAGTCCATGGCCTGAGCCAACGCGGCCACTTCAGGCAATTTATTAATATAAAAAGAAAGATTACATATGTTTCTCTCATAAATGGTTATCGGAAAAATGACCCTCCATGATCTTTAAACAGAGATCATGGACCAATGGGTGTTAAGCCATGGATCAAGTGTTGTTAATACCGAGGAGAGAGTGAACCGTCGGATCACTACAAATCGTGACAGTCGGATTATAAGTTACAAATGTACATAGTAAATAAACACTTTACCTAACTCTACACTAGACTTATTTATTCTTAGCTATTTCCTATGTGTCGGAATATCCTAACAAAATAAGTGATCTATTGTGGAAACTTCCTGAGCCATGCTCCATGATCAAAAGATGTCAAATTTCCTTTACGATGAAGAAGAAAATACAGTGGTTGTTTAGTCAATTTAATGTTCTTAAATTGCCGACATAAATTATCAACCAAAGTTGGTAAACTTGTGAAGTGCAAGTGCACTATATATGCTACAAGCCTCTTTTAATTCAGTTTATCGGTGTGATTATTATATTTGTAGAGATTGCTTTTAAGGATGTTTTTTTTTGTGTCCTTAATGAAATTGGTGGATTAAATTACAGCTAAGTTCTAAAAAAAAATCAATTATGCAGAAATCAACTAAGTTTTTACTTTGCGAAAACTGAAACAAATATTTATCTATCTTATGGACAAGTCTTAACTAATGTATTTGTTAGCCTCTAATAATTCTAACGGTCTAATGTATGAAAATAAAATCAAATTCTAGATTTATTTATTTTTGGATATTTTTATGCTTTTTTTTTAACTGAAATGCTATGTAAATGGAACTGTGTAAAGAAATGAACAAGTCACTATTGTTCTATACAAAAATCACTCTTAAAATAAAAATCATTAACTCATATTCTGAAAATAAATCACTATTGCTTAGAAATAAATCGCTCGTACTTTACTCACTCAAAACTGGAAAATAAATCTTTCAATGTTCTTGAAATAATGAAATAAATCACACATGAATCTCGAAAACTAGTATGCAATAAACTACTATGGCATGGAAAGAAAACTATGAATCACTACATATTAACAATTTGAAAGGGAGATTAATATATATCAAATGAAAAAGGAAAAACTATGTAAGCATCTACTTCAAGTGACAAAGTGAAATTCTAGAAACAACTACAACATTTGACAAAATGAAAACATGAACTGAAGCTACATCAAATGATAAAATAAAACTATAAAAACATCTACCTGAAAAACATGAAATGTAGAACCTTCTATGTTTGTAGGGGAGCTCCACAAATAAGATGTTTCGACGATTTATTCCAAAAAATAGTTGTGCATCAAATCTCCAAGATGTTTCTTCATTTAAAAGGAATAAAAAAGGAGTTTAAAAACTTCACAGTTTTAACACAATTTCACATTGTCCAGGTATTTATTTTCCATGTATTTATAAAAGCCTTTGTATAACAGTTTCAAGGCTTTTATGCCAATTTAGACTAAACAAATCATATCTTAAACTTTCAAAAAATAATATAATTTCTTTTCTTCACGATTTTCTATTTGAAATAGCAAATCGTGAAGCATGATTGTCTTAGACTCTTCGCTCGCTTGTTCAGCATGTGTTGACCGCTCCATTGAGTACGCAACTAGATGATTCCTTGCATGATTTAGATCATATGGATAGGATGAAATGCATGAGGGGATCAATATCCACCTGTCCACATACGTCATTTCTCTGCTTCCACCTCAGAACCCGACGAACCATGGAGATGGCTACAGAAACGTGGATCAACTGCAGAATCACATCAATTCTGTAGCAAATACAAACTTTAATATAATAATAAGGAACATTACTTAATATGAAAGATAGGTCAATTAAATACCTTACCATGTCAAAAACTTTGAATTTAATGCTTATTTTAGTTGATGATGATGACAAAAAGGAGAAAAGTAGGAGAAAGGAAGTGTCAAAATGAAGCCGTCATGAGGCTCTACATTCCCCCACACGGAGGTCATTGCATGTCCTCATGAAAAAATGAAAAATTGATTGGACCCTTGTCAGCTACTGCATTTTTCCTGAGACTTCTGCCAAAACATCCAAATTTATCTTCTTCGCCTTCTTTTTAGTCACTGCCATCCTTGCCTTTATCATCAAGATTTTGTACTTCAGATTTATGACCTGTCTCTTAAGACTTTTATTATTTTTCTTTAACTTCTTGTTTTTCTTGTACCACAGGCCCAAATGCAAAAGAATATTGTCATTCTTGGTTTTCTCAATTTTTTTCTACAACCTTAAGGCCTCATGCTCTTATTGTATATGTCTATTTAGTGTCTATAGCTCAAATATTTCTTGTCTTAAGGTGTTTACAACTGGAGGTTCTTGTGGACTACTAGACCTAGCTTCTTCCCCTTGATTCAAGACTGAGGCTATGAATGGGTGAGATAACAGTCGGTGATGGAACCCTTAGTTCCTCTTATAGATTAACATATTCTGTACTCTTTGGAGATGGTTCTTTTATTTCTCGGCTGAGCCTGACACTTCTTCTTACTGATGGAGGAGAGTTTTGAGTTTTTTCCCTTTTCTTCCCTGTTTTGGGCTCCTCTATTTTCTTGGATGTATTTCCTTATTTTGTGTTGTCTTTCTTCCTTCTAACACTTTTCTCTTTAATGTTTCCTAAATTTTTTGCAATGGGAACCTCATATTCTAACTAATTTTGTGGTGGTTGTTGTACATTTTCAATAGGGTTTTAAATTTTCCTTTTTTCTCTCTTTTTTGGTTTTGCTACTGATGGGTTTCTCTTGGTATCCCTCTTTGAAATTATTCCTAATTAGGAAGTTATCCCAGTTATCTCCTAGACTTTCAAGGTGAAAAATATATAAGAATTCTCTATAAATTGGATTCTCCTCTGAACATTCCCTAACATCTTTCTTAAACTATTTAACAAGAAGTATGGAATATTTAACTCATTTCCTTCAAGAAAATTCATCAACAGTCAACATGATAAAAGAACATGCACCCAAATCTACTTTCACAAGTGACAAATTTTTGAATTACTAGCAACAAATTCCTCCATTTACCTTTAAGAGTTGTGCTTGGAATTCCCTTCTTAAATATGGTGGTGTCCATACCTGGATTTTTCAGGAAATCCTTCCATTCTTCGCCTTCAATGCATCTGTTCTTGAACCACCTATGTTCTTCAATGCCTCTATGGTAGCTTCCGTAATAAAAGATGCTACCACTGCAAATTTGACATCTCCTATTTCGACCTCCATTCCATCGAAAGCCCTGGCGAATGACTTAGTTACTTCCTTGTTAAAGCCTTCGAATTTCTCTATGAAATTGAGCCATTTTGTTTTCTGCAGCACCTCTTTCACCTGTGGGTATCCCTCCTGAACTTCCTCCCTTCTAGTTCTGTTCTCACTATGACTCCCATGGCTGATAAATTTTTCCTCAAGAATGCTTTGTGACTGGGTATGAGTGAGGGTTTCAGATGATGGTAT
Organism: Pinus albicaulis; assembly: GCA_034641835.2. NCBI lineage: Eukaryota > Viridiplantae > Streptophyta > Pinopsida > Pinales > Pinaceae > Pinus > Pinus albicaulis. The sequence goes on along the minus strand of CM076570.1, from coordinate 1,124,368,343 downwards.
GAATGAGGGTTTCAGAATCAACGAGAGCATGAGTGAGGTCAAGAGGAACTGACCGCTAGAGTATGCGTTAGGATATATTAACAATGAAATCGAGATTCGATGTTGGACCGTTTATGTAATGATGAATAGTGAATGGAGGATTTTGGTTTTGATTTGATTTGACAAGATCAACTCTTACCAATAATGTTTTTGAATTGGTGGTATAATTCCCATATGATTCATACACTAATGTTTAAACCCTTATGATCAAATTAAATTTTTGCATTTTCATACCTTTGAATTGATGTTGATGTTCCTTGTTTTGCCTTGTCTTCAAGCGCTTTCAGTAGTGGATCATCTTAGTTTTTCAATTTATTCAGTTAAAAAGGTTCCTGTCAAACATCCGCTGCAGAAATATATCAAAGCAGCAAAATATCAGTAATTTTATAGTTGTCTTTATTCTAGAAAGAAAATAAAGGGATGCAAAGAAAATGGGATTTTTAGTACAGGTAAGAAGAAAATTTAAGGTGCCAAAAGAAAATTCTTGGTTTTCACCTTAGATTTTCTGTATAAACATGCCAACAATTGTTGGTTTCCATGCTTATACTTTTATTTTTATTTTATATATATATATATATATATATATATATATATATATATATTATTTTATATATAAAATAAAGCTTTAAGCTGGAGGAGAAGAATTCTTCTCAACTAACTTCAAATCAGAATTCAATTCCTCCTTTGTCAATGGCTTGTGATAGATCCTTATTCAATGTCTATTTACAAGGAGAGAGACTTTTTCTTCTTCAATGATTATGATTCTGACTGCTCTGTTATCAAAGACTTTTTCAATGTCATAAGGCCCAAGCCAATGAGTCTGAAATTTCCCTTCAAAATCCTTTTACTTTGAATCAAAGAGTAATTCCCAATCTCCAGCTTGAAATTTTCTTTCTTTGATATATTTATCATGCCACTTGGATCACTGTTGCTGAACTATACTAGTCTTTTGAATATCATCTTGTCTTATTTAATCAAGCTCATTGAGTTGTTCCATTCTATGCTTTTGTTCTTCTGAAAGGTCAAGTCTCAATTTAACTGATGTCTTGAAAGTTTTTATTTGGAACTCAATCGGAAAGAGGACTTTCTTTCCAATAAACAATTTCATAGGGAGTATGTCTTGAAGTACTTCTCCATGTAGTTCGGTAGGCCCATAAAGCTTCTGGAATCTTTTTTTCTCAGTCCCTTCTATGCAAATGTACAATATTGGTAATGATTGCTTCAATCACTTTGTTAGTAGATTCTACTTGTCCATTTTCTTATGGATGATATGGAGTAGACTTTCTATTCTTGATTTTGTATTCCTCTACTATCTTTTGCACCATCTTGAATCTGAATTAAGTACCCTGATCTATCACAATTTCCCTTGGGACACCAAAACGAGTAAAAATATTCTCAAAAAGAAATGAAACTACAACATTTTCAGTAGCAAAATAAAGTGCTTTAGCTTCTACCCATTTAGTAACCTAATCAATGCACACAAGAATATACCTTTTTTATTTTGATAATGGATTGATTGGTCCGACAAAATCTAGAGCCCACTTTTCAAAAGGTTCAATAATTACCTGAGGTTGTAGAGGCAGTTCATCTGAAGGAACAGGTTTCCCCATTCTTTGACAACTATTACATCTCTTAACATATTCTTTGGCATCCTTGAAAAGGGAAGGCCAATAATATCCTAAGAGAAGGATTTTATAGGCAATTCTTTTATCAGCAAAGTTCCTCCACATGGTTCATCATGACATGCTTTCAGTATCTCGGGTATTTCATATTATCTTACACATCTTCGAATGGTGAGTTCTCGACCTGTCTTGTACAATTCCTCATTTATCCATGAAGAAGATGCACTCATTTGAATTATCTTTCTTCTTTCTCTAGGAAACAAATATGATGGTAATTTTCGTGTAGCCAAATAGTTAGCAATATCTACAAACCATGGAGATTTAGTGGATATTGCAAAGAGATATTCATCAAGAAAATTATCCTCTACATGTATATCATTGTTATCATTTTGAATTCTAGATAAAAAGTCAACAGTTATATTTTGTTTTCTAGGTTGATCCAAAATAGTGATATTAAATTCTTGTAACAATAATAACCATCTTGTGACTGTACCATTAGTAATTGGTTTATTCATTAGATATATAATTGTAGAATGGTATATATGAATGAAATTTTCATAGCCAGTGATGTAATGTATGAATTTGTTAATGGCATGGACAACGGCTAAAAACCCCTTTTTAGTAAAAGTATAATTTAACTCAGTAGGAGTCAAATTTTTACTTGTATAGTAAATGGCATAAGGAGTCAAGCCTTTTGTCTTAATACATCTCCCAGAGTTGTATCTGAAGCATCAATTGAAATGTGAAAAGTCAATTTCTAGTTTGGTCCTCTCAGAATAGGTGCTTCAAAAATCTTCTCTTTCAAAATTTCAAAGTTTTTGGCAATCAAGATTCCAACTGAATTCACAATATTTTGTAAGAAATTTGAAGAGTGGAGATGCAATTTTTGTGAATTGTTCTATAAATCTTCTATAGTGTCCAGTGAAACCAATAAAACTCCTAACATCTCTTTAACAAATTTGAAATGCTAATTTAGAAATAACTTCTACTTCAGATGAGTCCACCTTAATTCCATTTCCTAAAATGCAGTGTCTTAAAACAATCACTTCAGTAAACATCATAAAACATTTTTCATGACTTAATGAGAGATTTGCTTTTTTACATCTTATGAGAACTTTTTTCCAAATTGTTAAGTGCTTCTTCAAAATAATTTCCATAGACTATAAAATCATCCATATAAAATTCCACACAATCATTAATTAGATTAGAGAAAATACCCAATACTGCTCTTTGGAATGTTTTTAGTGCATTATATAACCTAAAAGGAAGTACTCGATAAGCATAGTTTCCCCGTGAAAAGTGGTTTTGTCTTGATCTTTTGGTACAACTTGAATTTGGTTATACCCACTAAAACCATCCAAGAATGAGAAATACTTCTCTACTAATGTATCTAAAACTTGATCTATGAAAGGGAGTGGAAAGTGATCTTTCAAAGTGGCCTTATTCAGCTCCCTATAATCAATACATACTCTCCATTTTCCATTATTTTTAGGAACAGTTACTAAAGGTGAAACCCATTGACTGTCTAATATTAGATAAATATAATTTACATTTAACAGTTTTTGTAGTTCCTCCTTAACAATTTCCCTTAAGTTTGGATTCATTATTCTTTAAGGTTGCGAGATTGGTCTGAAATTATCTTATATATATATGATGCATGCAAGTTCCAGGATTAATTCCTTTCATGTCAGTGTATTCCCATGCATATGAAAAAGAGTGTTTTTGCAATGTTTCTATTAATTTCTTCCTTTGAAATTCTTCCAGATTTGTGTTTACATTTAAATTTTTTCCTGGAAAGATTTATATTGAAGAATTTCGAAATTATTTCATAGAATATAAAGACATTTGTTTGGATGATAAATATTCAATGTTGCATTGTTCTTGAAAATTTTGACTAACCTCATAGTATGAAGATGATTCATTATTTTCTATTGAATTTATAATTTGATCTGAGATAAACATATCACCAGATCTACAACTGATAAAAGCATCGGCTCTAGCTAACCAAGGTCTCCCTAAGATTAATGAATGTCCCCCTAAGTTATTATTGGGTGTCAAGATCATAAAATCAACTAGATATTCCCAAGAATCTAAGGATACATAAATGTCCTCTAACACACCATCAGGTTTAATTATAGATCTATCTACAAGTTGTAGCAATGTTGGTGCATATTGGAGATTAAGAAGTTTTATCTGATCCATAGTTTGTTTACTCATGATGTTTATAGCTGCTCCTAAATCAATCAGTTTGTTTGGTATTTCAATGCCATTGATGTGTGTTTTCACAATGGGACTTCCTAGATACAAATATTTATGAATTGTTGTTTTTCCCATCATGTTATCTGCAATTTTTTCAACTAACTGAATTATTTTGACTTCTTTTATTTTTCTTCCTAGTTCTTTTATACTTAAATCCCTAATTGTCTTTGCAAGAATTGGAATTTTTGTGATAGCTTGTAGCAAAGGACTTTGTATCCAAACATTCTTCAACTCATCTAACATATCATAATCAGGCATCGTGATCTATTTTTCTACCCCTTTATCAATTTGTAATCTTTCAGGGAAAGGTGGTTTTGGGACAAATATTGAAGGTTGTTCGATAATGGGAGTTTAATTACGCATACATATTTCAAGAGGTAAGTCAAGAGTTGTAAAGAGTTCAAGAGACCCTGTTATCTCTAAAATTAATAAATTTGTAGTTGGAACATAAAGTAGGGCTTGTTTTTGGAGATTTCCTTTCTGATGAAGAGATGTCTCTTTTTCAGAATAATTATTTTTATTTGAGGATTTTTATTTTGATGAAGATATATCTCTTCCTCAGAATGATCATTCTTTTCTTTTTCCTAAATAATAATAGATGGTGACTTCTTTTCTAATACTCTACCATATACAAGTTGAACGTTGTTAAGATCTAATAGAGTTATCATGTAAGTCTGGAAATTTTGTCCCTCCATGTTGTAAACAGGTTGTGAATTTTTATTATTTGGGTTTGGAAGTGGTTGAGCAGGAAATTTTTTGGTCATTGTGGAAATGGTAATGAAAGTTGTGGATTTTCATTTTGAAACCAAGTTTGAGGTTGTTCACTAGACTGAGGAAAATTTTGTGGTGGGAAGTTTGGAAAAGGTTGTGGATATTGGTGATATTAAGAATATCTACCATAAATCTTTTGCAATCCTTGTGTCCAAGGTTGATATTGAGACCAAGATTTCCATGGCATTGGTGTATTCTAGTTATTCTCTGGGGGTTAAGTATACATTTGAGTGTTGAATCCTTGAGTTTGTGATCCTTGCCATGGTCTTCTAGCAACAAAACAAAGAGGATATATTTGGTTTGGAACCACTTTCTCTTGGTAGACAACTTTAAGACCTGGTATTGAAGGAATTTTTTTTGTATCATTATTTTATGTACATATAGCACAAGTTTCGATACTTTTCAAATCAAGAGGGCATTCTCTCAAAGCATGCTTCTTTTTGCAAATAGGACAAAAGATATATAAGGCAACACTTTCAACTCTTTGCTTGTTTTGTAATTTCAAGGTGTCTATTTTGTTCACTAAGACTCCCTAAAATGTTTGTTTTCAATTCATCAAGCAAATTGGCTATTTCAGCCCTACTTACTATTCTAGCTGCAGATTTATTAATTCTAGAGAAAAAATGGTCTCTTGAACTCTTTCCAACTCTTGAATTACCTCTTGAAATATGTATGCATAATTAAGAAACTTCAAGTAATGATAGATGAGAAATGTCTCATTTTCCCATCATGTTAATGATATTTATCCATTCATCTCTAATGGATTTTAATAGGAGATATTTTAAAGTATCTTCATCCAAATTTTCCATTTTAACCCTTTTAAGATTATAACTGAATCTTTCAATTAAATCCTCAAGATTTTCATCTTTTCTCTGCATCATTTTAAAAACTTCATCCTTACAGTTATGAGGCATGCAGTAATCATTATATTTTAATAAGAATACATTTTTCATTTCCTCCCATGTTATAATAGAGTGTGTTATTAAACCCATGAACTATTTTAATGTTGCATCCTTAAGAGTTGTTGGAAACATTTTCAACTTTTGGGAATCGAGTAAGCAGTCATATGTTCTACATATAACTTCGAATTCAAAAAGAAATTTTTCAGGATCCTCATTTCTTAATCCATGGAAGTTAGGAAGGATAGAGGGTTAGGTATTTTTCATTGTGGTTGTAGTATGTTCATCGAGGATAGGAAATACAATAGGATCTGGTTCTCCTCTGTCTCCTCTTCCTCCACCTCCACCTCCAATCCTAAGTCCACCTCCTCCAATTCTTAAATGTTCATCATTTACATTGTGTACTTCTCCTTCCCCTTCCCCTTCCCCAACCATAGTGGATTCCTCAGAACTAATATAAGATTTCAAAATCCGAATTGTTTGTTCTTTTGGTTCATCTATCAATGGTATATTAAAGTAGATTTCTCCTTCCTCTTATTCACCAAGGACTTCTATTTCTTGAGCTAAAAGTTGTTCTCCAGTGGAGGTTAGGAAATTATCCTTATGTTGGGGATGTAGGACCTTGTTCTTCCACAACTTCTTCGGTTGATGAAGTTGGTGAATTTCTAGGTTGAATTTCAAATATGAATACCTCAGGAAGTCTATGTCTACCTACAAAGGATGGTATCCGAGTTTGGGTGGATGGTGTGGCACTATGAGGTCTTGATGGGGTAAGTGGTGTTGTTGGAATTAAGCTTCTACCTTTAGCTACAAATCTACCCCTAGAATTTCATTCTCTACGCATATCATTTTTCTATTTCTAGTATATGTATTTTTTTTTTTGAAAAGTGAAAAAGGTTCCTATTTACACTTCCTCGGTAATAGTGCCAAAATGTTTAGTCAATTTAATGTTCTTAAATTGTTGACATAAATTATCGACCAAAGATGGTAAACTTGTGAAGTGCAAGTGCACTATATATGCTAGAAGCCTCTTTCAATTTAGTTCATTGGTGTGATGATTATATTTGTAGAGATTGATTCCAAGGATGTTTTTATTTTTATTCCCTTAATGAAATTGGTGGATTAAATTACAACTAAGTTCTAAAAAAAAATCAATTCTGCAGAAATCAACTAAGTTTCTACTTTGCAAACACTGAAACAAATCTTTCTCTATCTTATGGAGAAGTCTTAACTAATGTATTTCTTAGTCTCTAAGAATTCTAAGAGTCTAATGTATGAAAATAAAATAAAATTCTAGAAAAAAAAAAAGAATTTAGATATTTTTATGTTTTTTTTAAACTATAATGCTATGTAAATGGAATTGTGTAAAGAAATGAACAAGTCACTATTGTTCTAGACAGAAATCACTCTTAAACTAAAAATAATTCACTCATATTCTAAAAATAAATCACTATTGGTTAAAAATAAATCACACGTAATTTACTCACTCAAAACTCGAAAAGAAATATTTCAATGTTCTTGAAATAATGAAATAAATCACACATGAATATGGAAAACTAGTCTGTAATAAACTATGGTTGCATGGAAAAGAAAGCTATGAAACACTTCTGCATTTTAATAGTTTAAAAGGGATATGAATCTACATCAAATGAAAAAGGAAAACTATGTAACATCTGCTTCAAATGACAAATTAGAATTCTAGAAATAACTACAACTTTTGACAAAATGAAAACATGAACTGAAACTACATCAAATGATAAAATAAAACTATAAAAACATCTACATGAAAAACACGAAATGTAGAACCTTCTCTGTTTGAAGGGGCCCTCCACAAACTAGTGGTTTCAACGATCTATCCCAACAACTAGTTGTGCATCAAATCTCCAAGATGTTTCTTCATTTAAAAGGAATAAAAACAGAGTTTAAAAACTTCACAGTTGCATCGAAATTTCGCATTGTTCAGGTATTTATTTTCCTTGTATTTATAAAATCATGTGTTCAACAGTTTCGAGGCTTTTATGCCTATTTAGACTAAAAAAATCCTATCTTAAAATTTCAACGGATAATAGAATTGTGTTTCTTCATTATTTGTTATTTGGCAAAGAAAATTGTGAAACATGACTGTCTTGGACTCTTCACTCACTTGTTCAGCATATGTTGACCACTCCTTTGACTATGCAATTGGATGATTCCCTGCATGATTTGGCTCAGATGGATAGGAGGAAATCCATGAGGGGATCAACCTCCACCTGTCCACATACTCATTGCTTTGATGGCACCTCAAAGCTCGTCGAACCATGGAGATGGCTACAGAAACGCGAATCAACTGCAGAATCAAGTAAATTATGTATTTAATACAAACTTTAATCTAATAATAAGGAACATTACTGAATATGAAATATAGGTCATTTAAATACCTTACCATGTCAAAAAATTGAAATTTGATGCTTATTTGAGTTGATGATGATGACAAAAAGGAGAAAAAATGGGAGAAATGAAGCAGTCATGAGGCTCTACAATGGTATATGTTCAAAATAGGGTACCTCATCAAGCATTGGACAACAAGACTCCTGAGGAAGTGTACACATGTGTTAATCCTGACATTGGTCATCTCAGGATATTTGGCTGCTTTGTATATTTCCATGTGCCAAAGGACAAAAGAAATAAGTTGGAAGTCACTGGAAGAAAATGTATGTTTGTTGGATATTTTGAAGATTCTAAAGCATTTATAATATATATTTCTGGTTAAGGAAGGTTGAAATTAGTAGGCATGTAACGTTTTATGAAGGTGTTACCCTTGGAAAAGCAAGGGACCTTCCTCTGCCTCCTCCTCCTAATAAGAAGAGTGATGATATGGATATTCTAAAAGTTCCTTTTGTGCTTGTGCCTGAATCTAAGAAGGACATTGTTGATGATCCCATGGAGCCTATGGACCCCTTGGATCCTCCTCCATGTGATCCTCCTGCCAAGAAGATGCCACCATGGCTTTGTGACACGCTTCAAGATGTTGAGATACATATTGTTTCCCATGGAACATTTAGAGAGAGTAAGAAGCCATACAGGTACCAAGTATATGTTGTAGCTATGAGCAATATGATCTAAGATGAGACACCTACCTTTGAAGAAGCTATGAAAGAAATTTTTTGGAAGGATGTTATGGCCAAATAATACGAATCTATTATTAAGAATGACGTATGGGATGTTGTGCTGAGACCAAAGGGAAAATCCATGGTGACTTCATAATGGCTCTACAAAATCAAGCATGGGGTTGATGGAAGAATAAAAAAGATACAAGGCAATGTCCATAGCCCGAGGGTTCTCCTAGAAAGAGGGAGAGAATTATGATTATATTTGATGCAGTTGCTCACTACACCACGATTTGAGCCATTGTTGCACTTGCAACAAGTCAGGGTTCGACTCTTCACCAAATGGATGTGAAGACTGACTTCTTGCATGGCTTGCTTCAAGAAGAAGTATATGTTGAACAACCTATAGGATTTGAAGTTCATGATAAGAAGACTTATGTGTCTCGATTGAAGGAATCTCTCTATGGATTGAAGCAAGCCCCTTGTGCTTGGTATGCTCGCATTGATGGTTACTTGATGAATTTGGTATTCACAAGTAGTGTCCATCCTAACTTGTACTTCAAGGTGGTCCAAGATATGCCTCTCATTTTGGTATCATATGTTGATGACTTATTATTGACATGTGCAGACCCTCTCTTTCTTGAATGTGAGGGATTTGGCTACTAAATTCGAGATGAAATACCTTGGTTCGATGCACTATTTCCTGGGACTAGAAGTATGGAAAATATCCGACGATATTTTACTTTTTCGAGGAAAATATGTTGTGAAACTGTTAGAGAGATTTGACATGGTGGAATGCAAGTCCCTGCCTACACCTATGGAGATGAATTTCAAGAAGCTATGTGGAGAGGCTTCCGGACAAGGCCTAGCAAACCCTTCTGAGTATAAACAACTCGTTGGTGATCAAATGTTTGTCATGAACACTCGCCCTGACATATGTTTCATAGTTAACACTTTGATCCAGTTTATGACCAAGCCTCACCATCTACATTGGGTCGTTACCAAACATGTATTGAGATATCTACATGGGACTATTAACCTTGGACTAAGATATGCCACTAGAGATGTTAAACTACATGGATATACAGATGCAAATTGGGCTGGCAGTGTTGTCAACGGGAAGAGTACTTCCAGATGCTATTTTAGTCTTGGATCTTCCATGATATCGTGGATGAGTAGGAACATAATTTTGTAGCCCTTAGCACAGTTGAGGCTGAGTATGTTGCAGCCAGCTCGGCGAGTTGTGAAGTAGTTTGGTTGAGAAAGCTCTTTGAGAATTATTTGAGCAGGTCCTGGACACAATAGTTATCTATTGCGACAACAAGAGTGGGATTCCTTTGTCAAAAAATCATGTGTTCCATGACAATTCCAAGCATATTGAGATAAAATATCATTAAAATTGAGACATGGTGCAGAGAGGATTTGTAATACTCCTCCACATTTTGATAGATGAGAAGATAGTTTATATCCTCACCAAGGCTTTGACGAAAGGAAAGTTCTTGGTATTTAGAGAGAAAATTTGATTGGTTGAGATGACCCTTTCAGATAAGGGTCTTGACTTACCCCCTAGTTGGGCTCCCAGGGTGAGGAATGGAGCTAATGAGCTCTTGGGGATAAGGGATCTCTGACCGATAGGGTGTAGAGACCTGAGATCCCCCCTAGTGAGAGTATGCCCCAGTTAGCAGCATGCCCACTCTGTGGGATAACCTCCCCAATTGGCCAATGGGATGAGGGACTTGGGATAGAGTGTGATCCCTACCCCTTGTAGTAGGTGGATCTCGCCCAAGTTGGTGGATGTAAGTGTTCTACCATCTAACTCTTTAGGGTTAAGATGGATGATCAGGGACAATAGGGTAGAGTGTGATCCTTACCTTCCATAAGTTAATCTCACCTATTGTCAGGGACTTTGGGATAGAGTGTGATCCCCACACTTTGGGGTAGGTTGATCTCTCCCATTGTCTTTAGTTCTGGGTGGTAGCTATGACTCCTCGATGATGATAATTTTGGGTGGTAGTCGAGTCTCCCCGAAGGTGATGGAGTCAGGGTGGTAGCTGGAGCTACCTTACAGCAATTCTTCTTCTATAGATTCGAGAGTGTTCAACATGAGATGAGCAGGGATGCACATGGCATATGTATGATGATCACATGGTTCAATTGGAATTTCTACCTAGCTAAGAGGGAGTGTTAATTTAGCAACTCAGTGAAAAATTTCAACCTTTACATTAAATTCCTATTTTTTAGAGGACTAAAATTGACTTTCGAATCACTCAATTTGGACAAAGGAAAAATATATTTTTGATGGAAACCCAACATTGGCACATTTGATCAGGTCAGCCTAAGAGGCTAATTATCCTTCCTCTAATGCTTATAAATCAAGGTCACCTCATGCTCATTTGGACACACTTCAACACACAATATTATCTCTCTTATTGGGTTTGACCTATCTAAAGTTGCAGGTAATTCTCTCACATGTGCGAAGTAGAAAGAGGACAAAAATCATAGGTGGCTGAAATCTGAACTTAACTGCAATATTACCACCTTTGAATTTGACTTTTTGGGTTGAATTTTGGTTCAATCTTTTGGGCATCTTTCTAATTGGGCATACCACACTTTTTGGCACAAAAATAGAGGAAGTTTGGGCACTCTGACCGCAAACCTATAGAAAATTTTGACTATAGGCTTCATCTCTGCTTTGACCAAATTTGATCACTCAAATTTGGACTGTTGAGTTTTGGTTGACCAGCAAAGAAGGTTGAATTCATTGACATTTGACTGAGCTCTTGGAGGGATATTTTGTTAGCTAGTTAGGGCACACATTGCAATTGTTAACTGTTGTTGACTTGGACAGATTTTCTCAAGATTTTACTTTTGTTCTCTCTCTCTCTCTTACCTTTGATTTGGATAGTTATTAACATACTTGGATATTGGATGTTTGATATTGGATATTGGCTAGTCAAAGTTTGACTTTCGACTCTTGATGATGTACTCTCTCTATTGAACATTTGAAGACAATCTAATAGAAGAAGATTTGCAAAGGGTTTTTCCCCTTGTGGGGTTTTTCTGTCTCTTGTCTCTTGGTTGTCTTTCATTTTGCATTTGTATAATTGTTCTATCTACTATTGTTATATTGTCATTGGTTAATTGAAGTGGAAATTGTAATTTGGATGCTATTGGAAAATTGTTGAAGTAATATTTGCAACATAGAACAATTTTTGATGAAAATTTCACAGTAGTCAATGGACTTCGATGCAACTTTTTCTGGGTTACAATATAAATAATATAAAGGCTTGGGATGAAAATTGGATCTATTTAAAACACTCTTATAATAGAGAAAATCCAAAACTCTATTTTTATGTCACCATTTTTAAACTTACCATCTAACTCTTTAGGGTGAAGATGGATGATTAGGGACAATAGGGTAGAGTGTGATCCTTACCTTCTGTAAGTTAATCTCACCTATTTTCGGGGACTTTGGAATAGATTGTGATCCCTATGCTTTGGGGTAGGTTGATCTTGTCCATTGTCTTTAGTTCTGGGTGGTAGTTATGGCTCCCTGATGATGATGATTCTGGGTGGTAGCCAAGTCTCCCCAATGGTGATGGAGTCAGGGTGGTAGCTGGAGCTACCTTGCAACAATTCTTCTTCTTTAGATTCGAGAGTGTTCAACATGAGATGAGCAAGGATGCACATGACATATGTATGATGATCACATGGTTCAGTTGGAATTTCTACCTAGCTGAGAGGAGTGTTAATTTAGTAGCTCAGTGACAAATTCCAACCTTTTCATTAAATTACTCTTTCTGAGAGTACCAAAATTGACTTTCGAATCACTCATTTTGGACGAAGGAAAAATAATTTTTTGATGGAAAGACAACATTGGCACATTTGATCAGATTGGCCTAAGAGGCTAATTATCCTTCCTCTAATGCTTATAAATCAAGGTCACCTCATGCTCATTTGGACACACTTCAAGACACAATATTCTCTCCCTTATTGGGTTCGACCTATCTAAAGTTGCATGTGCTTCTCTCACATGTGCGAAGGAGAAAGAGGACAAAAATCATAGGTGGTTGCAATATGAACTTGACTACAATTTTTACCGGCATTGACTTTGACTTTCTGGGTTGAATTTTGGTTCGATAGTTTGGGCATCTTTCGAATTGGGCATACCGCACTTTTTGGCACAAAAATCGAGGAAGCTTGGGCACTTTGACCGAAAACCTATAGCAAATTTTGATTATAGGCTTCATCTCTACTTTGACCAAATTCAATCACTCGAATTTGGACTGTTTTGAGTTTTGGTTGACCAGCAAAGAAGGTTGAATTCATTGACCTTTGACCGAGCTCTTGGAGGGCTATTTTGTTAACTAGTTAGGGCACACACTGCTATTGTTCATTGTTGTTGACTTGGAAAGATTTTCTCAAGAGTTTACTTTTGTTCTCTCTCTCTCTCTTGTCTCTTATTTGGATAGTTATTAACATGCTTGAATATTGGATATTGGCGAGTCAAAGTTTGACTTTCGACTCTTGATCCGAATGGAAAATGGCATCCACCCATGGTGTTCATCCACCCATGTTATCCATCCACCCATGGAATTTACCCATGGTATTGTAAATGACATCGACCCATGGTATTTATTCACCTATGGTATTGTAAGTGACATCTATCCATGATATTCATTCACCCATGGTATGTATCCACCCATAGTATTCATCCACACATGGAATTTACCCATGGTATTGATCCATGGTATTGACCCATGGTATCCATCTATGGTATCTACCCATGGTATTGTAACTCAAAAAAAGTTATAAATAACAAGCCTCACTTTGTAAAAGGACAGATTGTCCACCACAATGTAGCTTCTATAGTTATTCTCTGTTTTAATAAAACAAGTTTCTTTGTGGTTTTATTTGCAGTGTCTTCTCTCTTTTTCTGGCATTCTAATTTTGTAGATCTTGTCAGATCCATTTCAAATTTTTAGATCTTGGGAGCCTCCCCCCAAGATCCAGATCAATGGTATCATATTCAAGTTACAAATCCATGGGAATGAGGGTTTGAAGCATATTTCAGTTTCAATGTTTTGCAGCAATCTTTAGCAAACTCCATGATTTTTTTGGGCGGCGAGTTTGCAGGTCAGATCTGAAACGTTTGGTGAAAATTTTACAAAAACAAAGACCCGATCTGGATTCCTTGCGAAAAAAACCCAAATTCAAAAAAAAAATCAGCCGAATTGGAATTCGGATGAAGGAGATATCGCTCATTCAAAATTAGCAATATTGCAGCAATTTTCCTGACGACAATTCATGGACGGCGTCTCTCCCATCATTTATTACAGTTTTAAGTACTAAATTTTAGATAAATTTTTACAGATCTAAGCTCCCCTTGAAAAATCACCCATTTTCAAAAAAAAAATCAATGGAATCAGAGTCCAGACAAGGGAGTTATCGCTGATTTAACATCAACTATTTTTTCAGAAATTTTGTCACGACGAGACAGTTCCTGAGCGAATCTGAGAGTCTAGAGTCTTCAGATAGTGATTTCAAACATATGAGAAGATGCAGAATGATCATTCCATTTCCAAAAACAAGTTATAATAAATATTTCGAGTTATATTGACCGAGTTATGCTCATTTTAAATATGGAGTAGCATTCGAAATGGGTTCCCTTTGGAGACGTGCCCTCCCACCCTGTTTTAGTAGGCACCTGCTTCACATTCATCAGTTTCAGAATAGCAGTGTTATCACCTAATATGTATCCACCGATGGTATTCATCCACACATGGAATTTACCCATGGTATTGTAAGTGGTATTGACACATGGTATCTACCCATGGTATTGTAACTCAAAAAAGGCTATAAATAACAAGCCTCACTTTGTAAAAGGACAGATTGTCCACCACAATGTAGCTTCTACAGTGATTCTCTGTTTTAATAAAACAAGTTTCTTTGTGGTTTTATTTGTAGTGTATTCTCTCTTTTTTCTGGCATTCTAATTTTGCAAATCTTATCAGATCCATTTCAAATTTCTAGATCTTGGGGGCCTACCCCCAAGATCCAGATCAACTCTTGATGATGTACTCTCTCTATTGAACATTTGAAGACATTCTAATAGAAGAATATTTGCAAATGGTTTTTGTTAATTTTGGGAAAATAGGTCCAAACTCCAGGTTTCAGTGCTCATATGATGATGATTATATTTTTGTTGGATTCCTCTTTCAGAGAGGTGCAAGATTAATCTAAATATCATCTTGTTTGGATGAGCAGAACATATATTTTGATTTTATTTTCCACACGTGCTAGTACGGCCAGATTTGTAATGTAGGCTCACAAGCCTAATAGATGTGTCACACACCCTCACTCACTGATATAAATTGGAGAGTGATGATGTCCATTTCATCATCATCTCATCACACACATTCCTCATGATCTGATTAGTTCGTATAGCCTAGAAGAGGCTTCTCTCTCTCCCACGTGTGAATATGGATGTCGGAAATGGATGCCAGAAATCTAGATGCCGGAAATATGGATGATGCCAGAAATATGGATGCCAGAAATTTGGATGATGCCAGAAATATGGATGTCGGAAATGATGCCGGAAAAATAGATGAGGGATTCTTTTGTTGACTTGTGTTGACTTTTGGCGCTGTCTTTGAGGGCTGTGTGTGACACTTGGAAGGTTGGTTGATTTGATGTTGAGAAAGAATTTGCTGGTTGATGCATCATGTTGACTGTCGTAACGCACATCACTCTCTATCTTTGTTGGACAAGAAAAATTGTAAATTCTGATCTAAATTATTTGGATTATCTTTTGTTGATATATTATTATGTTTTATCATCATTTTACTTTCATGTTTATGTGTTGAATTGGGTCTGTAAGAAAGATTGAAGTAAAACTGCATCAAGCATAGAACATACCATGTTTATCTAAAATTAACATGGTATCAGAGCTAAGGTGAAGACAAAGCTCAAGATAGTGTGAAAATAAATCATTGAAGAAGAAGTCTTGTCAAGGACCAATGCTCTGATGATAAGTTGACTGACAAGTTTGATTATCATGCATGGAAGATGTCCTTGGATTTGGCATTAGAAGATCAAGATGTCATGGACTATGTGCAGGGGAAGATTCATGAACCTCCATCATATTTTATGAGGCTCACAGAAATCAGGAATGATCTCCTTGCCATAGGAGAAGTCGTCGATCGAGATTTCATCCTCATTGATCTTGGAGGACTTCCTCGAGACATGTATGTATTTAATACTACGATTCTTAATAATAATATCATTCCAGATTTTGAGGAATTGTTGACTAGATGCCCTCAAGAGGAGACAAGAATGACAGAGAGAGATCTTCCCTCTAATGGAAATAGAGGTGACCTTACTGCCTTCGCCACTCATGCAAAGAAGAAGAACCATGGTGGCCCGAGAAATCAAAACCATGGTAGATCGAGGCCCAAAGGAAGGAAGGGAAGACGTTACACTTGTAACAATTCTGGTCACTATGCAAGAGAGAGCCCCAATAGAAGGGACTCTCCCAGGGATGATGACAACAACAACTTCAGGGGAATGGCAATCAAACAAACAATAGGTTCAAAGGAAAAAGGAAGGCTCCCTCTGATCGTAGTGGAAATGGGCAACCTTTCAAGAGATCAAGAAATTCCAAGTACGATGAGTCTAATGTTGTTGATAAAAAAAAAAATGAATATATTCTTGTATATTCCCTCTCTGCTGCATCTCCTCCCAACACCTAGGATGTCTGGTTGATTGATAGTGGTGCTTCAAGGCACCTCACTGGTTATAAAGAAGCCCTCTCTGATTTGATTGAGAAGGATACTAATTTAGAAATTATCCTTGGAGATAATCCCACATATCCCGTGAAAGGGATAGGGACTATGACCCTTCATCTATAAGTCCTTCGTTTACAAGATGTGTTGTACGTACCTCATTTGAAGAAGAAGCTTGTGTCTATTTCGGCAATGGAAGACAAAGGGTTCAAGGTGGAATTCGTTGATGGAAAGGTATGCATCTGGAAGAAGAACTTCAAAGAATCTATTACTATTGGTTTTAGAGTTGATACACTTTATCAGGTTGGAGGAATTCCATTAGGGGCTATGTCATGTGATACAACTCTTAAAACAGAGTTATGGCACTCAAGGTTTGCACACCTTCATTACAAAGCCCTTCCCGAAGCAAGGAAGGTGGTGACAGGGATGCCCGAATTTAAAGATGATCATGAAGGTATATGTCAGGGTTGTGCCGAATGGAAGCACAAAAGGGCACCATTCCCCTAAAGTGTCATAAAGACAACTGATATCTTACAATTGATACATTCTGATTTCTCTGGTATGCTGCCTGTGACATCCTTCGGAGGATGTTCCTATTACATGAATTTTACAGATGACTTCTCCCGCGAGACCTGGATATATTTCTTGAATAAGAAGGAAGAAGAATTCAAATGGTTTCGTACCTTCAAGGCCTTGGTGGAAAATCAAACCGAGATGAGAATCAAAGTTTTGAGGACTAACAATGGGTCTGAGTATGAGTCAAATGAATTCAATGACTTTTGCAGTGAAGCTAGCATTAAGAGGGAGACCACAACTGTGTATACTCCTGATAAAAATGGTGTTGCTGAAAGAAAGAACAGAACCATTGTGGGAGCTTCCCGCGCTATGCTTTGTGACCAAGGTCTTCTGAAGTTTCTATGGGGAGACGCTGCGAACAATGTTGTGTACATTCAAAATAGATGCCCACATTCCATTCTGGACTCCAAGACTCCCGAAGAAGTATTCTCTGATAAGAAACCTGATGTTTCTCATTTTAGAGTTTTTGGTTGTCCTGTTTACTTTCATGTGTCGAAAGAAAAGAGAAGCAAGTTGGATGCTTCTGAAAAGAAGGGAATGTTTGTGGGCTACAGTGAAACTTCGAAGGCATGGTCAAAGAGAAGTGGAGATATGTCATGATGTCACCTTCGATGAAGATGCTGCCCTCAAGAAAGTAAGAAATCTTCGTAGCTCCAAGGAAGATAAAGAAGATGAAGAAGCAAGGACGCGGGAAGCACCAAAGGACGAAACGATGCCCGATGTTGAAGGGCTTATGGATCCTATTGATCCACCTCCTTCAAATAAGAGAAGACCTTCATGGCTTAGGGATACTCTCGAAGACGCCGAGAGACATATTTTCCCAAGGGACACATTCCGTGAAAACAATAAGGCGAATAGATACCAAGGGTATCTAGCAGCGATGAGTACAATTGTACAATCTGAGCCTGGATCATTTGAAGAAGCCGTAAAGCATCAAGTTTGGAAGGATGCTATGCACGAAGAATATGATTCCATTATGAAAAATGATGTTTGGGAAGTGGTCCCGAGACCGAAGGACAAATTTGTTGTCACCTAAAAATGGCTCTATAAGATCAAGCATGGATCTGATGGTAGTGCTGAAAATTACAAGGCACGATTTGTTGCCCGAGGCTTCTCTCAAAAAGAAGGCATAGATTATGATGATATATTTTCACTTGTCGCCACTATACCACCATCTAATCTATCATTTCCCTCGCTGCAACACAAGGATGGAGTCTCCATCAGATAGATGTGAATACTTCCTTTCGGCATGGTTCATTAAAGGAAGAGGTTTATGTGGAGCAACCTCTGGGGTTCGAAGTCCAAGATAGAGACACCTATGTATGCAGGTTGAAGAAAGCCCTCTATGGGTTGAAGAAAGCCCCAAGGCTTGGTATGAGAGGATAGATAGCTACTTGATGAAGTTGGGCTTCACTCGAAGTAATGCTGATCCAAACCTTTATTTTAAGGTTGATAGAGAAATGCCTCTCATTCTAGTTCTCGATGTGGACGATCTCTTCCTAACAAGTACTGACCCTCTCATTCATCAATGTAAGAGGGATATAGCTTCCGAGTATGAGATGAAAGACCTAGGACTGATGCATTACTTCCTAGGCTTGGAGGTTTGGCAAAGGCCAAGCGAGATTTTCCTTTCTCAAGGAAAATATATCGTGAAGTTGCTAGAGAGATTTGGTATGGTGGACTATAAGTCTATGTTGACACCAATTGAACTCAACTTTAAGAAGTTGTGTGGAAACACTGTTGGGCCCGAGCTGGGAAATCCCACCGAGTATTGACAACTCGTGGGGGCCCTAATGTTCTTAGTGAACTCCCGTATGGACGTATGTTTTGCAGTGAACACTTTGAGTCAACATATGGTTGAGCCTCATCGCATTCACTAAATTGGTGCCAAGAGTCTATTGAGATATCTTCGGGGCACAATCAACCATGCGCTGAGATACAATACCGGGAGTTTTAGACTCCATGGACATACTGATGTTGATTGGGTTGGCAGTGTGGTGGATCACAAGAGTACATCTGGATGTTGCCTCACCTTGGGTTCTGCTTCGATATCTTGGATGAGCAGGAAGAAGTCGTCGTTGGCTTTGACCACCGCTGAGGCTGAATACATTACAGCGAGTATGGCCTATT
Organism: Pinus albicaulis; assembly: GCA_034641835.2. Classification (NCBI taxonomy): domain Eukaryota; kingdom Viridiplantae; phylum Streptophyta; class Pinopsida; order Pinales; family Pinaceae; genus Pinus; species Pinus albicaulis. Next base: position 1,124,349,177 of record CM076570.1, on the reverse strand, counting down.
GTGAAGCTGTTTGGTTGAGAAATTTATTCAGTGAGTTGTTCAGACATGTGTTAGATACCACCATTATCCTTTGTGATAACCAGAGTGGGATTCTTCTTTATGAGAATCACATGTTCCATGATCGATCCAAGCATATTGATATTAAGTACCACTTTGTTCGAGACATGGTACAACGAGGCATCGTAAAGCTCGATCACATAAGAACTAATGAGCAGGTCGCAGATATTCTCACAAAGCCCCTAGGGAAGGTCAAGTTCCTAACCTTCCATGAGAAGCTTGGAATCGTGGAAAAACCCTATTGTGAGAGTCCTGTTTGAGTTTGACTATGAGATCTGGGAGCTCCGGGGGGCTTGGGGCTTACCGAACCTTGTTGTGCTTCTGCCCCACCGTTATGATATTGAGTTGGTTCACCTCTCTTTGATCTATGCCTCGCATGCATCCTACCCATGGAGTTTCGGACTCATGGGAAGTACCTCTCATTTGGCCAATGAGGTGGGAAATGTGGATAGAGACCAATAGCAAGACCAATGGACACATCGAAGACTGTTGTACTCTCTATGTCTAGGATGGCACGTGTCCAACACCTTGATCTGGGATCAAGTATGATGAGGCTCTTACCTCTAAACTGAATTCGGGTTAGTATGAGACTCTTTTTTTGAGTCCAAGAGAGGTTTTAACCTCTAAGCTGACTTTGGGTCAGCTGAGCGTGATGTCTTTGTGACTCACATTTTGTTCTATTTGCGAAGAAGAGCCATCAAATCAAGTTACAATAGGATAACGCACGATGCTATATGATGGTACACAATGGTATTGATCTCTCGATGACACAGGTGGACAGATGGAGTTCTCCCTAGTTGAGAGGGAATGTTAATTTTGGGCAACTAGGTCCAAACTCCAGGTTGCTCTGCTCATATGATGATGATTATATTTTTGTTGGATTCCTCTTTCGAAGAGGTGCAAGATTGATCTAAATATCATCTTGTTTGGATAAGAAAAACATATATTTTGATTTTATTTTCCACACGTGCTAGGTCGTCTAGAGTTGTAATGTAGGCTCACAAACCTAATAGATGTGTCACACACCCTCACTGACTGATATAAATTGGAGAGTGATGATGTCAATTTCATCATCATCTCATCACACATTCCTCATGATCTGATGGGTTCATACAACCTAGAAGAGGCTTCTCTCTCTCCCACGTGTGAATATGGATGTCGTAAATGATGCCTGAAATGGATGATGCCGGAAATGACGCCAGAAATCTGGATGACGCCGGAAATCTGGATGCTAGAAATGAATGTCGGAAATATGGATGATGCCGGAAATGGATGCCAGAAATCTGGATGAGGGATTATTTTGTTGACTTACGCTGACTTTTGGAGTTGTGTTTGAGCAGTGTGTGTGACACTTGGAAGGTTGGTTGATCTGATGTTGAGAAAGACTTTGTTGGCTGATGCATCCCGTTCACTGACGTAACGCACATCACTCTCTATCTTTGTTTGACAAGAAGAATTGTAAAATTTGATCTACATTATTTGGCTTGTCTTCTATTAATCTATTATTATGTTCTATCAGCATTTTACTTTCATGTTTATGTGTTGAATTGGGCCTATAAGAAATATTTAAGTAAAACTGCATTAAGCATAGAACATACCATGTTTATCTAAAATTAACAGTTTTTCCCCTTGTGGGGTTTTTCTGTCTCATCTCTTGGTTGTCTTTCATTGTGCATTTGTATAAGTGTTCTATCTACTATTGCTATATTGTCATTGGTTAATTGAAGTGGAAATTGTAATTTGGATGCTATTGGAAAATTGTTGAAGTAATATTTGCAACATAGAACAATTCTTGATTAAAATTCAGCAGTAGTCAATGGACTTCGATACAACTTTTTAGGGGTTACAATATAAAGAATACAAAGGCTTGGGATGAAAATTCGATCTATTTAAAACACTCTTATAATAGAGAAAATCCAAAACTCTATTGTTATGTCACCTTTTTAAACTTCCCTTTGAAGATTTTCCACCTTCACCCATGGATATTGTACATCTACAACAAGGAGTGAGGGAGGACATTATAGAAGAAACTTTGATAGCATAAAGTTTTGTTGAGACTAGATAGATTCATTTGAAGGTACCCGAGGTGTTGAAGAAATCACATGAAAAATATAAGGTCATATATGATAAACAAAGAAAAGAGAAAATGTTCAAAGTGGGAGATATAACTTGGCTATAATTGAATAAACAAAGACTACATAATCTTTAGTAAGAAGGCTCTATGTTATGGTCATTTCGAGATATTTTAAATTGTGGGAGATAACACCGACAAAATCAATCTACCCCAATACATGTGCATTTACTTAGTAGTAAATGTGGAGAATCTGAAACTCCATGATACCTCCATGTTGGATTAGGAAGAGTAGTAAGTCCTACCTTCCATAAAGGACAACATGACCTTTGGCAAATTCGAATGGAAGGACATGTAGGAAAATCAAAGTGGTACTCTAGGAAGAACACACAGAAAAAAATTCCTCACCTCATTTATTAAAGATTTTGGAGACAAAAAGCCTCCCTAAATGGGTAGTAATGGTTCACTTTCAATCATTATATTAAATTTCATCTATCTTAATACATATGGGGCTAGCCATGTCTATAATTTCAAGAATATTCTATAATGTCCAAAATAGCAACTCTAATTTAGAGTTGGAAAAGTAAAAAGTCTAACCCTAGATGGCTATCAAGCAATGTTAATACCAAGTTGTGAGGAGGAGAGGTAGTTCTATTTTATGTCATTGTATTTGTTTTGTACTTAAAAAGAGCATCTAGGTGCATGAAGTAAGAAAGAAAACAAAAGATGACAAGATTGTATAGTACAATTACAAGCAATAGGTCTCAAATAACTCCACAAATAGTACCTATTTCTTTGTAGTTTTACATTTCCATACTAGAAAAATGATACTACAGAAAAATCACATTCTTGGTGTGATTTCACATTCAACTATATCATACATTTAACTATAAACTAAGGAAATTGACCTTCATACGTTTAACCATAAATTAAGGAAATTGGCCTTCATAGTAATAGATTTCCTAGGGTAAATTATATGTTTATTTGCAAATGGCATGTGTATTTATTTGTTCTCTATTTTTCAAATTCACCTATATCATAGATTTAACCATAAACTAAGGAAATTAACCTTCATACATCTAATTATAAACTATGGAAATTGACCTTCAAACATTTAACCATAGACTAAGTAAATTGACATTCATAGTAATAATTTCAGTGTTTTAATTTTCTGAGATCTATTGTGACCAAATGTTCCTTTGGAATATTCATGATAACTTATAGATCATATTGGTAGGAGAGCAATTTTCTTTGGAGCATTTTGTAGGAAGTTATGTGGATCCATGAATTAGTTTAAGAAGCATGTTGTAGACTCCTTGTAGATCATATTGGTATGAGAGCTATTTTCTTTGGAGCATTTTGTAGGAAGCTATGTGGATCCATGAATTAGTTTAAGAAGAAAGTTGTACACTCCCCTTCACCTAAAGATTTGATTACTACTGTCCATAAAAGTGTGCATACTTTACCCCTTTATATTTGAACTTATGACTTAACAATAATGAGATATTAGATATTGACTCTAAATCATTGTAAACAATTATTTATAATAAATTATTAAAATTTAAGATTATATTTTTTATTGTTGAAACAAACCAATAACATATAAATCCATATTACATTAATAAAATTTAAACCATTACTATATTTTAAATTGTTAAAAATATTTTTGAATTTCTAACCTTTCTCAAATAATAATAATAAAAAATGCACAACAAAAAAATTGTTAGATAGAAAATAAAATATCAAGACTCATAAAAGTATGTTATAAGAAAAATAAAATATCAAAAGTGATAAAGCTACTTCCTTTAACACTGAAACAACAAATTATTCTCTATTCTGTTTCATGAAACCATATTCTTATACCAAAATTGTTATATGAAAAATAAAATATCAAGAATCATTTACAACAAAAATAAAATATCAAAAATCATAAAACTACTTCCTTTAACACTGAAACAGCGAATTATTCTCTATCTTTTCTGTTTCATGAAACCATATTCTTACACCAAAAATGTTATATGAAAAATAAAATATCAAGAATCATTTACAAGAAAAATAAAATATCAAAAATCATAAAGCTACTTCCTTTAACACTGAAAAAGAAAATTATTCTCTATCTTTTCTGTTTCATGAAACCATATTCTTACACCAAAAATATTATATGAAAAATAAAATATCAAAAATCATTTACAAGAAAAATAAAATATCAAAAATCATAAAGCTACTTCCTTTAACACTGAAACAACAAATTATTCTCCATCTTTTCTGTTTTTTGAAACCATTTTCTTATACCAAAAATATTATATGAAAAATAAAATATCAAAAATCATTTACAAGAAAAATAAAATCTCAAAAATCATTTACAAGAAAAATAAAATATCAAAAATCATAAAGCTACTTCCTTTAACACTGAAACAGCAAATCATTCTCTATCTTTTGTGTTTCATGAAACCATATTCTTACACCAGCTATATTTTATTTTCGACATGCACTCAGGAAACAAGCATCCCAAAATAATTAGCATTATAAATATAAAAGTTATTTTGCATTATAAATATAAGAGAACATTACTAGTTTTGATCAAATATAGATAGAATAATGTGTCATCTCGGTGCAATGGTTTTGGTTTCTTTCAAGAACTGACCATCTGCATGAAGTGATCCAAGTTCGCTTTCCTGCCTACCCTTCCTTGAACTGGGCTGACGTGTGTTTGCTACCGTTATTCAAATTTTCCAACGTCTTGCTTGTGACGTTTTCAATTTCCAACCATCCCTTTTTTCAATTCTCTGTTTCTGCTCTTCACCAAGGCTCAAGGTACTATAAACCCTCCTATGGAGGTTCAATCTCCTTTCTCGGAAATATTTGAAAGAGATTCTTCCATCTCCATAGCATCATCTCTAGCTTGCGCATAAGTTGTAAGATGTCTGATCCTTAGTTCTAAGCCAAATCGTCCTTCAAACGCATTAAGATATCTTGATAAAACAACATCTTGTGAAGGCTTTACGCTATTAGGAATCATCTTGACCACACTGTCAAATCTTTGATTAAATTCTGTAACATTTTCAGCATCCGCCTTTTTTATGTTATAAAATTCCATAAACAATGACAGACGACCCTTCGTACTAGTACTTGTCCACCTTTTAATGAAAGACTTACAAAATTGCTCCCAAGTTTTGATGTATTTATCAGGTAAAACTCTGAACCAAGAGAAAGCAGTTCCTTCCAAGGAAAAAGCGAAAAGCCTCATGACCACATCCTCTTCCTCAATATTAAAGACATCCATATAATTGCAAAATTTATCTATATGCTCCTCAGCAGTGATTACCTTCTTTCCTGAAAATTTGGGCAGCCATCTAAGAATTCTATCGGGCACCTTGTTGGGATATCCTGTAAGAGCTGTCATATCCAAGGGTTCGAAAGCATTAAGCCATGGCTTAATCACTGGAGCTACTCTTGGAAGAATTTTAGTTTGCAGATCTGAAAACCTATCTTCAGATTTTCTCTCATCACAATAACACAAATGCCGATCTTTTTCATTTTTTCGGACTAATTTCTCAGTAATCACCTCAATCTCTTTTCCTGCTGCTACAAGCTGTGATAAAAGCTCACCCTTTTTTAGTTCCCAGGCTTTACGTGTTGCCTCTGGTTCTGCAGATATCTCCTGAATTTTGTGCTGAGCTTCCCGCAATTGAGCATCAGCTTTAGAGATAGAAGCTTCATGTTCCGTCTCTTTCTTCGCAAGTTCTTCTCTCAATTCTTTCTCAACTTTGTTCGACTTATCTTTCATTTTGTTTTGAGCTTCAATTTGTGACCTCAGTTGAGTGAGACTTTCTGACATAATGATCTTTTCATCTCTTAAGCTTTTGATTTCATTAAGAAGGATTTGATTGAGATTCTGCAACTTGAATATCTGATCATCTTCGATGCTGGGAGATCTCAATTCGCTAGAGGAAGCACGTCCGTTTCCGATTTCAAGATTCGTTGTCTGAGATCCCTTCGGCCTGATCATCTTGTTCAGTAAGGGTGAACTGTTTGCCAAAAACAATAATTAAAAACACTTTTATTGTTTTGTTACAACAGTTATATATTTGAAAATATATATATAACGGAATGCCGCTACGGCTTCTAACAAATCCCACAAAATATAACTGAAACCAGCTACTGTAATGCCCTCTTAGAATTGATACGAATTCATTAGCCAAGAAAAGACAAATAGCCTATTTAACCCATTAGGTTAGTATAGGTTAGTATAATGTTAACCCAATAGGCTAATATAATGGTAAGGAAATTATTGTTTAATGTTATTTAGCTAATGCTGGTCACTCAAAATTGAAAATAGGAGGGAAAACCCCCTTGCTATGAACATCATCATGAAGAGAGGAGAGGAGAGTCATTATGATCATCATAGAAGGTTATTCTTCTTATTTTTGATATTTGGGTTAAGGCTCTTGGAGGGTTTTAAAACCCATTTTCTTTCATTGGTTTTGGTGGTCCTATTTTTTTTTGCTAAATTCTGGCTGGAGGATTTATTCTTCTTTTTTTTTTTGGGGGGCAAGCAATGGTTGGCATCTTAGTAGCGAGGCTGGAGGCTGGAATTAATCCTTCTGAGACAACAAACCAGCTTTCTAAGGCAAGTGAGGGCTTTAATCTCTCTGAAGCAGCAAACCACCTTTCTCAGGGAAGTGAGGGCTGAAATCTTATTGTGTGTGGCAGCCAGGGCTGTAATTAATCCTTTTGAGGTTCTGAAATCTTACTCTCTGTGGCAGCAAGAGTTGTAATTAGTCCTTTTAAGGCAGCCAACTAACTTTGTGAGGTAGCGGAGAGGCCAATTTCCTGACGCAGCGAGTGCCCTAGAGACTCCTAAATATCCTCTTCTGACAGTGGAAGGCTAAGGCCTAGGCCTAACTTTTTGAGAAAGGGCCCGGAGGTCCAAGAGGCCATTTTCCTGAGGCAGCAAGTAACCTAAAGGATGGAAAATATATTCCTGTGGCAGCGGAAGGTCGAGGCCTAATTCTCTGAGGCAGTGGAGGACCAAGAAGCCATTTCTCTGAGATAGAGAGTGGCCTAAAGAGCCACGATCAGGAGGCAGCAAGGGTTAATAATGGTTCAAGTAGCAGTGAAGTCTGTAGGTGTGATTTTGTGGCAGCAAGGAGATGGTTAACATCTGTAAGCCTAGAAACCATGTTTGATTCTATATTCCTGTTGTGAGACTGTTGGTAATTCTGTTATTTAACTGTTGAATCAACCCTATTTCATACTCGGTGCTTGTGGAATCAACTGTTGATTGAGTTCCTTACTATACTTATTCATTATAGAGCATCATTGTTTCATAGATTAATGATTACTGCAATACAAATTTCAGAACTCTTTCATGTGTTTTTTGAAACCCTAACCCAGCATTGCATCCAAGGGTATTCTTCCCAAGAGGGACATTACAGCTACTGCTTCTAACAAATCTCACAAAATATAACTGCCCCTTCTAACAAATCGCTTAATTTTATCCAGCTATTCTCTCTAGACATAATCATGTTATTGAAGACAGGTTAAAGGGAATTGCCAGTGGTAAGAAAATCAACCATACAGCTCTAAGAAAAACAAATGTAAAGAAAAAATAACTGCTACAATGACATAGTAGATCAGAATACCTTTTCTACGCAGATGACAAAATGATGGGCTTTTGCTCTGCCAAATTGCTAGTAAAAAGCCTTTTCTGAATATTTTTTCTCACGAATACTTCTACAAAATCGCTGTAAGTGAATGGTGTTTCTGAATACTGTTTATCGCTGTAAATTCTACAGTTCTCTAACCTGTAAATTGCTTATGCGATCATGTGGCTGGTCTATAAATTAATGTGCTGTCAGTTATTTTCTGGCATCGATTCTGATTGTGTTTCTATGCAGATCACTGCGAAAGATCGGCAGCGGCATTAGGCATTGAGAGATCAGCCGTACGCCCTCGTGAAGAGGCCCATGGGCCGTATCAGATCACTACTGACATTTGCCTTTTACATGATGGGACAGTCGCTCAACTTGCAAGTTGCCACGACTCCTCTTATAAAAAAAACATAAAGGTGTTATCAATAGTCGTTGTTGCACTTATGCCGCCGCCGGCCCATTTGTCAGAGTTTTTCTCTGCACTGAACGCCGCCTGCTATTGAAAATTTTTCAATAGCACTGGACGGCCGGTGCTGAAAGTCTTTCTTAGTTGGTCACTTCCTGGTTTGTAGATACTGCCCTTAATTTCCGTAGAACTAATATATATGAATATATTCTTTTATGTATGCGTTCTGTATACTGAGGTGTGATAGAGCAATTTCTTCTAATTTTAGAAGTATTTTTTGGATCAAGAAATATTCATTGCAATCCTTTCTTTGAGATGTGGATTCCAAACATTTGAACAAAGATAGTATTGGGTTATGCCGCTGAAGAATTTGAAGACCAAAATTTTTTTATTCGGTTTTTACTTGTTATCCCATTAAATGAGACAAACGGTGAACCGGCTTTTTAATCAATAAAAAATGCTATGGTTGTTATTATAATACTGAAAAACGTGGTGTTCCTCTTAAACAAACAATTTGCAGATCCATATTTTAGAGTGATTGTGTTGGCCCCCGATACTTTGCCAAAAAAATAAATCCTTTGTTTTTGTCTGGTTTTTAATGGGATAGTTGTTATAGTTTTTGGGTTTAAATGGAAAGAAGAAATTATTTTAACCTTTACAAAATTAAAGATAGTCGGTAGGATAGATTGTTTTTTTATCTGGCTTTTGAATTCTGTCATTTTCCTGTGAAGTTTCACAATAAAATTTCCCAGAAAGACTTTGCTGAATAAAATATCCCAAGAGCTAGCTACTAAAATATATGCATAACTTTCCCTTTTGTGAAGGCCTCGCATTCTAAAATGAAATGCTTTTCTGTTTCTACTTTTCCAGAAGGGTAAAAAATACACTCTTTCCTACTACACTTCTTTTGGCCTTTCCCTGCTGTCCTTCCTTAATTAAGTGATAAGAATTTTGGCTCTCCATTAAATATTGAGCCATATATATGCTTTTTGTTAATGATTACGAGAGAAATTAAACTCTTCAATATAAGATTTTTTCTTTCTCCCTAACTCGTTTTCCCAAATGCCTTTGTGAAACTTATCCATAACAATTTTGATAGAAATAGCTAAAATCACACAATTATAGAAACACAATCATATATTATGCACAAATGGTGTATGTGTAAACACACTCACACACACGGATTTACATTTTGATTACTCTATTAAATAGAGTTTTTGAGAACCAACTTATTCCTAATTTAGAGAGAGTGGTTGAGAGAATTTCTCAACCATCACAAACCAATTTCTGAAATATGGAATGTAAGCATTAACTCCAACATCCCCCCTTAATGATTAAATTACATGAATTTATTGAATTCACTCATAAATAACAAAATAATCAAGCTTATCAGTAGATGCTCCATCAAGTTGCCTCATAACCCTCGGAAAGGTGTAGTTGGCAAGTTGGATTCCCGAGTTCGCTTCCTCAACTCCCGAATTCAATTACTGGACAACGTCCCAATCTGTCGCATAACCTCATTAGGAGACCACTTCCATGTCTACCACTAATGAGGGATCCTTCCCTAGATCCGCAAGTGCCATGCTATCTGGACAACCATCCATATTGAACCTTACTGCCACTTGATCTCTTCAAACACAATTGATTGCAATCACTGAACTCCTAGTCATTCTATGGACGAGCTCCCATCCACCGAAATACATGGGTGCTAACCGTTGTACTCGCCAGTTATCTAGGGAAGTCGTCTAGATACAAAATGTATCTAGAATCAGTTTTACAAAATGACCTTCTTATCTATTTTTGAAATTCATCGCATAATTTACATACAATTTATAATACTACTATTTAACATGCCACTCAGCCTGTTTTCTCTGGTATTCTGATTCCCGACACTATGACCCACTTTAATGCAACCTGGACGAAACAATCATGATAGTGTAAACGTAGAAGCCCTGCTGCAAGACTTGGATCAGCATGGACACTCTGCTCTACTGATTAAAAAAAAAACGATAAAATCTGTGCATCGACAGTTAGTGAGATAGGACTTATCAACATTTTCCACAGTCAAATATTGCCTTTGCGATCAAATCTAGGGTTAATCTTAAATGTGACCCGACACTGTAAAAAAACAAGATATTAACCTTCAGCAGTCGGGCGGCACACACCTTCTGCATTCTGATTTTGAAAATTCATCTTGGAGATAAATTGCCTTCCATGAAATTTCTAATTCATTTAATTAATCGGTATCCTCTAGTTCTTATTGCTTGTACGTCCCTTGTTTCAAGGTGCTCATCTATTTTCTGTGCGATATTATTCTTCAATACAAAACTGTGACATAATGGTAAAGGTAACGATCGTAAGCTCATAAAAAAAAATATACCGTGTTACATTCTATGCTGCATCGAAAAAAGGGTATCGTAAGTAGCATCTATGAGATTTGATGGATATCTGGGTCATCGTACGAGCGATCCGCATATGAAAAGGGATTCCCTTTAGTGTAGAACAGAAAATTGAATGAAGAACAGAAAACCATTACAACGATCGATGTCCTTGAAACCTTTTTTTCTAATCACAAAACCGTCTCACTCACAAACTTCACAACTCCAGCCAATGCACCACAAACTTCGTAACTCAACGCCACGCAAACGTTATCCTGCGCTTTCTTTTTCTGGAATCGGGCCCTCACCGAGCTCGTGCTCGATTCATCGACTCTCCCTTGCGCCTACTGCTCTCGCACAAATCTTTTGCCTCCTCTTCCAAACCGAGAAAGCCAAATCGTTGCAAGAGCTTCCCTTGGGAGAGAAAGCTTAATCCTCCATTTGAAAAAACTAATCACAAACGGATCCTCATCCAGTGATGCTGTAAACTGTTAGAATTTAATCATAGGAAATCAATTTGAGTCTTCTTCTCTAAGGACTTAGCCTCACAACACACAGGCCTTTGATCCTGTGCTCTAATATCATGATAGAAATAGCTAAAATCACACAATTACAGAAACACAATCATATATTATGCACAAATGGTGTATGTGTAAATACACTCACACACACGGATTTACATTATGATTACTCTATTAAATAGAATTTTTGAGATCCAACCTATTCCTAATTTAGAGAGAGTGGTTGAGAGAATTTCTCAACCATCACAAACCAATTTCTCAAATATGGAATGTAAGCATTAACTCCAACAAATTTCTTTTCAGGTAAAATTTTATATTGTGCATGTCAAAATTATATTAAAGGTTTATATTGTGATAAAAGCATAATGTTTATACATATTTTGTGTTAAAAGCATTCATACATGATATATATATATATATATATATATATATATATATTCTTTTAATACTTGTAAAAATATGTTCTCTCAATGGTTTATAACATCACTAATACTAAATATTCAATATACACATAAAAATTTCGACATATGTTTATAGTTAGATTTAAGACTTTTGTGATCCATAATGTAGATAAATGTCTTTCCGATTAATTACATCATTAGATTTAGGTCTAAACCTAATGATGTGATTAATCCCAAAGACATTTATCAATATGTTTATAGTTTTAAGGTCTCTCCTAAATAATTTGTAGTGCAATTACGTTAACCCATTTTGTTATACAAATTTTTTTTTTTTATTTTAATATAAAAATTAATAATTGTAATGTAACATGAAACAAGCATATAAAAATTTAAGGCATTTTGTTATACAAATAATTTTGTTTAATTGAGTCTAAATATTAATAATTGTAATGTAACATGAAACAAGTAAACAAAAAATTTAGCATGCAAGATGTTTATAGCTTTAAGTTTCCACATAAATATCAAAATGATCACCATAAATATTTTATTAACTTTATTCAAATCATATCATATATTTTGACAAATTAATAATAAAAATAATATATAACATATATTTTTATTTAATTATATTTAAACTAAATAACATTACTATTTAATTAAATATCATTTAAAAAATTAGCTAAAATAAATTATTAAAATAATAATAATAATATAAATAGCTAATTCGCAAAACTTTAATTAAAAATTGTAGTATGAATAACTACTTTGCAAACTCTTTAACCAAAAAACGTAATTTGTATCAACTTAGTTTATTTGGTCGCATTGTGCAAAAGTACAAAATATATAATAGAAGATCATCTCAATCTTTGTTATTCTAGTTGTTTTAGCAGAGGTACCAAATATATAACAGAGAATATGTGTCAATCTGAATATATTGTACAATAATGTTTTAGAAAGGAAGGTGCATATGTTTAGATATCTTAAAATGAAAAGTATTGTGCAAAAGTACAAAATATCTAATAGAAGATCCATCTCAATCTTTGTTTATTCTAGTTGTTTTAGCACAGGTACCAAATATATAACATAGAATATGTGTGAATCTGAATATATTGTACAATAATGTTTTAGAAAGGAAGGTGCACATGTTTAGATATCTTAAAATGGAAAGTATGTGATATCACGTTTGAATTAAATTTTTATTTTTAATATTTAATCTTTTATTTTAATTATTTTAATTTTGTTTTATATTAATTTTTGATAATATAATTATTATGTTTTTCAAGCTTTTGTGGTTATTGTTTGATAAAGAAATTTTCGAATTATCCACAGTATGATCAAACAATGGTCGACATTTTGAATTTCAAGTGGGATCCATCTTGAGGACGAGATGTTGAATGAAAAGTGAAAGAAGGATGCAGAGGACGTCTGCGGCTTTTCTTTCAATTTTCATCCTAGTTTTCTCCAGATAACAGATATCTTTTCAAGAATCCCCTCCGTGCAGGGACAAAATTATGGTTTTCAAGCTTCTGATTACTTTGTATTAATGTAATATTTTCTGATTTGTAAATATTATTTTACTTTGTTAAAGATATTATGTTAATTTGCAGATCATGTAAATGTTAAATAATAACTAGGAAATATTTAGATTATTATGAAATATATAAAGGCTTATGTAAGGATTAAGAGCACACGGGAGATTAAGGTTGAATGTTGAACAAGACTCACTTGTTAGGGTAGTTGGATTGTTATGGGCTAGGTGGCTCGAGAGGGTACAATGAACTTGAGGTGACCTGAAGGAGATGAATTGCAAGAATTGAGAAGAACCGACACAAAGAGATGGATTTTCCTATTGGTTGGCTAGAGGAATTCTGTGGAGTTGGAAAATTTCCTTGGCTAAGTCTGGTTGGGACCAGATAGTCACTGGAAATTGGTTGGTGCAGTATTGTCCAAGGAAAACACCATGCTAGTGAGGATAAATCGGGGGGGAGATGCAGTATTGAGACGAATATCGTTGGTAGGGAGGAGCCTTCTCTTTCATGTGGTTGTGACCAATTGTGGAACCTAATTTGAAATAGAACAAATAAGTATTGTACTAGTATGCTTAATGCTCAAGGTTATGTTGTAAAAAAAAAAATGGTAATTACTAGCAGGAATCATGAATGAAACATTGTGCTAGGTATTTAAAATTTGTGGAATTAACGAATTCAATGTTATGGAATTTACTAGCAGAAAAAGAAAATAAACACAATATATTCTTCCTTAATAAGCTTAACTGGCTCATGTCGTAGAGACAAAATGGCCGTGAGAAGTCCTATAAGAAACATAGTATTGTTGGGGTTAAATTTTAGACCAAGTATAAAATAAGAAAAGGTCGAACAATAGAAAGTTAGAACTCAACAAGAGAAGGTAAATCTGGGCATAGTATGTGGACATCGGGTAGATAGTTAATTGAAGAAGAGTGGTTGGTTCCCTTAGCATAACCCTAGTCAAGAATTGGGGTTATGTTACTAAAACATCAAGGAAGTAAATTGGGTTAGTTCCTGGGCCCAGTCGCTCTCGACACCCCAAGAGCAATTCGTCAATCCTCCCTGTATTAACTGGTTAAGTTACATTCCATCAGTAAATACAATGTAATGACCATTGTGGGCCTAGATGAATTCACAAAACTAAAGAAACTCGAATGGAAACCGTTCTTTGAATGCGGCCACTAGTAATGAGAACAACATTTACTTTTAAAATACCAAGCAAAGGGTTTGATGTTAACCTGCAGTATTTTTACAATGCACATTTAAACCAAAAATGAGAACACTAGAAAAGTATCTCGAAGGCTTTAGAAATACACAAATAAGTACTAAAATATCAACCAATGGAACTATGTAGCATACCCCGTAAAGAATAAGAATTTTGTTGCAAATTGTTCCACATTAAAGATCTCAAAAAAGTTGTTTCACGCACATCTAAAATTAACACCAATGAAAGTTATAACAAATTTTTAAATAGAATCATAGGTACAAATGATCCTAAAGGTTTAATAAAGTATGGTTGTGTCATAACGCATGAAAATAATTCAGATTATACATTTAAACTAGCAAGTCATGGCCAGTCTTGAACAAAGAAATTACCATAACCGCTCTAAACTATCCATCCATTCATAAACCCTAACTATTATCCTCTCTAGTAGTCATAATCCTCATATCACTAAAGTGCTTCTAGACCAGTGATATTAGGAACAAACCCTAGTTGGAGGAGGTCGAATGCCTCACTTGGAAGGGGAAGAACTGTGACACGATGTAACCAATAATTCTGTAAATGTAAACAACACTTGCAACTGAGCCATAAATCTCACCTGTTAGCACCAACAAAACAAAGGTCGTTGTGAGCTTGGTGGGTTACTCGTAATTACCTGAATATACCTGAATATAAGGAAGAAAACCCTAGGCAAGCAACCCTGCAACCGAAAACACAAAACGAGTATCAAGTAGAATTCATGTAAAGAAAAACTTGTTAGTGAAATGAATTAACAACCATTTAAATTATCTTACCTCAGTAGAGAGAGGTTGTTTGAATAAATATGACTTTGGAAAAAATGAAACCCTGATAGTATCCATTGGAAACCATCCTAGCTCTGTGAAAAAAGGCGGATAATTAACCAGAGAATTTACCATTATCGAGAGAGGGTTTGAAAATAAATAAATAAAGGGCTATGCAGGTAACTTACTCGGCATGGCAAGAACCGGTTGAGACAAGAGTGCCTTGGAGGCGAGACAAAACATTGGGAAACCCTGTGAAAACCCTGTGTTGAAGAGCTAGCTTTCCATAAAGACGAGTGAAGAATGACCCAATTGTGGCACTAGGGAGGGGATTCAGTTACCTCAACTGACATTTTTGAAACTAGACCATCGGTCTTACAGTTAGCAGGAGAGTCATAGATTCCTTCTTAGTCTCGAGATCTGAAGTGCCAAGTCTATGGCTAGAAAATGGTTTCCAAAAAGTTCACCCATTAAAAAAAACATTACCTCAACATATTAGAGTAATATAACCTGCGAGCATGTGTAGTTACGATATGCATCATTGCAAAATAAATTTAATGCTAGTTGTTCGATCATGTAACTCTTTGAAAGTTGGTGTAGGGATGTTTGGTTATACAAACTTTATAATATAACTACAGTCGTAAAATATTCAATATGTGTTATGTTGCATAAAATTAATGCCTAGGGTGACTATGCAACCAATTGTAGAGTATTGTATTAAACAAAAAAAAGAATATGAATATTATAAATTTTATAATGGGAGATGTGACAAATGTTATCAAAGCCACATTTCAATGTTGTGGCCTATCTAGGTAAGTGGCAGAATAACATAATTTTTTGTGTGAACAGAGTGAAAAAAAGGAGGCACAATGAGGAGAGTTTGGCCTACACCAATAAGAGCAACAATAAGATTTGGTCCAATATCATATACATAAGCTAACCCTGAGATGTGGGTAGAGTTGGGAGAAGGAACTTGAAATGCTAATATTGCATTATTTGAAACAGAACAAGGATTGGAAAGTGAAATGTTCATATTAAGAGAAGATAATGAAAGTTTAATGCGAGAATAGGAGAAAAGTATGAAAAGCCTTTAATATCAACAGAACCATCGACATCATATTCCAAGCCTAGAACATGGAAACGGTATTGGGACACACAGAAAAAGAGATGATAATCCAAAACCAAAGGGAGACCAAGAGAATAAGGAAGAGGAATCTGATAATGTTTCGGGTCACAGGGGGCTTAAGAGGAAAAAAGTGGAATTGCAGGGAGAGTTCAAAAAAAATTAAACCTCAAACATTTGATGGTGAACAAGAGGAGGTTGTTGAAGTTTGGCTCATTAAAATGAATAAGTATTTCCAAATTTATGAATGCCATCACAACCTGAAAGCTCGGCTTGCAATATATCAATTGCAAGGTAAGGGCACCTCATGCTGGGAGGAAGTGAAAATAGTACGAAGAATAGATGAACAAGAAGTAGCCTGGGAAGATTTCCAAAAACATTTTAAAGATAAATATTTAAGTAAACAATTTTATGATGAAAAAGCAAAGGAATTCCATGATCTACGGTTTGTTGGACAGTGTAACTAGGTTCGGTCTTCATATTGACTGTAATTATGTATTTATATAATGAAGAAGACAAAGATAAGAAAATGTATTTTGTTAAGCTTGCTTCAAGGGCTTCATGAGCAAGGAAATTTTTTATAGGTCAAAGACTTCTTGTTGTTGTCTTTTAGGGATTTTTCATACTGTCATAAATGTATTAATTAGATTCATGTATATAAGTGTCACACACATCTAAAATCAGTTATGTATGCCTAAAGACCTTGTAAATTAATCTTGAAGACATGGCTCAAAATAATGCTCAAGATTAGCATTGGAATATCTCTTCTAGTCGACTTATAAACAACAAGCAATGTCGGCTTACAAGAAATGCACATCTCATCTCATGAACCGTCACGCCTTTTCACTAGTCAGGTTAGCTTATATATAGGATCAGACAACTATATATACCCCAGCATATTGCATAGAAAACAGAGATACGGAATTCAGATTTTGTCTGAGATTTTAAGACTGAGTTACAGGAAGGAATTCAGATGAGGATCAGTGATTTAATGCAAAGTTTCAGGACTGTATAAAGTGTGAATAAAGGACAAGTTTGAGATTATTTATCTGCAATAAAAGTGTGAGGTAAGGATTGTTGTTTTGATGCGAAGAAAAGGAGACAGATCTCAGGAAGGGACATAATTACAGTAAGTGCGAAGTACCATAAGTCTACTCAACAAAGAAATACAATGCAAGAAAAGGGTATCTACATAGAGTGAAGAAGGTGGACTATCCAACAAAAGGAGTCAGGACATGTAAATATCAATGTGCAGGTTGAAGACCAACCAGCAAGGTTATGTAGAGGTGCAAGGTGTGCACAAGTTAGTCTATGACAAGGTGTCAATATCTTAAAGAAGGTAGAATACAGGTAGAGACTGAGCTCTCTAGTCCTGGTGCAAGACGCTGCAGGACAATGCAGAAAAGAAGGATCAACTTAAGGATTCAAGGAAGGAGCAGGGACAAGGTCTTAGAGGCATACAAGGGTCAAGGGTTTGTGTCATGGTCATGGTACTTGTCAGCTGAAAGTATATAAGAAGAATTTCTTATGGGTTTTCCTCTCTAAGAAGGAAAGGTTCTGGCCCTGGCTCCTAAATGTGTGTCTCTTGTGTTTTGATAATTTACTTGATGAAAGACCTAATAAGCTAACAAAAAAGAATACATAAGTAAGAAGAGTAAGCTCACAAGTAATTATCAAAGTAGGAAATTGAATTAAACACCGCCCTACCTAATTCTCAACATGGTATCAGAGCTAAGGTGCTGAAGACGAGGGCTACTTGACAAGGACACACTCAAGGATCAAAAGAAGCAAGAATAAAAGTCAAAGTCTACATTGAAAAGTCAAATCAGTTTGCAATGAAGATTCTCAAGCCATTTCAAGAAGACCTCCAATCTTATTCAAAGGATCCACTCATCAAGGAGATAATCTTTGCCATCAAATATTTATGACATTGAAGGCATTGTTGGAAGACACATCATGAAGCACCATCCAACATCATCCAACATCTTTGAAGACATCCTTTATCATTTGGGATTCAAGATCACGTACTTTGAAGAATTCAATCTAGGAAGGAGTTCATGTCATCATCAAGGAAGTTAATAGAAGGAGGAAGTCACTCTACTCAAGTAAGTATTTATATGACCTCTTTTGAATCTGTCAAAATGACTTATTGCAAAGAGAGCAACAAATTGGCTGGGTCATCAAAATTTAGTGCATGGAAAAAGAGGACATATTTGAATCTAATCGAAGATGAAGTTATGGGGTCCATCAAAGGATCCACAACTCAACCCTCAAAAGAAGATTCTCCAACTCATACCAAGTACATGAAAGGAGAAATCAGAACCTAGAGGATTCTCATAGAATCCATTAAGGACTCAGTCATACCCGATGTATCAAAACTAGAAACTGCAAAATAAATATATGAGAAATTGGTGGAGCTATTCTGCATGAGTACTACAGGAGAAGTAATCTCTCTAAGACAAGAACTACACAAGATGAAAGTGTCAAGAGAGGAAGGAATCACTTCATATTTTATGAGGATTTTTGAAATACGAAACCAACTGCAGGAAATGGGAGAAGTAATGTCTGATAGTGAGATGACTACAGTCGTGTTGAATTCTCTACTGGAAGAATGGGGAAACTTCACTTCAAGCTTATACGGGTAGAAAGAAGCAACACCATTCCAGGATCTATGGTATTTATGTAAAATAAAGGAAACAAGATTGAAATAAAAAACTGATACAGGATTAAGTGAAGGGAATTAAGCCTTTGCAGCCATGTCTAGGAAGAAAGGAAGATTCGGTAAATTTGGTTCTCATAATAAAAGAAGAAATATGGACAAGGTACGATGCTTTCAATGTAATGAACTTGGGCATTATAAAAGGGATTGTCCTAAATCAAGAAAGGACAAGAGGAAAAAGGAAGAATCCCATGTCACAGAAAAAAGATAAGAACCTGATGCAAAGAAATCTAAGAAAGAAGAAGCAAACGATCTCTACTATGATTGACATCATCTTCCTCTTTAAGTGATTTCTGTTGGTTGTAAAATAGTATGTTAGGAAGCATTTTACATTAATGGCATCATGATAAAATCATGGAAGATGTCTGCAATACAACTATGGAAGAAGTGGCTCCTGAGTATATCACTGATAACAAAATTAATGAAATATAGTCATCTGGATCAAGGCTCATCTATGAAACAGATGTTGGCACTTTATAATGGAATCACTGGTTATAAAGGAAAGCAAAAGGTTTCATCTGGAATTCTATCTTGAAGAATTATAGGATTAGGATATGATGACATATTGATGAAACATGTTAAGGGAATGAAGTTATTCATTCTAAGGAAATTGTTGCAGGATGACTCAAATGGATAAGATAAGGAACATATATGCTAACACTGGATGATGTGAAGTCATGTCATATGGTTGTAGGTGATGGACTTTTATATTTAGAAGTATGATCAAAGGAAGGAGGATCTCTTCTGGAACACAGGTTGCCACTAAAAGATGAAATCAAATATGTCATCATATGGAATATGAGGTGGTTGTATACAAACAAGGAACTGGATACTGGAATTTCTTGTGAATGAAATTGTATGGAGAAAGAAAGGAAGATATCATGAAGTGCAACCATGTCAAGAGGCGGTTATCATCCAGAAGCCAAGAAGATGTGACTAGGAGATCTCCTGGGAAGATATGTAGACTCTAATAGAAGTATAATAAAGAAGAATACCCTTGACAATACATATCTTTAGGAGATGTGTCAATCTGAATAAAGGATTTCGATTCCTACAGGAAGATGTCATGGTGAAAGATCATCACTGAGGTAACTTTTGATTTAAAATTTCTTATGTGTGTGTTTATCTGGATAATTCTATGTAGGGCTTCCAATCATGTGGAAGGATGTAAGATCCTTGGGAGATGGTTCGAAGGAAAGCAGAATGAAATAAAGGTGGACAAGATGAGAAAGATGTTGAAGTTTGCAGCAAGAAACAGTGAAATTGGCATCCGAAAACAACATCCATGATCTTAGTGAAAATTAAGCACCTACACTAGGGTGGGGCCCACACAGGCTATTTTTAGGTGAATGTCTATTTTTAGATGAATTTCTATTTTTATTATCCCTTAATATAGATCGAAACTAAACTATAATCCATTATCAATGATAACTTGTAATAGTTAATTGAGTGTGATCAACTCAGTTAGCTAGTGGATATTGAGTTAGAGGTAGTTGGTGAGGCATGCAAAGTAATTCTAGTTGTAAGAGAGTTCGAAGTGCAATGGTGCATTAGTTAATGCAGGTTGTAATCAATTTAACTCAGTTAAGTGAGTTAAACTCAATTGTGCTAGTTGTAACTGAAGATACACTAGTGAGAGATCAAGTGAATTAAATATTATTTAATTCACAATCAGTGATCTCACATGCAACTGAGGATTTACTATTATTAGCTACATGCATTTCAGTTCTAGTGGAGACCCAGTTGAGATCTAGGTGAAAGGGAAGTGTAACTATCAGTTGTGTTATTAGCAGGCTACCTAGGTGTAGGTAAAACACCACATGATGCCCATGATACTTAGCGCAGTGTAGGAAGGCAAGAATTCCTTGTGAATAAGGATTGCATTCCTCATGAATTGCGTGAGCAAGGCAGGCTGAAGACAGGCTGAGAATTGGTTGAGTATTTGCCCGATTTTGTCTGGATCAGTGTGAGACAATTAGCTAAATACAGGAGGATTCTTGTAAGAAGAATTGTATGTAATTGTTTAATGATTCCCTGTGGAATATACCATATATGATAGAGAGGTTTTGAGCAGCAAGCTTTCCCCGGGAAATTATCTGTGTTGTGGTTTTGATCTATTCTTCTTTGCTTCATGTGAATGGAAATTATGTTTCTTTTAATTCCACAAAATATTTGTAGAAGCGATTCAGTATTTAACTTTATTACATTTTTATATTTGGTGAATCCAAGATATACATGCATGTTGTATAATTTCTACATGGTATCAGAGTTGTGTTATAAATTTTCCACATGGTATGAGAGCAGGAATTATTTGGGTGCGCGAATTTGTAGAGAATATCTGAAATTTTTTATGAAAATTTTTCAAAATCAAATAGCATATTTGGATTCCTTGCGAAAAAATATCCAAATTGAAAATAAAAATCGGTCAAATCGGAGCATAGATGAGGGAGATATGGTCGATTTAAAATCAACTTTTGTTAGAAAATTTTGTGATGGCAGAACAATTACAATGTGCGCGAGTTGGAAAAGGAAATGTGTTCCTTAAACACAAAGCAAAAGGACAAGCCAAGAAGATTGGGATTCGAGTAAAGAATCTCTATAGACTTAATGTAGATGCGATTTCTATAGAGCTTCCAACCATTGGGAAGTGTGAGAAAGCCATGCAATTGACCCTTGAGAGGGAGTTGGATTTTATTGCAGGTAAGAATGAACCTCAAGATGTGGAACAACCACATGTGGAGGATCATGGAGTGGGAGAAACCACTCATGCAGATAAATTTTGAGCCAGATGGGTAGAGGGAGTGCATGCAGCTATACCTTGAGGTGAAAGGTGGGGCGACATGCATGATTAATCCCGAGAAGAAATTTTGGGTAGGATTCATTGAGATGGTGTGGGTCTCATGAATCGAACCTGGCTACGAGGAGCCCACAGAGAATCAGTAGCAAGATCAGTTGGATTTATGCAGTTATATGTCATGAGGACATGAAATAAAAGTGACAGTGTCAGATACTGGATCACATATCAAAGTTGGCAGCAAGTGCAGAGTGCATGGATGCAGGTGTCAGCAGCGCAGAGGATCCAGTAGACATGTGTAGTATCTAGCAGCAAGTCAGAAGACTTTGATGACAGGTGCATTATATTGATTCAGTTGTTTGGAGGTTATTCAGTTTCAGAAGTGTTGCATGTGCGATAAACACTAGTGAAGTGTTGCATGCAAGAGTTGCATGTGCAAGAAACACTAGAGAAGTGTTGCATGCATGGAGTTGCATGTCGCATGCAAGGACATTCCTTTCTTGTTGAGAGGGAGTGTTGAATTTTGTAACAAGAAACAATGAAATTGGCATCCGGAAACAAAATCCATGATCCTAGTGAAAATTAAGCACCTACACTAGGGTGGGGCCCACACAGGCTATTTTTAGGTGAATGTCTATTTTTAGAAGAATGCATATTTTTATTATCCCTTAATATAGATGGACACTAAACTATAATCTATTCTCAATTATAACTTGTAATAGTTATTTGAGTGTTATAAACTCAATTAGCTAGTGGATTTTGAGTTAGACGTAGTTGGTGAGGCATGCAGAGTAATTCCAGTTGTAACAGAGTTTGAAGTGTAGTGGTGCATTAGTTATTGCAGGTTGTAATAAGTTTAATTCAATTAAGTGATTTAAACTCAATTTTGCTAGTTGTAACTGAAGATACACTAGTGAGAGATCAAGTGAATTAAATATTATTTAATTCACAATCAGTGATCTCGCATGCAACTAAGGATTTACTATTATTAGCTGCATGCATGTCGGTTCTAATGGAGACCTAGCTAAGATCTAGGTGAAAGGGAAGTGCAACTATCATTTGTGATATTAGCAGGCTACCTAGGTGTAGTTAAAACACCACAGGATGCCCATGATACTTAGTGCAATGTAGGAAGGCTGTAATTCCTTGTGAATACGGATTGCATTCCTCATGAATTGTTTGAGCAAGGCAGGCTGAAGAAATTTTGAGAATTGGCTGAGTATTGGCCCGATTTTGTCTGGATCAGTGTGAGACAATTAACTGAATACATGAGGATTCTTGTGAGAATAATTGTATGTAATTGTTTCATGATTCCTTGTGGAATATACAATATATGATAGAGGGGTTTTGAGCAGCAAGCTTTCCCAGAGAAATTATATGTGTTGTGATTTTGATCTATTCTTCTTTGCTTCATGTGATTGGAAATTGTGTTGTTTTTAATTCCGCAAAATATTTGTAGAAGCGATTCAATATTTAACTTTAGTACAATGTTAGATCGGTTGAATCTAGGATATACATGCATGTTGTATAATTTCTACAAAATGATGATGAATCACTTTCTAATAGATGACATGACTCATGGATGAAAGTGATGGATGATCTGTGCCCTATGAAGCTAAAGTTGAAGATTCGTCAACTGAATATAGTTCCCTCTGAACATTCAACATATGTCTGCATTTGAGCTTTGGTGGCTACATGAGGGGCCGCACTACCACACAATCTCATAATCGTGAAAGCAATAATATTTAAGTCAGGTCACTCGATAGTTTTAATATCGATCCTCTCATCTTTCAGTTAGGAGTCTGCACTGCAATATTGCAACATGTATGAGGCAGTAGACTGCCCTCCTTGCCGTGATCCAAACAGAGAAATGTCATGTCCCCTACAGGGAAAACTGATGAGAAAATAAATATCCTCTGCATCAATAATCAACCGATAATTTCCAATGGTAAAACGCTGCTCCTGGACATCCCAGGAATTTACCATCCATGTCATTAGCTCTACTTGAGCTTTCATTCCCTGAATGGACCAAAATTTACAAAGTCCACAATTCTTCAAAGCTCGAAGCGTTGTCGAACTATCAATTGCATCATTATCATGTGTTTCGTGCTCACGTTCCCTCCACTCGAGCATGATTGTTTCAATTTTCCTGTAAACAATCATTAAAGAGCATTAGAATCCTTTTGGAGGAACTTAGAGAATTTTTTATGGTAGAAAAATCATTTTTGAAAAACCTCACGATGCCTGTGCAATTTTTCTTTACACAGTGTGCATTTTTGCGCACTTTATGCACAGAAAAACCGCGCAGCCACGATAATTTTCTATATATAAAATTGTTGGGGTGCGTAGGCCCATACGGAAAACCCACACACCCCCGTGAGCGATTTCTAAAAACACATTCTTCCCTAAAAAATAAATTCTAAAACCTAAAACACAAAAGTAAACAGATGAAGTGCAAGATAATGGAGTAACAGGTTACCTGGAAAAGACGGTTCGTGAAATTGTCCACCAGTTCGCCTAATATCAGCCCCAAAAGTTCTATGGAAAAAACCCTTTTTTTACTGCTCTGGAAATAAAATAGTAAAAATGACATGTCTTTTTCAACTTTTATAATCTTTTATGAATAAAATATTATTATTTTATTCCTTTGACCTTTTAGAAGTTCAAATTTTCAATTTTTTTACCACACTGAGAACAAATTATTGTATTTTTTTGAGTTCTATGTGTAGAGAACATGTCATGTTTAAAAAATGAATCATTTTGACGCCAGAGTGAAATTTTATCACTTTTTCAGACTTTTGAAAAACATGAAAAAGTGAAATCACGAAGTTCTCTTTTAAGCCCTTTTCAGACTCTCTAAATATGAAAAAATATTGTCGAGCACTTGAATATTCGAACTCGTAAAAGATAAATGAAGTTGTCTATTTAGTATAAGTTTATCCCTTTCCCAGACTACCGTAACTACCGAAACTGCCGTAGTTTTTCCAAGGATACGTTGCAGACCTTTGCGTTTTCTTTACTGCAAACGTGCGAACCTCCGCGTGTAAAGAAAATTAAAAATAAAAATAAAAATTGACGACCTTATGCTATTGGCCTTCTTTTCTGGATCTGCCGCCCACGGATCTTCTGATCCTTCCTCAACTCTGATACCAATTTGTTGGATAGACAGAGGATTCAATCACACAATTAACACAAGTATTTCACACAAAAACCATTAGCTGCGGCTCTTCAATTAATCTCAATCACTCCAAATCAGAATATGAATACAATGAACCTGGTGAAGGATATTTAACCTAATTGACATGCACACACTCTCACATAACTGAACTTGCTCAACTCACTTAACTGACTCTCTAACTCACTCACAAAATATATCTATCACTCAACTCAACTAATTCACTTAACTGTTTGTCTAACTATGCATGCGGGAAGTAATTATATATTTTAACAGTATCGAGGCTAAAGGCTAGAATTAATCCTTTTGAGACAGCAAACCAGCTTTCTAAGGAAAGTGAGGGCTAAAATCTTATTCTGTGTGGCAGCGAGCGTAGTAATTAATCCTTTTGAGGCAACAAATGACTTTCTAAAATCTTACTCGCAGCAAGGGCTGTAATTAGCCCTTTTAAGGCAGCGAACTAAATTTGCGAGGCAGCGGAGAGGCCATTTTTCTGAGGCAGCGAGTGCCCTAGAGACTCGTAAATATCCTCTTCTGACAGTGGAAGGCTAAGGCCTAGGCCTAACTTTTTGAGAAAGGGCCAGGAGGTCCAAGATGCCACTTTCTTGAGGCATCAAGTAACCAAAAGGATGGAAAATATATTCTCTGAGGTCTAATTCTCTGAGGCAGTGGAGGACTAAGAAGTCATTTCTCTGAGATAAAGAGTGGCCTAAAGAGCCACAATCGGGAGGCAGCAAGGGTTAATAATGGTTCAAGGTAGCAGTGAAGTCGGTAGGAGTGATTTTTTCAGCAAGGAGATGGTTACCATTTGTAAGCCTAGAAACCATGTTTGATTCTATATTCCTGTTGTGTGATGATTGGTAATTTTGTTTAATAATGGTTCAAGGTAGCAGTGAAGTTTGTAGCTGTGATTTTGTCACAACAAGGAGATGGTTACCATTTGTAAGCCTAGAAACCATGTTTGATTCTATACTCCTGTTGTGAGATGATTGGTAATTATGTTATTTAATGGTTGAATCAAACCTACTTCATACTCAGTGCTTTTGGAATTAACTGTTGATTGAGTTCCTTACTATACTTATCTATTCATTATAGAGCATCATTGTTTCGTAGATTGATGATTACTGCAATACAAATTTCAGAACTCTTTCATGTGTTTTTTGAAACCCTAACCCAACATTGCATCTCAGGGTATTCTTCCCAAGAGGGACATTACAGCTACTGCTTCTAACAAATCTCACGAAATGTAACTGCCACTTCTAATAAATTGCTTAATTTTATCCCGCTACTCTCTCTAAACATAATCATATTATTGAAGACCGGTTAAAAGGAATTGCCAGTGGTAAGAAAAACAGCCACACAGCTCTAAGAAAAACAAATGTAAAGAAAAAAAAACTGCTACAATGACATAGTAGATCAGAATACCTTTTCTACGCAGATGACAAAATGATGGGCTTTTGCTCTGCCAAATTGCTAGTAAAAGCCTTTTCTGAATATTTTTTTCTCACGGACACTTCTACAAAATGGCTGTAAGTGAATGGTGTTTCTGAATATTGTTTATCGTTGTAAATTCTACAGTTTTCTAATCTGTAAATTGTTTATGCGATCATGTAGCTGGTCTATAAAGAGGAAACAAATGTTTAAATTGTTTCTTTTGGAGACAATTGTATGGGTTTAAGAGGAAACATAAAACCTAAGACGTTACAGATGGACATATGAAACCTAGGGTTGCAGATGGACACTCTAGTCTCCACTTATTGGACTTATTGTATAATTCTTTTTACTGATAGACATAGGAAATGTAAAGTTACAAATGTACACTCAATTTATTGCATAATTTTTTATTATCCCTGTCATATTAAAGACAATGGAAGATTTCTTGCAGAAGTTAGTATTATTCTATTTTTCTATTCCATCCGTCTGACAGGTTAAAATATGATCAACAACAACAAATAATTGTCTTGCCATTGGGCAGTTAATGTGTTGTCAGTTATTTTCTGCCATCGATTCTGATTGTGTTTGATATGGAGTTGTAACTTTTTGGACAGAGAGAGATACACATGTATAGATAAGTGTCAGTCAAGGAGTTCGCGATGCCTTGGACTTATCAGAACAATACTGGCATTTGCCTTTTACATGAGCAGTTGTCTATGGAGGATGGTCCAAAGTGGCTAGAATTTGGGCAAAAAAAACTAAGAAACCTTGCATGGCCAAAAAAACTAAGAAACCTTGCAATATGTTTTTGATGTTATCGATGTCATCTCTTCATTAATGCTATTTATCTAGAGACGACATAAAGAATGCATTAATGTTTCAATAATAGAATCTATAAAAAATAAATGCCTTATACAAATCATTCCTATATTTTCCTTCCCACTCAGTGACTAATGGGAATGAGCATGTGAAGCACAATAAGCAAGCCTTGGCCTAAGTGATATTTTTGATGGTGGAAATAGATTCAACATTATCAAAAATCTCAAGGACACCCAAAATATTGAAGTTTATAGTTCCGATTTTTGCATGATTTTCAAACAAAAAAAATCTAATATTCAAGATATTTACCATTTACCTTTGAGTAATTTGTATGAATTATTCATGTTCCTTTCTTGAAGTTCATTCGTGTTATATATAAATATTTACCATTTACCTTTGAGTAATTTGTATGAATCATTCATGTTCCTTTCTTGAAGTTCATTCGTGTTCCATATGGTTAGAATAAAATTAATTTGTATGAATCATTTATGTTCCTTTCCTGAAGTTCATTCGTGTTTCATATGGTTAGAATGGGTTATTAGGTGAAATCACCACGCCAAATGCTATGTTAACTCATGGTTTTGCTACGTTAGGTCTTTCTAAGAAATGAAACGATCCGGAATGTTAGTTCTAGCGCTACAATCTCATTGTTCAATGATGCATGTAAGTATGATATTGTTCAGCTATGCAACCCTTTTATGTACGACTTTACATGATCATGATGGGAGTCTTTCAACTTGCCAGTGGCCACGACTCCTATAAAAAAAACATAAAGTTGTTATCAATAGTCGTTGTTGCACTTATGTCGCCGCCGGCCCATTTGTCAGAGTTTTTCTCTGCAATGAACGCCTCCTGCTATGAACATCCCCTGCTATTGAAATTTTTTCTCATGCACTGGACGACCGGTGTTGAAAATATTTCTTAGTTGGTCACTTCCTGGTTTGTAGATACGGCCCTTAATTTGCTTAGAACGAATATATATGACTAGAAATTGCACCGGGAGGTGCAAGGGAACGCCGAAAGGAGGCAATAACATTATTTGAGCTCGCATTAGTGACGCTCATTGACCTATTTGAGTAGAAGGATACAGAAATGGTTGTCAATCCCTCTCAAGCATCTAGAAATGGAATTGATATTGGTTGCCACAAACTGAATCTTGTGTTGATTAACGTCACTAAAGTTTGAGGCATGATAAACCAAGATACCGAATATTAGTGCTACAAATTTAAATTGGGGATTATTGTTAATATAAAGAAAATCAATTGCTCGATTTTGATAAACCAACACTAATCTCTGCACATTAAGGTTGCTTTAGGATTGTCGAGGGGATATGAAACTCGGCATGTAGAGTAATGTCATTATGCAAAAATTCAACGCATGCCATGTTCATTGGACAAATACAATATGGAACACTACACAATTAGAAAATGACATTGCAATAGCAAGTCAACAAAAGGTCAACACATGCGAGGACAGGTGGGTGACACTGTTCAAGATTATGTCAGTGAATATCCTTTATTAGTTAGATCTTTATAGTTAGAATTCTTTTTAGCATTTAATTTATTCGATAATAAAAAAAACAAATGAATATCCTTTGAATAATGCGCCGAGACTATCGTTTTGAATAATAAAAACGCAAGTCTTGAACACTGAGATGGGAAGAATTTTGACCTCCTTCACTATTAATTTAAAGTGAGCTATTAGCTTCGCCATTAACTTAAAGTAGAGCCCTAACAATGAAATAATTGTATTTTCTGGCTTGAATAACAAACTATCAACAATAGCTTTAGCTTTGGCATGTAGCCATTCATGCCATTTTTCTTTGCAAGTTTGATTAGATATTCACAATGTACCTATCTTTATGAAGCGATTTCATTCTTTCAATTTAAAAAATTTAATAACATGGTAACAAAATCGATTTTTATTAATGTGAAAATGTTTTAAAAATATTTAAAAAAACGAAAAACTATAATGTGACCCCGATAAAGGCACGCAGGGTGATCGGTTGTCGTGGGCGCGTGCTGCAAGGTTTGAAAATAGTCAAAATTTCCACTTCTGCCAGAGAGTGGGTTGTCGTGGCAGCCAAAGATTCCAGAGGGAGTGGGCTGTCGTGGCAGCCACAAATTCCATTTCATCGGACAACCGGCTGATTACGCTCCCATTTCGGGGAGAGAGCTTATTGAGGAAATGACATTTGTTGACAGACAGCGCGCTGATTACCATTTCAAGAGACAGTGGGCTAATTGCCATTTTAACAGGCAGCGAGCTGATTATGCAAACATTTCGGGGAGAGGAAATGAGCTCTGTTTTTGTTGATAGGCAGCGGGCTGATTATGCTACCATTTGGGGGAGAGAGCTCATTTGGGAGGAAATGAGCTTTGTTTTCCATGGTTTAGACAGTTCAACATATGCAGGCTTGCTGTCTGAAGCCCAGTTCCAGGTTTCTATCTGTCTTTCCTTCCTCTCTGAAGACCTCCCTCATTTGGCCACTCCTTCTTGCCAACAGTAGCAGCATGTAATTTATCTATCGGTGCTAACTCGGGTGAACCTCACTATCTAATATGTTGTCAAGTTGTCTCAATCCCTCTATTCTGATACTGATATATAAATCCTCTCATTCGACGGATCGATATGGAAATTACAGCTTATATGGCAATTTAAGGTCGCTGGGGTTAAAATCAGCCTTAAAATCGGCGTGTACTTTGGAGCTCTGTCCAGGAAAAGGCATAACAACAATTGAAGGATTGACGATTTTCAAGTGTCCAACTCTGTCCTCCAGGAAAAAGAGGATTAGCTATTTTCTTTGCAAATATGGCCGGATGGTTAAAGCGCCCAACGTGATTCTTGTTGCATGCACTTAGAATTTTTATACACAGGAGCCAGCAGAGTTTCCAGCTCTTTTGCAGCCTCAAATGAGGAGTTTCCATTTGGTTTCGGATTTTCATTCAGCGCACCATTTCGTTTTGGAACAAGTGGCTTTCGTACTGTTGGCTTTTCAGGTTTAACTTTTGATTCTTCATTTTGGTGAACAGCAGCATTAGCATTAACATTTGATTTGGGCGTTTCATTCAGTGAAACATTTGGTTTTGGTTTTGACTTTCCATTGGGTACAGGAGGAGCAAGTGGAATTCTCGACGGAGGTTGACGTTCTGACATCAACAACTTCTGCAGACGATTGTCTTTGGTTTCAATTTCCTTCTTCTTCAGAGATTCCACCGCCATTTCCAATATTCTCTTCTGAAACCATTGTGCATCGATCGAATTCTGTGCGCAGAGACTCATTTTTGTTCTCGAGGCACCTTTTGGCCTCTACAAGTTCTGAATACTGATTCTGTAAATCAACAAACTGCCTCTCTTTCTCGCACGCAATGACCCTAGAGGATTCAAGCTCCTTCTGTAGAGAATTGAATGTTGTTTGCATTTCCCTCACTCTACCTTCAAGTCTTACCTTCTCTTCCTCTGCAAGTAAAGTTCTTCTATCCAATTTAGTTTGTAAGGACTTGTTTTCCTCCTCAAGGATCTTTTTCCCCAAAGGGATAGAAGAAAGTTGATCTTCTAAACTCTCTAACTCGCTCTTCTTCTCCTCTGCCATGGCTGAAAGCTGCCCCTTTATATCAGAGAGCACCACACGAGGACCAAAATGGAGGAATCCTGGATGATAAAAGAAACGGCCTTCAATGTCCAGGGGCTCTCCATGGATTGCTTTCTGCCGCCGGCGGACCTCAAAGACCAGACGCCATTCAGCGAAGCGTGTGACCTCATTTTCGAGGACAGAGGGAGGTCTCACTCCAATGGCGTTAGCCGAAATGCAAAAGTTGCAGCACTGGATAGGTCCATGGACACATTCCATGACTCGTGAGAATTCATTAATGGCGGCCCACCCATCATCAATCAAGAACCAAGAACAAGAAACCCCGTACACGTGGCAAAATCCAGTTGGTTCCATGCGCGATAGGAAATGCTTTCTCATTGGCTGGGGTGAACAGTGTTTGCTCACCCCAAGCCCGCAAAGAAAACGCCTCCGGCGTAAATATATTCTTTTATGTATGCGTTCTGTGTACTCAGGTCTGATAGAGCAATTTCTTCTAATTTTAGAAGTATGGTTTAGATAAAAAATATTCATTGCAATCATTTCTTTGAAATGTGGATTCCAAACATTTGAATAAAGATGGTATTGGGTTATGCGGCTGAAGAATTTGAACACTAATATTTTTTCTTTGGTTATTGCATAAAATTAAAATTAGACGAATTGTGAATAGGCTCTTTTTTTTTTACAAATAAAAAAAACAATAATTTTTATTATACTAGCAATTGCCTAAAAGGTGCGAAATAATTGCCTAAATACAATTGGAAAAATGTATTTAGATTTTCATAATTCAACAAATCATTATTATTATATTAAATTTAAGTTTTTTTAAAATATATTTTTGTATTATTAATATTATTATTATTAAATTTAAGAAGTTATTATTATTATTATTGAGCAAAATTCAATTAGACATGTATGTTCTATGTTTTCATTTAGTGAATTTCAATACCTGAGTGTTTTTTTGATCTATAAGGTTATGACCATGAAAATAGTTTGTAGTACCAATCATATTTGTCAATTAATATGGGATTGAAGTACCTTAAACAAGCCCGTAACAAATTGTGTGCATTTCAAGTCAGAGTCAGTGTATATTCTCTATTTGTAATGTCCTTATGTGTATTATGCTTTGGATCACAATCACAATTTTGAATTTAATTTAACTTTTGAATAATATATTTTGTTATGGCTTTCCAAAATTCCAAACTTCTGCCCAATTACTATTGACAATTCGATGAAAGCTCATAAAAATCAATATATGCTCATCTTGTTGCAAAATAAAGTCAAGGCAAAAAATAAATCACAAAATATAATGAATAACAACATTAAGAGTAAAATATGTATCACTGGATTAAACACCTAGAGAAATTTTTATAAAATCTATTATATTGTTCTATTAGTTACCCAACAAAACAAAACATGGTAAATAGAATACAACAAGTGCAAAAATTGGATGTTGCACTACCCATGGTATGAGACAGAAAGAACACTAAACTACATGTATGAAGCCCTTCCTCTTCATCATCAAAATCTTTGTCTCCCCCTTCATTTGCAGTTGCATCCTGCTAGGAGAGACTAAGGTCATCCTTGTAGTGTAACCAAGCTAATAGTGTAAAAAAATAATACCTAATAATTACTTATTGAACTAATGTAATAAAGCACTATATCATTCATCCTTGTAGTGTACCCAAGCTAATAGTGTAAAACAATAATACCTAATAATTACTTATTGAACTAATGTAATAAAGCACTATATCATCCATCCTTGTAGTGTACCCAAGCTAATAGTGTAAAGCAATAATACCTAATAATTACTTACTGAACTAATGTAATAAAGCACTATATCATATACTACTAATTATGAATTCAGTTTTCTAGGTTGGGTTGTGGTTTAACTTAAAGTTTGAGTTCTTGCCCCAAGTGATGACCCATGTTAAAGCAGATGACCAGATATTTCTAAGGTGTGGCTTGTGTTGGTTGTGATGACCAGATATTCTGAGGTGTGGGTTGTGTTGGTTGTGATGACCAAATATTTCTGAGGTGTGGGTTGTGTTAAGCACCACTCGATCTATAAGATGTTAGGGATTAGTGGTTCTTGATGTTAATGAGATTTGTGTGGATGAAGCGAGTTGTAACTCCTAAGTGACTACAAAATATATACCACTCATTTACAACACCATAACATACTTGTTTACAACGCCATAACATACTTGTTTACAACGCCATAACTAAGCCTGGTTTTTTTGGTCGTAAAAATCCTATCATATAGAGTTTGGCACCCTCTATAATAAAAAAAGGTTTATCTGACTTAAAAAATAATTTAATAGAAATTTTAAATATTGGTTAACCTTGTGTAAAAGAAAGGATATAAACCATATCACTATAATTGGTTCCAAAACTAAGTAGATCATGCACTTTGTAAAAATCAAATACATTTATAATATTTTTTTGCATTAATAAATAAAATAAAATTTGAAATAAATATATATTCATAAAATAATTGATTATAAATTTTAATATAAATATATGTATAATTACTTTTTTTTTCCAAAACTATTCATACTAACCATGACATCAATCAACAAATTTATAAATGTTGATATATATATATATATATATATATAGGAAATGAAGAAAGTAATTTCTTAGAATCCTTGTACTAAAAATAGGGATATAAACCATATCATTGCAATGGCTTCCAAAACTAAGTAGTTCACCTATTTTATAAAATTAAAATATGTTTATAATTTCATTTAGCATTGATGTTATAGTTTGGAATTTTTAATTAAAAGTATGAATAAAAAAATTAAAATATGTTTTTAAAATATAATTAAAATTTTGGAAAGATAAAAAGCTATATAGTTTTCTGTTTTTCAAATTCATATAGGATTCCTAACTCATCTTTATCGGGTTTTGGAATTTTGAATTGGCTAGAAAAAGACAAATTGTTTATAGTTTTTCTTTAAAAATATTAATAGTAAAAAAAAAAAAAACAAAACACACTTTAAAAATAAGAATAAAAAGTTAGAAATGTCAAAAGTTACATAGTTTTCATAGCTAATCTTTATCAACTTTTGAATATTTTAATAGAAAATAAAAGGTACAAATTAATCTTTATAGATAAGCTGAGAATTGAAATAATTACAATGGGCCCAAAGGATTGTGGTGGGGATTGTTGTTACATGTTTTTCACAAGGCCAAATGTAAACTTTAAGTAGGCTTGTAGTTTTCTATGGTCATGTATGTTGGAATTGTTTACATTATATTGTTGTTTTTTTTAATGTTTTTTCTCCATTTTCTTTTCATTCAACTGTCTTTTCAACAAATTTTAAAGTTTTGTGCATCTTTCTTTCTCCATATCTTCTTATTCAAATTATTTTGTATACTTTCAATTCCAAATTTATTTTTTATTTTAACTCATATTAACTCATTATTAGAAGCATATTCTTGTACATGACTTTTCAACAATTTTTAGATTTGTGGAAATCTTTCTTTCTTAAATCTTATTTTTAAAATTATTTTTATACTTTCAATTCTACTTTTTTTTTCTTATTATTAATTCATATTAATTAATTCTCATCTCACTATTTATATATTTCATTTTTTCTTTATATAAAATCTATTTCTAATTTTTTATATAAAATCTATTTCTAATTATATTATATATGAGAATTTTTATCATCGATAATGATGTTTTTCTTCTCAAAATTTGTCATAAATATTTAATTTAGTTCCATATATTTTTATATATATCTAAATTTTTACTCTAAAATTACAATTTTAATAAATATTTTATAATTGAATCTGAATTTGAATAATCTCAAACAGATAAATTCAAAATCTTAAGATATTTAAGTTTCCTCATACCTCAATGAATATGAAAATTTTAACCCATTGTGTACTTAACCATACACAATGGTTTCGTTGTGCGAGTGTTGGTAATGTTAATATATAACGATAATACATTCCAATTGAAGTAGGGAGGGCCATATAAGTAAATTCGCAAACAAAGGGTACACATGAAAATAGGTTTTAAATATCTCATTTACATATCTTATTTTTGTTTACTTAGTTACCTGGTTAAGTTTGGTTGTGTTTGAACCTGACAATACACGTCAGCGTGGATGGGACAAAAAGACAATGAGGGTAAATAGTCGTTAATGGGACAGAGATTTCCGAAAATTTGGCAGACTCCGTGGTGAAGGTAAATACCCATAAGAAGACCACGCTCGTATAATGAATAGATGCCAATAACATTCCGGCTATTCAGCCAGCACGTCTAGGATTTAAGAGATTGGTGTTGGACTTGTAGGGACAAATATTTTTCAGTCTATTGGCCCATAAATGTATCTGGGAAATAAATGTCCACCGTTGGATGGTGTACTTGCTTTAATTCAACGATGGGCATTTACTTTCCAGGTGCATTTATGAGCCAATAGATTGAAAAGTATTTGTTGCCCTGTACAATGAAGGAATATGCTCTAGAACTTCCATATAAATATGGTGAATAAATGCAAGTGCAAAAAAGGAGAATAGCATTAAAACATGTGTGCACAAGTGTTATTCAGAGAAAAGAAAAGTCGATGAAAAGATTCCCTAAAACAAACAATTTCCAGATCCACATTTTAGTGTGATTGTGTTGACCCCTAATACTTTGCCAAAAAAAAAAAAAATCCTCTGTTTTCATGTTTGCAGATGCATATTTTAGTGTGATTGTGTTGACCCATGATACTTTGCCAAAAAACTAAATCGTCCGTTTTCCTCTGGGCCCTAATGGGATAGCTCTCACAGTTTGTGCAACTTGTTATGGTCCGATAACACTGATGTAGAATTTTATATTGTGCATGCCAAATTTATATCAAAGATTTATATTCTGTGTTAAACGTATATTTTTATATATGTTATCTGTTAAACGCATTTATATATAAATATATATATATATATATATATATATTTTTTTTTTTGTAAAAATGTGTTTTCTTATTGGTTTATAATATTACTAATATTAAATATTCAATATACACATACAAATTTTAACACATATTTATAGTTTTAAGGTTTTTTTTGTAAACCAGCTTAGATCCATCTTAACTCTGGATTTATAAAGCGCCGAGAGGGATCAAATCTCTAGAGGTGCAAACCTCTTTTTTGAGTGCAAAACTTGAGGAAAGTTATCTCTATTGGTGCTTGATAGATCCAAAGTTACGATGGATCTAGGCTGGTTTCAGTCGTGTGCGGCCAAGGAAAATCTATGGAACATATGATTAATTTTATCAATAATATGTAAATACAAATAATATAAATATAATCAGTTTATATATGTTAAATATGTCTGATATTTATCTGGTAATTTTAATTTTAAAATTTTCTGAGTTAGCTCAGTTTTTTGAGATGATAAATATTGTTAATAACTTTAATGATGAAATAATTTTTTTGAATGCAAAGTGACAATGTAATAGTGTTGAATGATACAAAATGAAAATAATAAGAATGAAGTCAATTACAAATAGTCTTCATTGTGATCAATCTCAAATTATTTTCATTTACTATTCTTATTGTCACCCTTGTTAGTTTTGTCATATTTTCATATCGATTATAATTAGAAATTGAAGAGATCAGTCATCGAACACAGGAATAACACACAAATAATTATTTTCTATATATCATACTCAGAGATACATCAAATATATATAGTTGAACTAATGCTAATCTTAGAGAGAGAAGTTGAGAGAATCTCTCAACTTCCTCAACAACCCAATCCAAACTAAGTAAGCATAATAATTGAGGCATTATCTCAACACCCCCCCTTAATGCCTACATTACAAAAATGGAGAACACACTAAATTAATACAAACATTTGTCTGCCCTGGTCTTCATTAACATTTGTACCCACTCTGAGATCTCATAGTCAATGCTCTTTTCTCCACCATTTTCGAGCTACCATTCAACCCATTTAAAATACATTTGTTTATGACCAGCAATAATGAACTTTGCAAGATCAACAGTATTGACAACTCAGCTCGTCGAGGCTTCCGCGATAAGAGCTGACAAGTGATGAACCATCCTATGGACCAATCACCATCTATCGGATATTTCGCTTTCGGCTATCCATCAGTGGCTAGGCAAATGGTCTGAATACTGAATGTGTTCAAGAGCTAATCTAACAACTTGACCTGCTTCACACAAATGGATCTCATACTGTAACCTGTAACTGATGCTCTTGGCCTGTAGCACAGCAAGATCAACATATAACAAATTCACACAATCAAATTAGCCAATTGTTCTCTCGTCCCTGTAGAACGTAGAGAACGACTAATTTAAATAATGCTAATTTGTTCAATAATTGGTTCTCTACTACACAAATCTCATAACAATAAATATAAGCTTAAACTCCACACTATATTCCACACACTTGCAAATCACAAAACATGCTTTAGAAAAGTTTAAGAGATGGATCAGGAGGTTCATCCTCACTTGAGGAATCTTCAAATATTGCATCGGGTGAATCGTCTGAAAATGTTGCATAGGCTGATTTTTTCAATTTTCCATTCAAAAGATCTCGAGCCCGAATTTTGCAATTGAATGTTGTATGTCCATATTTATGACAATAGAAACATTCAGTCTTATTTTTATTCACCCTTCCTTTGGAGTATAGTGCAAGTTCATTATGTGAACTAGCCTCTGTGCCACCTATCCTCTTTTCTTTTGCCATAAGAGCTGCTATCATTTCATCAAGTGATTGATGTGGCATTTGACTTAGAGTAAATATGACATTATCATATTTTGAAGACAAGCTATTTAATAAGATTGCCTTTGCATCATCATCATCTATTTTAGAATTAATTTCTGACAACTGTCTCATCAAAGCTCTTAACTCATTTATGTGTGTTGACAATGATGTCTCACTATCCATTTGGAGTTTAAACAATTGTAACTTTAAGAAAAATTTTGCATTAACAACTTTTGCCCCAAATACCTTATTCATTTCTTCCCATATTGCTGCAGAAGATTTCTTTAAGTCAATACGATGTAGCTGAGAATATGCAAGTGATAGTCCAAGGATAGACTTGGCTCTTTCCTCTCTTTTTTCCCATGTAATTAACTGTTGAGCATCTGTAGGTGCTTGTTCTGAGCCTTCTACAATATTCCATAAATTTCTACTCATCATTTGCAACTGAACTTTTACCTTCCAAGTGTAGAAATTAAAGCCATTAAACTTTTCTAATACAATAGGCTGCTCCATGTTGAAAAGAAAAGCTAAATTTAGCACTTTGCAAATCTAAAACAAATTGCAATTTAAACTTAATAAAAATTCGAAAAGTACACTCAACGCTTCTGAGTGCATGTGCTAAATATGTGGGTGTGCGTTGCCTTACAACAGTGACAGGTGAACCGTTCCACTCTTAGTCAATGATAGAATATCCTCCACCATACACTGGAATGCTTATCCCCGTTGAAGCGATTTGGATCACTTGAATCTGCAAAATGACAAGGGGCATCTATCCTCTCCTGTTTTATATGGCGTTAGCTTGAATCTTAGCAAAAAGAAAACACATAATCGTTTCCCAGCAATGCTCAGGTTGTTCACTCACAACAACCCACGCTGCCACTCAAAGATCGTACGTTCCGCGTCCAAAGGCCTTCACTGCAGAACCTATGTTCAGAGCCAGCTTCAACAGCCTACGCTGCTCAAACCTCCTCCAATGCTGTGTTCTTCTTCAACACTCACCAACAACGCTGCCCACAACAATATTGCAGTGTTCAACGTCCTCTTCACCTTCTGGTTTTGCTACCGCGGAGCAAGTAATAGGTGCAGACTCAGTGTATGGCTTGGCGCAGTGCAAAAAGGATAAAACGCTCTGACACCAAATTAGAAATTGAAGAGATCAATCATCGAACACAGGAATAACACACAAATAATTATTTTCTGTATATCATACTCAGAGATACATCAAATATATATAGTTGAACTAATGCTAATCTTAGAGAGAGAAGTTGAGAGAATCTCTCAACTTCCTCAACAACCCAATCCAAACTAAGTAAGAATAATAATTGAGGCATTATCTCAACAATTATATGAAAAGGACAATTGAAATAATAAACCATTTAAATATTTAGCTTGAACTATTGTACTAAACATCATACATTGTCTCTCTTGCTCTTCAATATTAATAGGTTGATTTACTATAACACAAATATTAATGTCCATTGTCAATAATTTTGTGTGCTTACACTGAAATCAATGCACAATCTTAATCCAATCACTTTTAAATTAATGTACCATCAATGTACATCGAATTACATCAAATCAGAAATCAACGTCTATACTGAAATCAATGCACCTAATGCAAACAATCAAATAAGATTAGAAAACAACACAATGCATCTAGTGCAAGTAATCAAATAGGATTAGAAATCAACATCTACACTAAAATCAATGCATCTAGTGCAAGTAAGCAAATAAATTAGAAACCAACATCTACACTGAAATCAAGGCATTTAGTGCAAGCAATCAAATAGGATTAGAAATCATCTACATTGAAATCAATGCATCTAGTGCAAGCAGTGAAATATAATTAAAAATCAACATATACACTGAAATTAATGCATCTACTGCAAGCAATCAAATAGCATATGAAATCACTGTCTACATTAAAATCAGTGCATTTAGTGCGAGAAATCATATAAGATTAGAAATCATCTGCATTGAAATCAATGCATCTAGTGCAAGATATTAAATATAATTAGAAATCAACATCTACACTAAAATCAATGCATCTAATGCAAACAATCAAAATGGATTATAAATCTTCCCTCCCTCTCTCCCCCTCCAACTCCATCTCTCTATCCTTCCATCTCTCCTTCTATCTCCCTCCCTCTCTCCTCCTCTCTCTCTTTTTCTTTGCCCTCTATTTTTCTCTCTTCCCCCATAACTCTCTTCCTCTCTCTCATGGCCTCTCTCTTGTCTGGCCTCTCTCTCCCTTTCTCTCCTACCTTCCTCTATCTTTTCCTCTCTCTCTCTCTATCTCTCTATCTCTCTCTCTCTCTTTTCCCTCCAATCCTCTTTCTTCCCCACCACTCTCTCTCTCTCTTTTCCCTCCAATCCTCTTTCTTCCCCCACCTCTCTTTCTCCGTCTCTCTGTCTCTCTCTCTTTTCCCTCCAATCCTCTTTCTTCCCCCACCTCTCTTTCTCCGTCTCTCTGTCTCTCTCTCTCTCAACATCTACACTAAAATCAATGCATATAGTGCAAGAAAAATAGGATTATAAATCACCATCCACACTGAAATCAATGCATCAAGTGCAATAAATCATCTTCCCCCTCTCCCCCCTCCAACTCCATCTCTCTTTCCCTCCCTCTCTCCACTATCTCACATCCTCTCTCTCTTCCTTCCCCTCTATCCCTTTCTCTCCCACAATATCTCTCTCTATCTCCCTCTGTTCACCCTCCAACTATGTTACTATATCCCTCCCTCTCTCCTTCTCCCCCCATTCCCTTCATCTCTCCTTATTTTTCTCTTTATCTCACCCCCAAACATACACATACTCTCTCTATTTCTCCCTTGTCACTCCCTTTCTCTCTCCACTTCTCGCTCTCTATGTATTTCTTCTTCCCTCCCTCTCTCACCCTCCAACTCCATCCCTATATCCCTCCCTCTCTCCTCCTCTCTCTCTTCCTTCCTCTCTTTCCCTTCCTCAATAGAAATCAAACCTGAAAATCAATTGCAGCTCATTGACACATTATTTTCCAAATCAATCCAAATCAGTGAAATCCTTTCCCACAAATATTACTTTCGAACAACTCCCGAAATCCTTTCTCAAAAACATTATTTCACTGTTCGCATAATCACAGAGATGCTTCCTCACAAATAAAATTTGAGACTTTGTTTGTGTTAAATTTATATATTATGTATGGAGAGAAGTGATTTTTCATTAGGGTTGATATTAGAATAACTAGATTAAATTTTAAATGTTAAATATTAAACATTATTTTTACATTTATGTTTACATGTTTATTGTTACCTGAGATAGGCAATGCATATAGTGTACTCAAATACCAACCTATGTGATCCAAATTTATTAAATTTAATAATATTAATATTATAATATAATAATGTGAATATTAGAATTAATAATATTATTAATATTAATATTAGGGTTAATAATGTTTTTTTGGCATGGTATTAATAATAATTTGGCCCATGGTATTTAGCTCGGGATTCACCTAAATAAAACCACTTTTTGAGTGTTTCTAAATATAAATAGGATTATGGGGTAAATAAAAAAGACGTTTTATTTATTTACCATACCTATGTTTTATTTATATTTTATTTATTTACCATACCTCTTTTATAAATATGGTATTTAACTCTCTCTTTTTTTACTTACATTGCATTTATTTACTCACCATACCCTGTAAATAAATAAAAAATATTTCATTATGCCCCGTAAATAAATAAAAATATATTTCATTATCCCCGTAAAAGTTTACATTACATTTCTCACATTACATCTACACATCTCTATATACTCCGACATATCAAAAGTTTACATTAAATTTCTCATATTACATCTACACATCTCTATACACTCCGACATATCAAAAGTTTACATTACTCACATGACATCTACACACATTACATCTACACACCTCTATATACTGGGCTGTAGAGCGCCTCTCGGCGCAATAATTGGTAGTGCAATTATATATATATTACTTGAGTCTAAATATTAATAATTGTAATGTAACATGAAACAAGCACACAAAAATTTAACTCAATTTGTTATATATATATATATATATATATATATATATATATATATATATATATATATATATATATTTTTAATTGAGTCTAAATATCAACCAAATGGGAAAGTACTTTTGAAAACTAGAGGTGTTTTTTATTCACAAAATGTCAACGAACAAAAACCTATCTCAGTTTTGCAAAAAGAGTTATGGTTAGAGAGATATGGACCTATCTTTGAGCCCTATTTTTGGAGAAAAGTTTTGAAAAAAATGGACTTTTTGACAATTTTTGCACAGTCCTTGGTCCAAAAATGCAGCGCGCCTTACGACGCATTTTTTTTGGGGGCCTCCAAATGCCAAAAATTTTACATATTTTGGTTTTTAGTGACCTCTACATCAACTTTAGACCTTGGTACAACCATGTCAGCACTTTCTGGTGGGTCAAAATGTCAAAAACACAACTAAAAACACCTTTCTACCTTGTTTTTCAAAAGTTCACTGCGTTTTTGGAGTACTTGTGGGATAATTGAGTTTTAGAGGGCTAGAAGTAGACTTTTTCAGTGCTTGAAGATTCTATGATGTAGTAGACAGGAAAAGCTTTCTCCAACATCTTTCAGATCTTGATTTGGACCTCGGAAAGGCCTCCAAAGGCCTCTTGCACCAAATTCATTGTGTTTTCTCCTTGCACGCTGTGTTTTGCTGATATTTCGCTGATTTTTCTCATGGAAGCTAATTTTCTCCATTTGATCAGTCAAACTCAGCTCTGCCTAATGTAATTTGTCATTTTTTGAGTTGTAATGATGTAATCAGGTGTAATTGTGCTGGTTAGAGTAAAAATGAGGTGGATACATGCTTGTAAATATCTTTTATAGTCAAATGAGGTGGATACATGCTTGTAAATATATTTTATGGTCAAATGTATTAGTTTCTCTATCTTGAGGAGAGTTTTGTTAACCTCCCTAGTCTTTAGATTTTACATGAGAGAATCATGTGAACTTCTCCTCTACTCTAGGATTCGACCCCTGAGAGAGGGGAAATTTTTTTTTTTCTATATGTATGAATTTCTTAGTCATTTTGATGGTTGGACATCAGAGGGTGAGACTATTGTAGCTTGTACTTCAGCTTTTATTCAGAAAATCAAAGGACCAGTTGTAGCTGTTATCTAGGAATTCATGTGTAGTGAGTTTGTGATGTTGGATTTTCTCTGTTATAGTTTCATATAGATGATATACATGTTTCCTTTCCATATCTTGCTTTCCTCAGTGATTTTCCTAAAATATTGATAAGCAGAATTCTTTCATGAAAGATTTGTTTTGTTTGGGAATGTCATTTTATGTAATCTTCCTTCTGTTTTAATGAATTCATGACACATTCTCATTAAGATCCTCTTTCACTTTCAAACCCCACACTACACCAAAAAAATCCTAAGCCCATCATAAAAGAATTGCTATCTTGCTCCTCCATATATTTGCAACTGTAACCCTTTGATAATTTGACCTAGATACCTGGTTTTCATCCCTGATCCAACAAAAAAGCCATAAAAATTTAAAAACCCTAGAGCTAACCTAACTAGCCTAAAATTTATTCTTCCTCTAGTCAAACCCTTTGGTTGTGATTTTCATAGAGAGAGCCCTCTCTGGTATGGTAGAGCTAGATACCAAACTAAATGTTTGGTTTGAGGTTACCTCTGTCGATATATTTTCTCGGCCTTGGGACATTGTGGAGGCTAACACAATGAACCTGAGGTGACCTGAAGGAGATAAATGTAAGAATTGAGAAGAATGAACACAGAGAGATGGGTTTTCCTCCAATTTGGAAAGAGGAATCCTTTGGAGTTGGAAACTATCCTTGGGTAAGTTTGGTTGGGACCAGATAATCACTGGAAATTGGTTGGTGTGGTATTATTAAAGGAAAGCACCCTACTAGTGAGGATAGCTTGAGGGGAGATGTAGTATTAAGACAAATATTGTTCATAGGGAGGAACCTTTTCTTTCATGTGGTTGGGACCACTTATGGAAGCTAACTCAAAATAGAACAGATACGTTTTTTACTATTCTGCTTAATGATCAAGGTTATGTTGCAAATAATTTTCTAGTAATTACTAGCAGTAATCATGAATGAAATATTGTGCTAGGTATTTAAAATTTGTGGAATTAACAAACTCAATGTTATGGAATTTACTAACAGAAAAAGAAAACAAACATAGTATAGTCTTCTTTAGTAATCTTAGTTGGATCTTATCGCAAAGACCAAATGGCCACGAGAAGTCCTATAAGAAACATAATATTATTGGGGTTCAATTTTAGACCAAGTATAAAACAATAAAGGGTCAAACGATGCCAAGTTAGAACTCACAATAGAAGGTAAGTTTGGGCGTAGTATGTGAACATCGATGACAGTTAACTAAAGAAGAGGGGTTGGTTCCCTTAGCATAACCCTAGTCAATAATTAGGGTTTTGTTACTAAAACATCGAGGAAGGAAATTGGGT
The DNA here is from genome assembly GCA_034641835.2 of Pinus albicaulis. NCBI lineage: Eukaryota > Viridiplantae > Streptophyta > Pinopsida > Pinales > Pinaceae > Pinus > Pinus albicaulis. The sequence continues at coordinate 1,124,305,272 of CM076570.1, read as the reverse complement.
TAGTTCCTGGGACCAGTCGCTCTTGACAGCCCAAGAGAAGTCCCTCAATCCTCCTTGAATTAACTAGTTAATTTACATTCCATCAGTAAATACACTGTAACAACCGTTGTGGGCCTAGATGAATTCATGGAATTAAAAGAACTCGGAAGGAAATCATTCTTTGAACATAGACACAAGTAGTGATAACAACATTACTTTTAAAATACCAAGAAAAGGGTTTGCAGTTAACCCGCAATATTTTTAAAATTCACATTTAAACCAAAAACGAGAACACTAGAAAAGTATGTCGAAGGCTTTCGACCAATTGAACTCTGTAACGAACCCTATAAAGAACAAGAATTTTAGTGCAAATTGTTCCAAATTAAAGCTCTCAAACAAATTTTTTCATGCACATATAAAATTAACACCAGTGAAAGAAATAACAAATTGTTAAATAGAATCATAAGTACAGTGAGCCTGAAGAATTAATAAAGTATGGTCCTGTCATAATGCGTGCAAATAATTCAGATTATACACTTCAACTAGTAGGTCGTGGCCAGTCCTAAACGAAGAAGCTATCATAACCATTTTAGGCTATCCACCCAATTCATAATCCCTAACTATTATCCTCTCTAGTAGCCATAACCCTCATAACACTAACGTGTTGTTGGACCAGTGATATTAGGAACAAACCCTAGTCGGAGAACGCCGAATGGCTCACTTGGAAGGGAAGAATGGTGAGACGTTGTAACCAATAATTTTTTAATTGTAAACAACACTTGAAACTAAACCATAAATCTCACTTGTTAACACCAACAAAACAAAGGTCTCCATGGGCTTGGTGGGTTACTGGTAAGTATCGTGAAGAATTAAAAAAATAAGTAAAGTTGAATTGCAATAATTACTTGAGTATAGGGAAGAAAACCCCATGCAAGAAACCCTGTAACTGGAAACACAAAGAGTATCAAGTAGAATTAATGTAAAGACACACTGGTCAGTGAACTGAATTAACAGTGATTTAAATTATCTTACCCAAGTAGAGAGAAGTTGCTTGAATAAAGACGACTTTGGAAAAAATGTGACCCCGAAAGTATTTGTTGGAAACCATCCTAGATCTATGAAAATAGGTGGATAGTTAACCTGATAATTTACCGTTATTGAGAGAGGGTTTGAAAAAATAAAAATAAATGGTTTTGCAGGTAACTTACTTGGCTTGGAAAGAGGCGACTGAGACAAGAGTGCCTTGAAGATGAGACAAAACATCGGGAAACCCCGGAGAAACCATATGTTGCAGAGCTAGATATCTGGAAACACAAGTGAAGAATGAGCCAACTACAGTGTTGGGGAGGGGATTTAGTTAGCTCAACTGAATTCTCTGAATCTAGACAGTCAATCTTAAGGTGAGTCGTAGATGCCTATGTGGTCTCGAGATCTGATGTACCAAGTGTATGGATGGAAAATGGGTTCCAAAAAGAGGACTCCCTTTTTATAAATTTTCTCTTAGCCTCTTTTAATAAATAAAAAATGATTTAATACTCCATCCTTCATGAAATATAAAGCTTGGCCCTTCAAAATAATATTTGGGCCTTTTAAATATTGGGCCCCTTTTAAAATTATAATTTTGGCCAAAACCTTTGTTCCAGAAAGACTGAATAATGACGAACCCTTGAATAATTAGAATTTTTTTTTTGAGAAGTTTCATCAAACACTTGATATTCAACCTTGATGGAGATAATAATCTGACCTGGTCAAGATTCAATAATTCCTATAAGAAATAATTAAATTCTCTATTTTCCTCTGAAGTTAATCTGCAATTAAACCCTCGCACGGGCAAGAAAGGCCAACTTTGATACCACTATAATGTTACAAATGATAATTTTGCATAATATTGCTTCAGAAAAATATAAATTTGCTCCAAAATTTACACCGTTAATTTTGACAAATAATTTACGTAGATTACACCATACAATTAACCACAAAAAACAGAAAATATAATCTACCACTGAAAGATAAACAAGACAAGATAATGTCAACCTTATTTTATTATTATGGAATATGAAATAGCATGCTAGTACAAAACATTAAAGCTGACTGAGGTGAAGCCCCCAAAATATCAACAATACTATTGTAGCGGGCCTCCAATAACTGATCAGCTAAAAGCACCTGTGAATTCTGAATGAATTCACCAAGGGGAGAGATGGGTTCCTATGGGTGAAACCACACAAGAAGAAACTCAAGCAGATCAGCCCTCTTCTCCTCCCATAGGAGGTAAGGAAGTTACTCCGGGATAGGATCATTATACCCTTAAGGTACTCAGATTGGGTTGCGAACCTGGTTCCTGTAAGGAAAAAGAATGGGGAGATAAGGCTATGTGTGGATTTCATGAATCTAAATAAGGCCTCACTAAAATACAATTACATGTTTCCCAAAATGAATTACGTTTTGCAGAAGGTGGTAGGTCTAGCCCGAATGTCCATGATGGATGGTTTCTATGGATACAATCAGGTGGTTGTGCATCCCTAAGATCAAAATAAATATGCTTTTACTACACTCTATGAACCTTAATGTATGCTAGAATTCCATTTGGCCTCATAAACGTAGGAGCCACATTTCAAAGAGCATGTTGAACATTTATGACTCACTTTTGAAAAATGCAGGAAATATGGTTTGTCCTTGAATCCTAAAAAATCATAGTTTTCTCTAAGTGAAGGAAAATTGTTGTGACACATAGTGGCAAAAGAGGGAGTGAAGATCGATCCCAAGAGGGTAGAATCCATAAATAACATCCCACTACCAAGGAACAAGAAGAAGGTTCAAATTTTCTTGGGCAGGATTAAATTCTGGAGGAGATTTATACCAAATTATGCAGAGATAATTAAAGACATCACAGAGATGTTGAAGAAAGACAACGAAGTGAAATGGACTCCACTGTCTCATGAATCATTCTCTAGGATCAAAATATTTGTTGCAGAAGCTCCAATGTTAGTTAGCCCTGGTTATTTGAAGCCATTTTTCATATTTTATTTTCCTTCTCCTCATACAATAGTTGCTCTCTTATTGTAGAATAACAACGAAGGGCACAAGAAGACAATAGATTTCTTCATTTAAGTGATGCAAGAAGCTGAATTGAAGTATACAATCCTAGAGAAGCAAGCTTATTCCTTGGTCAAAGCCCTTAAGGCATTTAGGACCTACGTTTTGCAATCCAACATAGTGGCCTTTGTTCCTACAATTGCAGTAAAAGACATTCTAGTACAAGGAGACAATGAGGGAAAAAGAGGTAAATGGATTTCCAAAATCCACGAGTATGACATGGAAATAAAGCCCACAAATCTCATCAAACGACAAGGATTACCCAAGCTTCTATCAGAAGAAAATTTCCAGGCGTTGGAAATAACCCTATTGGCTGAGTTATTGGGAGAAGGTGGAAATACAAAGCTACATCAAGGGATAGAAAAAACAATCTAGAAAATTCAGATGAAATATATTGTGTCTTACTGGTATAAAGACATCGTTCATTACTTGTTCTTTCTTAGATGCCCAATGAATTTTTATAACTAGAAATATATATCTCTAAGACTTCAAGCCCAAAACTATGTTGTCTCGAATGGCCAATTATATTGGAAGGATCCCGTTGGAATTTTACTTCTATGCTTGGTTGAAGATAAAATTCACAGAGCAATGGACGAGTTCCTCAGTTGTGTATGTGGAGGAAAGTATAGTTGGAGAGATACAACACACAAAATTCTCAAGGTAGGTTTTTACTAGCCAAAACTGTTTGGAGAAGTTCATGCTTATGTTCGGGCCTATGAGAAGTGCCAAATATTTGCTGAGAAACAAAAACTAGTATCTTTCCCTCTCATCCCAATTTTTGTCGAAGAAACCTTCAAACAATGGGGGGATAGAATTTATTTTCAAAATACATCCACCTTCTAGCAATCAACACGGGTGGATACTCACAACAACTGACTACTTCACTAAGTGGGTTGAAGCAGTTCCAGCTAGAAATGAAACTCATGTGGCAGTCAGAAAATTAATGGAAGAAAACATACTCTCCTGGTTTGGCTTCCCCAAGAAAAAGTTTAAAAGTGCCACAATATTGATTAACCCCCCCCCTTCCGCCTCTCAGTAGTGATCTAGTTTCTAACAGTTGGTACTAACTAGTCTTTAGGAAATCATTTCTATAGATTTTTTGAGAGGTTCAATAACAACCAAAAATGGATATGACTAACATAGATGTGCATTATCATGCTGCACAAAAACACCATTCATGGACAACAAGTAGCAATGTTCTTTGAACATGTCTTAGTGGAAATTGGGATACCAAGGAGCATAATCCCAAATAAAGATGCCAAATTTCCTAGTGCATTTCTTACTACATTGTGGAAGATCAAAATTAAATTGAAGAGATGTGCAATATTGCATCCAAAGAGAGATGGGTAGATAGAAGTAGTTGTTAACTTGGAAGTTGAGTGACAAATTCTAACCTTTGCATTAAAATTCTCTTTTCGAGAGGACCAAAATTGAATTTTGAAGCACTCAATTTGGACAAGGAAAAATACATATTTTGATGGAAATCCCACATTGGCACATCTGATCAGGTTAGCCTAAGAGGCTAATTAGCCCTCCTCTAATGCCTATAAATAAAGGCCACCTCATGCTCATTTGGACACACTTCAAAACACAATCGTCTCTCTCTTCTTCGGTTCGACCTATCTGAAATTGCAGGTGCTTCTCTCACACGTGCGAAGGACAAAGAGGACGAAAATCACAAGTGGCCAAAATATTAACTTGACTGCAATTTTGACCATCGTTGACTTTGAATTTATGGCGTGAATTTTGGTTTGATCTTTTGGGCATCTTTCTAATTTGGCAGACCACACTTTTTGGCGCAAAAATAGAGGAAGTTTGGGCACTTTGACCACATACCTATTTCAAACTTTGACCGTAAGCTTCATCTATGTTTTTACCAATTTTGACCACTCAGATTTGGACAATTTTGACTTCTGGTTGACCAACAAAGAAAGTTGAATTCATTGAACTTTGATTGAGCTCTTGTAGGACTATTTTTGTTGACTGGTTAGGGCACACACTGTTCTTGTTTACTGATATTGACTTGGACAAATTTGCTCAATAGTTGATTTTTTTTACTCTCTTGCTTGTCTCTAATTTGGATAGTTATTGACATACTTGGATATTGGATATTGGCTAGTCAAAGCTTGACTTTGAATCTTCATGATGTACTGTCTCTGCTAAACATTTGAAGACAATCTAATAGAAGAATATTTGCAAAGGGTTTTCCCCCTTGTGGGGTTTTTCCCTAGTCATTCACCAAATATTGTGTCTCTTGTCTTTTAGTTGTCTTTCATTATGCATTTGTATAATTGTTTAATCTACTATTGCTCTATTGTCATTGGTTAATTGAAGAAGTGGAAATTGTAATTTGGATGCTATTGGAAAATTGTTGAAGTAATTGTTGCAACATAGAAAAATTCTTGATGAAAATTTAACATGGTACCAAAGACAAGGGAAGACAAACCCAAGGGATATAGAGCAATATCATCCATCTTCTATAGTTGAATTTTGGTCTGGTAAACAAATTCTACCTCATACTTCAAGGATAATGAAATGCTCGTTGACACATCTAACTATGCAACTTGGAAGACCAGGATCGATGACACCTTATATGAGTATGATGTCTGGGAATATGTGGAAGGAAATATTTCAGCACCTCCAGAAAATGCACCCCAAGCTGTCAAATCCAAGTACAAGAAAGGTGAGATTAAAGATAAGAAAATAATTATTGATTCGGTAAGAGATCAAATACTTTTTTATATTTGCTCTTTGAATATATTCAAGGAAATGTATGATAAGATTGTTTGCATGTATGAAGTAAACAATTTGAGCCATATAGAGGATTAGAAAAATAAACTCAAGGAATCTAAGATGCGCAAGGGAGATACTATACAATCATTCTTCATGAGAATCACTAAAATCAGGGATCAACTCCAGACTGCTCAAGAAATTATACCTGACAGGGAATTGGTGATGACTGCCCTTTGTGACCTTCATCATTGGACATATTCATTACTTCTATCAGCAATAGGGAAAGGATCCCTTCTTTTGATGAGCTACTTGCTATATGCAATCAAGAGGAAATAATGATGATATCTAGGGGGGGAATTCAAAGGCCAAATGAAGGAGAACCTATTTCCTTCATTGCTCAAGGAAAGTTCAAGAATAAGAAGAAAGGAAAGGGAACTCCATCTAATTCAAGAAGACCTCCTCAAGCCAACTGAGACTCCAAGGAATCAAGAAGATGAGATATAGATGTTGAGTGATACAATTGTCATCGAAAAGGTCACTATGCTTGAGATTTCCCCAAGAAGAGAGATGCTCCAAGAAGAAACACTTCAAGGTCGTACAACAATAATTGTGGCTACAACAACAACAGGTCATATGATGGAGGAGATGATGAAAGAGATGGAAGATGGAAGAAGATACTCTCTTTATGATCATGAAGAAGGCTATTGTCCCAAAAAGAGGTTAAGAAATTCCTGGTATGAAAGCAATGCTATTGAATCAATTTGAATATATCCTTATTTTTTTTATCTAGTTCCTCTCCTCCGGATGCTTGAGATAATTGGTTGGTTAATAGTGGGGTCTCTCATCATTTCTATGGGTATAAGGAAGTTCTCTCTAATTTAGTAGAGAGGGAGTCAATTTTGAAGATTATTCTTAGAGATAACTCCACTCATCCCGTTAAAGGCTGTGGGTTTGTTAATTTTCACTTGGACTCTAGGGAATCTATTTTGCTTCATGATGTGATGTATGTGCCAGGATTGAAGAAGAATTTGGTATCCATATTTTCTTTGGAAGACAAAGGAATGAGGGTTGAATTCATGAAAGGAAAAGTACTTACTCAACCTCTTAGATCCCCTGTGAGAGATGCCTTCACATTAGGATTTGAAGGACTCTATAGAGTCACTAGGAGACCTCTTCTAGAAATGATCCATGATACAAATCATCAAAGTGAGATGTGGCACCGAAGGCTGGCCCATATTCACTATGAAGCACTTCCAAAATTGAACAATTTTGTGTCTAGGATTCCCGATGTTCAAGCTCATCATGATGGAGTATGTCCAAGATGTGCCAATAGAAAGAATTCAAGGGGACCATTCCCACACCATTCCCCTCTAGTGAGAACAAGACAAAATGCATCCTTCATCTCATTCATTCTAATATATGTGGTCCAATGATCTTTCATTCACTTGGTGTCCATCTCTATTACATTACCTTCATTGACGATTTCTCAAGAAAGACTTGGATATATTACTTGAAGCATAAGGATGAGGCCTTTGAAATGTTCAAGGCTTTGGTAGAAAATCAAACATGGAAGAAAATTAAGATCTTCAGGTCCGACAATGGTGGGGTATATATCCCAAATGAATTCATATAATTTTGCAAGAAGGAAGGTATCAAGTAGGAGACTATTGTGCCCTAAAATCCTGAACAAAATGGAGTGGATGAAAGAAAGAAGTGATTTATTGTGAAAGCTTCCTGAGCCATTTTCCATGATCAAAAGATGTCAAAGTTCCTTTATGGTGAAGAAGCAAATACAATGACATTTGTTCAAAATGAGGTACCTCATCAAGCATTGGACAACAAGACCCTCGAGGAAGTGTACAAAGGTGTTAAGCCCGACATTGGTCATCTCAGGATATTTGGTTTCTCTGTATATTTCCATGTGCTAAAGGACAAAAGAAACAAGCTATAAGCCACTGGAAGAAAATGTATATTTGTTGGATATTGTGAAGATTCTAAAGCATTTAGAATATATATTTCTAGTTAAATGAAGGTTGAAATTAGAAAGGATATAGTGTTTGATGAAGAAGTTTCCCTTGGAAAAGCATGGGACCTTCCTCTGCCTCCTCCTCCTAAGAATAAGAGAGATGATATGGATATTCTAAAAGGTCCTTCTGTGCCCGTGCGTGAATCTAAGAAGGACATTTTTGATGATCCCATGGAGACTATGGTCCCCTTGGATCCTCCTTCATGTGATCCTCCTGCCAAGAAGAGGCCATTATGGCTTTGTGACATGCTTCAAGATGTTTAGAGACATGTTTTTTCCCGTGGAACATTTAGAGAGAGCAAGAAGCCATGCAAGTACCAAGTATATGTTGTAGCTATGAGCAACATGATCCAAGATGAGACTCCTACCTTTGAAAAAGCTATGAAAGAAATTTTTTGGAAGGATGTTATGGCCAAAGAATACGAATCTATTATGAAGAACGATGTATGGGATGTTGTGCTAATACCAAAGGGAAAATCCATGGTGACTTCACAATGGCTCTACAAAAACAAGCATGAGGTTGATGGAAGAATCCTAAAATAAAAGGAAATGCCCATAGCCCGAGGGTTCTCCCATAAAGAGGGATAGGATTATGATGATATGTGATCTAGTTGCTCGCTACACGACCATTCGATCCATTGTTTCACTTGCAGCAAGTTAGGGTTCGACTCTTCACTAGATGGATGTGAAGACTGCCTTCTTGCATGGCTTGCTTCAAGAAGAAGTATATGTTAAACAACCTCTAGGATTTTAATTTCATTACAAGAAGACCCATGTGTGTCGATTGAAGAAATCTCTCTATGGATTGAAGCAATCCCCCTGTGCTTGGTTTGCTCACATTGACAATTACTTGATCAAGTTGGGATTCGCGAGGAGTAGTGTCAATCCTAACTTGTACTTCAAGGTGATCCAAGGTATGCCTCTCATTTTGGTATCATATGTTGATCACTTATTGTAGATATGTGCAAACCCTCTCATTCTTGAATGTAAGAAGGAGTTGGCTACTGAATTCAAGATGAAATACCTTGGTTCGATGCACTATTTCCTGGGACTAGAAGTACGGAAAATATCGGGCGAGATTTTCCTTTCACAAGGAAAATATGTTGTGAAATTGTTAGAGACATTTGGCATCGTGGAATGCAAGTCCTTGCCTACACCTATGGGTATTAATATCAAGAAGTTATGTGGATAGGCTTCCGGACCAGACCTAGCAAACCCTTTTGAGTATAAACAATTGGTCAGTGCTCATATGCTCATCATTGACACTCACCCTGACATATGTTTCGTAGTTAACACTTTGAGCCAGTTTATGACTGAGCCTCACCATGTACATTGGGTCGCTACAAAACATGTATTGAGATATATACATGGGATTATTAACGTTGGACTAAGATATTCCACTAGAGATGGTAGACTACATGGATGTAAAAATGAAAATTGGGTTGGCAGTGTTGTCAACGGGAAGAGTACTTCCAGATGCTATTTTAGTCTTGGATCTTCCATGATATCGTGGATGAGTAGGAAGCATAAGTTTGTAGCCCTTATCACAACTGAGGCCAAGTATGTTGCAGCCAGCCTGGCGAGTTGTGAAGTAGTTTTGGTTGAGCAGGTCTTGGACACGATAATTATCTATTGCGACAACAAGAGTGGGATTTGTTTGTCAAAAAATCATGTATTCCATGACAATTAGAAGCATAGTGAGATAAAATATCATTACATCTGAGACATGGTGTAGAGAGGATTTGTAAGACTCCTCCACATTTCGACAAATGAGAAGATAGTTGATATCCTCACCAAGGCTTTGATGAAAGAAAGTTCTTGGTCTTTAGAGAGAAGCTTCGATTGGTTGAGATGACCCTTTCACATAAGGGTCTTGAATTCCCCCCTAGTTGGGATCCTAGGGTGAGGAATGGAGCTAATGAGCTCTTGGGGATGAGGGACCTTTCATTGATAAGGTGTAGAGACCCGAGATCTCCCCTAGTCAGAGTATGCCCCAGTTAGGATCATGCCGACTATGTGGGACAACCTCCCCATCTACCCAATGGGATTAGGGACTTGGGATAAAGTGTGATTCCTACCCCTTGCAGTAGGTGGATCTCACCCAAGTTGGTGGATGCAAGTGTTCCACCATCTAACTCTTTAGGGTTAAGATGGATGATTAGGTACAATAGGGTAGAGTGCAATCCTTACCTTCTGTAAGTTAATCTCACCTATTGTCGGGGAATTTGGGATAGATTGTCATCCCTATGCTCTGGGGTAGGTTGATCTCGCCCATTGTCTTTAGTTCTGGGTGGTAGCTATGACTCCCCGATGATGATGATTATGGGTGGTAGCCAAGTCTCCCCGATGGTGATGGAGTCAAGGTGGTAGCTGGAGCTACCTTACAATAATTCGTCTTCTTTAGATTCGAGAGTGTTCAACGTGAATGAGAAGAGATGAGCAGGGATTCACATGACATATGTATGGTGATCACATGGTTCAGATTGGAATTTCTGCCTAGCTGAGAGGGAGTGTTAATTTAGTAGCTCAGTGACAAATTCCAACCTTTGCATTAAATTCCTCTTTCTGAGAGGACCAAAATTGACTTTCGAATCACTCAATTTAGACAAAGGAAAAATAATTTTTTGATGGAAAGCCAACATTGGCACATTTGATCAGGTCGGCCAAAGAGGCTAATTATCCTTCCTCTAACTCTTATAAATCAAGGTCATCTCATGCTCATTTGGACACACTTCAACACACAATATTCTCTCTCTTATTGGGTTCAACCTATATAAAGTTGCAGGTGCTTCTCTCACATGTGCGAAGGAGAAGGAGGACAAAAATCATAGGTGGCTGAAATCTGAACTTCACTACAATTTTTACCAGCGTTGACTTTGACTTTCTGGGTTGAATTTTGGTTCGATCTTTTGGGCATCTTTCTAATTGGGCATACCGCACTTTTTGGCACAAAAATCAAGGAAGATTGGGCACTTTGACTGCAAACCTATAGAAAATTTTGACTGTAGGCTTAATCTCTACTTTGACCAAATTTGATCACTCAAATTTGGATTGTTTTGAGTTCTGGTTGACCAGCAAAGAAGGTTAAATTTTGACTGTAGGCTTAATCTCTACTTCTAACCAAATTTGATCACTCAAATTTGGACTATTTTGAGTTTTGGTTGACCAGCAAAGAAGGTTGAATTCGTTGACCTTTGGCCGAGCTCTTGGAGGGCTATTTTGTTAACTAGTTAGGGCACACACTGCTATTGTTGACCGTTGTTGACTTGGACAGATTTGCTCAAGAGTTTACTTTTGTTCTCTCTCTCTCTCTTGTCTCTGATTTGGATATTTATTAACATACTTGGATATTGGATATTGGCTAGTCAAAGTTTGACTTTTGACTCTTGATGATGTACTCTCTCTATTGAACATTTGAATCCAATCTAATAGAAGAAGATTTGCAACGGGTTTTTCTGTCTCTTGTCTCTTGGTTGTCTTTCATTGTGCATTTGTATAATTTTTCTATCTACTATTGCTATATTGTCATTGGTTAATTGAAGTGGAAATTGTAATTTGGATGCTATTGGAAAATTTTTGAAGTAATATTTGCAACATAGAACAATTCTTGACGAAAATCTAACAGTAGTTAATGGACTTTGATGCAAATTTTTAGGGGTTACAATATAAAGAATACAAAGGCTTGGGATTAAAATTGGATCTATTTAAAACACTCTTATAATAGAGAAAATCCAAAAATCTATTGTTATGTCAACTTTTTAAACTTCCCTTTGAAGATTTTCCACCTTCACCCACGGATATTGTACATGTACAATGAGTGAGGGAGGACATTATAGAAGAAACTTCGAGAGCATAAAAATTTGTTGAGACTAGATAGATTCATTTGAAGGTACACGAGGTGTTAAAGAAATCACATGAAAAATATAAGGTCATATATTATCAACAAAGAAAAAAGAAAATGTTCAAAGTGGGAGATATAACTTGGCTATAATTGAATAAACAAAGACTACATAATCTTAGTAAGAAGGCTCTATGTTATGGTCCTTTCAAGATATTTTAAATTGTGGTAGATAACACCGACAAAATCAATCTACCCTAATACATGCGCATTTACTTAGTAGTAAATGTGGAGAATCTGAAACTCTTTGATACCTCCATGTTGGATCAAGAAGAGGAGTAAGTCCTACCTTCCATAAAGGACAACATGACCTTTGGAAGATTCGAATGGAAGGACATGTAGGAAAATCAAAGTGGTACTCTAGGAAGAACACACAGAAAAAATTTCCTCACCTCATTTATTAAAGTTTTTGGAGATGAAAAGCCTCCCTAAATGGGTAGTAATTGTTCACATTCAATCATTATATTAATTTTCATCTATCTTAATACATATGGGGCTATCCATGTCTATAATTTCAAGAATATTCTACAAAGTCCAAAATTGCAACTCTAATTTAGGGTTGAAAAAGTAAAAAGTCTAACCCTATATGGCTATCAAGCAATGTTAATACCAAGTTGTGAGGAGGAGAGGTAGTTCTATTTTATGTCATTGTATTTGTTTTGTACTTAAAAAGAGCATCTATGTGCATGAAGTAAGAAAGAAAACAAAAGATGATAATATTGTATAGTACCATTACAAGCAATAGGTCTCAAATAACTCCACAAATAGTACCTATCTCTTTGTAGTTTTATATTTCCATACTATAAAAACGATAGTACAGAAAATTCACATTCTTGGTGTGATTTCACATTCAGCTATTTCATACATTTAACTATAAACTAAGGAAATTGACCTTCATACATTTAACTATAAATTAAGGAAATTGGCCTCCATAGTAATAGATTTCCTAGGGTAAATTATATGTTTATTTGTAAATGGCATGTGTATTTATTTGTTCTCTATTTTTCACATTCACATCTATCATGATGTGAATAGATTTAACCATAAACTAAGGAAGTTATTCTTCATACATTTAACCATAAACAATAGAAATTGACCTTCATACATTTAACCATAAACTAAGGAAATTGACCTTCATTGTAATAATTTCAGTGTTTTAATTTTATGAGATCTATTGTGACCAAATGTTCCATTGGAATATTCATGATAAATTATAGATCATATTGATATGAGAGCAATTTTCTTTGGAGCATTTTATAGGAAGTTATGTGGATCCATAAATTAGTTTAAGAAGAAAGTTGTAGACTCCCCTCCACCTAAAGATTTGATTACTAATGTCCATAAAAGTGTGCATACTTGACCTTTTTATATTTGAACTTATGACTTAACAATAATAAGATATTAGAAATTAACTCTAAACCATTATAAACAATTATTTATGATAAATTATTAAAATCTAACCTTATAGTTTTTTTATGGTTTAAACAAACAAATAACATATAAATCTATATTACACTAATAAAATTTAAGTCACTTCTATATTTAAAATTATTAAAATTATTTTTAAATTTCTAATATTTCTTAAATAATATAAAAAATGCAAAGAAAAAAAATTATTATATGAAAAATAAAATATCAAAAATCATAAATGTTTCCTTTAACACAGAAACAGCGTAAGATTAATGCAAATTATTCTCTTTATATTTTCTATGAATCCATATTCTTACACCAACTATTTTTTATTTTCGATTTCGACATGCACTAAAGAAACAAGAAAAAAATTATTATATGAAAAATAAAATATCAAAAATCATAAATGTTTCCTTTAACACAGAAACAGCGTAAGATTAATGCAAATTATTCTCTTTATATTTTCTATGAATCCATATTCTTACACCAACTATTTTTTATTTTCGATTTCGACATGCACTAAAGAAACAAGCATCCCAAAATAATTAGCATTATAAATATAAAAGTTATTTTGCATTATAAATACAAGAGAACATTACTAGCTTTGATCAGATGTAGATAGAATAATGTGTCATATCTGTGCAATGGTTTTGGTTTCTCTCCTCTTTCTTTCAAAGACTGACCATCTCCATGAAGTGATCCAAGTTCGCTTTGCTGCCTCCCTTCCTTGAAGAGGGCTGACGTGTGTTTGCTACCGTTCTTCAAATTTCCTATTGACTATTTACTTCTCTAATTCTTTGTTTCTGCTTTTCACCAAGGCTCAGGGTACTATAAACCCTCCTATGGAGATTCAATCTCCTTTTCTGAAATATTTGAAAGAGATTCTTCCATCTCCATAGCATGATCTCTAGCTTGCGCAAAAGTTTTAGGATCTCTAATCTTTAGATCGACACCAAATCGTCCTTCAAACGCACTAAGATAGTGTGATAAAACAACATCTTGTGAAGGCTTTAAGCTATTAGGAATCATCTTGACCACACTGTCAAATCTTTGATTAAATTCTGTAACATTTTCAGCATCCGCCTTTTTTATGTTATAAAATTCCATAAACAATGACAGACGACCCTTCCTAGTAGTAGTTGTCCACCTTTTAATGAAAGAATTACGAAATTGCTCCCAAGTTTTGATATATTTATCGGGTAAAACCATGAACCAAGAGAAAGCAGTTCCTTCCAAGGAAAAAGCGAAAAGGCTCATGACCACTCTTCAATATTAAAGACATCCATATAATTGCAAAATTTATCTATATGCTAATTCTATTGGGCACCTTGTTGGGATGTCCTGTAAGAGCAGTCATATCCAAGGGTTCGAAAGCATTAAGCCATGGCTTAATCACTGGAGCTACTCTTGGAAGAATCTTAGTTTGCAGATCTGAAAACCTATTTTCAGATTTTCTCTCATCATAAAAACACAATTGTCGATTTTTTTCGTTTTTTCAGACTAATTTCTCAGTAATCACCTCAATCTCTTTTTCTGCTGCTACAAGCTGTGATAAAAGCTCACCCTTTTCTAGTTCCCAGGCTTTACGTGTTGCCTCTGGTTCTGCAGATATCTCCTGAATTTTGTGCTGAGCTTCCTGCAATTGAGCATCAGCTTTAGAGATAGAAGCTTCATGTTCCATCTCTTTCTTCGCAAGTTCTTCTCTCAATTCTTTCTCAACTTTGTTCGACTTATCTTTCATTTTGTTTTGAGCTTCAATTTGTGACCTCAGTTGAGTGAGACTTTCTGACAAAATGATCTTTTCTTCTCTTAAGCTTTTGATTTCATTAAGAAGGATTTGATTGAGATTCTGCAACTTGGATATCTGATCATCTTCGATGCTGGGAGATCTCAATTCGCTAGAGGAAGCGCGTCCGTTTCCAATTTCAAGATTCGTTGTCTGAGATCCCTTCCGCCTGATCATCTTGGTCACTAAGGGTGAACTGTTTGCCACAAACAATTAAAAACACTTTTATTGTTTTGTTACCACCCTTAAATATTCAAAAATAAATATATAACCCAATACCGCTACAACTTCTAACAAATCCCACAAAATATAACTGAAAACAGCTACTGTAATGCCCTCTTGAAATTGATTCGAATTCATTAACAGGGAAGGACAAAATAGCCTATTTAACCCATTAGGTGAAACCAGCTACTGTAATGCCCTCTTGGAATTGATTCGAATTCATTAACAGGAAGGACAAAATAGCCTATTTAACCCATTAGGTTAGTATAGGTTAGTATAATGTTAACCCAATAGGCTAATATAATGATAAGGAAATTATTGTTTAATGTTATTTAGCTAATGCTGGTCACTCAAAATTGAAAATAGGAGGGAAAACCCCCTGCTATGAACATCATCATAAAGAGAGGAGAGGAGAGTCGAGTCACTATGATCATTCTTCTTGATTTTTGATATTTGGGTTAAGGCTCTTGGAGGATTTTAAAACCTATTTTCTTTCATTGGTTTTGGTGGTGCTATTTTTCTTGCTATAGGACCAAATTTGACCAAATTCTGGTTGGAGGAATTTTTTTTTTAGGCAAGCAAGGGTTGGAATCTTGGTAGCGAGGCTGGAGGCTGGAATTAATCCTTCTGAGACAACAAACAAGCTTTCTAAGGGAAGTGAGAGCTTTAATCTCTCTGAAGCAGCAAACCACCTTTCTCATGCAAGTGAGGGCTGAAATCTTATTGTGTGTGGCAGCCAGTACTGTAATTAATCCTTTTGAGGTTCTGAAATCTTACTCTCTGTGGCAGCAAGGGTTGTAATTAGTCCTTTTAAGGCAGCCAACTAACTTTGTGAGGCAGCGGAGAGGCCATTTTCATGAGGCAGAGAGTGCCCTAGAGACTCCTAAATATCCTACTCTGACAGTTGAAGGCTAAGGCCTAGGCCTAACGTTTTTACAAAAGGGCCCGGAGGTCCAAGAGGCCATTTTCCTGAGGCAGCAAGTAACCTAAAGGATGGAAAATATATTCCTGTGGCAGCGGAAGGTGGAGGCCTAATTCTCTGAGGCAGTGGAGGATCAAGACGCCATTTCTCTGAGATAGAGAGTGGCCTAAAGAGCCACGATCAGGAGGCAGAAAGGGTTAATAATGGTTCAAGGTAGCAGTGAAGTCAGTAGGTGTGATTTTGTGGCAGCAAGGAGATGGTTACCATCTGTAAGCCTAGAAACCATGTTTGATTCTATATTCCTGTAGTGAGACGGTTGGTAATTCTGTTATTTAACTGTTGAATCAACCCCACTGTTGAAATTATTAAAGTCACCTGCCGTGCCTTGGGCAGGAAGAACAAAGAACAAGGTACAGCAGCAGCAGCGCAGGAAAGATTGAGTGCACAGCACCGTATAATAAAGAGGAATGGAGGAGAATTAAATTTTGTATGGGCCGCAGCCATGAACAGATAATAGTAGAGGAATTAATTTTGTCATGGGCGAGAAGTTACTTCAGCAGCAGAATGAAGATTTTGTCTACGGAGGAGCAGACTGAATTAAAACAGTTAAGTTGGGCGTTTAAAGCCTCAACAGCCAAATTGAATGAAATTGAATTGAACAGGCGGAAGTCATTTATGAAGCGGAAGGACAAGTGGTCCCGACCACTTAAGCGCAAAAGCGCAATTTCACAAGTTCAGAAGTTAAGTGTCTTGTTGATGTGGAAATCTGCGATGTGCGATGTGCGCCATCACAACATCGCATATCGCAATTATCAAATGTCTTGTGAATGTTGTAGAGTTCCGCAAGCGGAACGTTATAAACATAAACATTGAAACTTTATATTATAATCGCCCTCCCGCAGCAGCGAGGCCCATGGTTCCACAAGACCACGTGGCGTTACATCGCAATATCGCAATTCCATTGTTTGTTCCAATACGTGTTGATCGCAAATGCTGAAATCTGCGATGTGCGCCCGTCGCACCATCGCAAGATCGCATTTTTGCGTTTTATTTGTTCCGTCGTTCCGCCATATCGCATATCGCAATATTGTCAATTGCGATGGTCGACTACGACGTGGACCCCACTCGTACGTCGCGCCAATGTTAAAGATTTATGTTGCGCAAAGGTTTTCCTTTGTATTTTGGTTTTATTTATTTGCTTATGTTATATATGTAATTTGTGCCGCCGCGCCATATATAAAGGGAAAAGGCCCGCGTGCATTAGCAATGAATATATTGTTGTTGTAAACGTTGTGTGAGCCCGCAGGCAAAGAAAACACAGCAAGAAGAACAAAGCACTGTCTTGTGCGTTCTTGAAGAGAGAAAGACAGAGAGTTGTTTTAGAGCACTGCGTCTGTAGCAGTCCCAGTCATATTTTGTGAATCCCTCACTGTTGAGGAAGAATTTGTAATAGTTTTTAGTTCTGTTAATGAAATAGAAGAAAGCATTTTCATGCCATCTCTGTTTGCAATTAAATTTTTGTTTTAAACTTCTCTGTGTTTAGAGGAGAGCGTCATTCTCTCCACTGTTTGCTTGGAATTTTCAATAATTCCAACACCCACTTCATACTGGGTGCTTGTGGAATCAACTGTTGATTGAGTTCCTTACTATACTTATGTATTCACTATAGAGCATCATTGTTTCATAGATTGATGATTACTGCAATACAAATTTCAGAACTATTTCATGTGTTTTTTGAAACCCTAACCCAGCATTGCATCCAAGGGTATTCTTCCCAAGAGGGACATTACAACTACTGCTTCTAACAAATCTCACAAAATATAACTGCCCCTTCTAACAAATCGCTTAACTTTATCCCGCTACTCTCTCTAAACTTAATCATATTATTGAAACAATGTAAAAGGAATTGCCAGTGGTAAGAAAAATATCCACACAGCTCTAAGAAAACCAAATGTAAAGAAAAAATAACTGCTAGAATGACATAGTAGATCAGAATACCTTTTCTAAGCAGATGACAAAATGATGGACTTTTGCTCTGCCAAATTGCTAGTAAAAGCCTTTTCTGAATATTTTTTCTCACGGACACTTCTACAAAATGGCTGTAAGTGAATGGTGTTTCTGAATACTGTTTATCGCTGTAAATTCTACGGTTTTCTAATCTGTAAATTGCTTATGCAATCATGTAGCTCGTCTATAAAGAGGAAACAAATGTTTAAAGTATTTCTTTTGGAGACAACTGTATGGGTTTAGGAGGAAACATAAAACCTAAGACGTTACAGATAGACATATGAAACATAGGGCTGAGATGGACACTCTAGTCTCCACTTATTGTATAATTCCTTTTACATAGGAAATGTAAAGTTACAGATGTACACTCAATTTATTGCATAATTTTTTATTATCCCTGCCGCTTATACGGGAGTGGCAGATTTCTTGCAGAAGTTAGTACTAGCATTTGCACGACCGTGAAAAGGGTGCAAAGGGAACGCCGGAGGCGCACGACAGCGGTCCAGTTCCAGGTCGAAGCCGTCACGTGTAAACCCTTGACAACAGAAAGTAACAAATGCAAGTTTTTTATTGGTTTGAGGAGGTGCCACATGTCTAATTTTTATTGGCTGGAAGGGCGATAAGAAAAACTTCTCATTGGCTGGGGTGAACAGTGTTTGTCGACCCAAAGCCAACAAAGAGAACGCCTCCGGTGTAATTATTCTATTTTTGTATTCCATTCGTCTGACAGCCTATCGATATGAGTTTGCGATGCAGCCGTACGCCCTCGTGAAGAGACCCATTGGCCGTATCAGAGAAATACTGGAATTTGTGTTTTACATGATGGGAGAGTCGCTTAACTTGCCACGACTCTTCCAAAACATAAAGTTTTTATCCAGAGTCGTTGTCGCACTTATGCGGCCGCCGGCCCATTTGTCAGAGTTTTTCTCTGCACTGAACGCCGCCTGCCCATTTGACGGCCGGTGCTGAAAGTCTTTCTTAGTTGGTCACTTCCTGGTTTGTAGATACTGCCCTTAATTTGCGTAGAACTAATATATATGAATATATTGTTTTATGTATGCGTTCTGTATACTCAGGTTCGATAGAGCAATTTCTTCTAATTTTAGAAGTATTGTTTAGATAAAAAAAAAAATTCATTGCACTCCTTTCTTTTAAATGTGGATTCCAAACATTTGAACAAAGATAGTATTGGGTTATGTCGCTGAAGACTAATATTTTTTTCTTTGGTTTTACTTGTTATCCCATAAAATGAGACAAACGGTGAATAGGCTTTTTTAACAAATAAAAAATGCAATGGTTGTTATTATAATATTGAAAAGCGTGGTGTTCCTCTTAAACAAACAATTTGCAAATCAATATTTTAGTGTGAATGTGTTCGTCCTTGGTAATTTGCAACCAAAAAAAAATAAAAAAATAGATTGTGTTTTAATGGGATAGCTGTTATACAGATGTTACAGATGAAAAATAAGAAGTTATTTTAAGGTTTATGAGATTAAAGATAGCTTATGGGATTCTATCTCGCTTTTGAATTTTGTCATTTTCCTGTGAAGTTTTACAATAAAATTCCGGAGCCTCTAGACAAAGCCTTTACTAAATAGAATACCCAAGAGCTAGCTGCCAAAATATTTGCATAACTTTCCTTGCTGTCTCTGAAGGCCTCACATTCTAAAATGAAATGTTTTTTTTTCTGTTTTCACTTTTCCCGAAGAGAAAAAAATGCATACTCTTTCTTCCGGCGCTTATTTTAGCCTTTTCCACTTTTCCTGAAGAGCAAAAAATACATGCTCTTTCCTCCCACACTTCTTTTAGCCTTTTCCAGCTCCCCGTTTCACAATGAAATTGATGTGAATTAATCCTTAATTGAGCCATAAGAATTTTGGCTCTCCAAGAAATATTAGCCCCTATGTATGTTTTTTTGTTGATGAGGACTTAAACTCTTCAAAATAATACTTTTTATTTCTCCCTAACTCCTTCTCCCAAATGCCTTTGTGAAACTTATGCATAACAAAGTCTTTTATCAGATAGTTGTCACAACTTGTGCAACTTGTATAGAATTTTATATTATGCATACCAAATTTATATTAAAGTTTTATATTGTGTTAAACACATAATGTTTATACATATTTTATGTTACATATTCTATATTAAAAGTTTATGCATATTTTATGTTACATACATAAACAACTCAGTGTATATGATATTGACAATAATAATAATTATGATATTGATAATAATAATAATTCACATCCATTAAGATTAATATATATATTCTTTTAATACTTATAAAAATGTGTTTTCTCACTGGTTTATAACATCACTAATACTAAATATTCAATATACACATAAAAATTTTAACACGTGTTTATAGTTTTAAGGTCTCTTCTAAATAATTTGTAGTGCAATTATGTTTAACGCATTTTGTTATACAATTTCATGCAAGGTTTTATAGTTTTAAGTTGGCACATAAATATCAAAATGGTCACTATAAATATTTTATTAACTTTATTCAAATCTTACCATATACCTTGAGTCTTGACAAATTAATAATGAAAATAACATGTAACATATATATTTAATTGATGCACTAGAAAGAGTGTCATAGAGCTTACATACAACTGCAAGGTGAAGGATAGGTACGATGAAGGGACGATGAGGAGAAAGAATCGAGGTCGAAACCCTAATCATGGCAGCAGCCATGATCTATAGACACCCTGAAACTAGCCACAGACAATGTTTCCGTGAGGGGCCTCGACGTGACAGTTGTCCTGGGCTATCAGAACCCTTCAAACATCTGTACTACCGGCAGTCGAGCACGCCACGCCTGGGATTTGACATTTCTGCTTACGGCTAAGTCGGGTTAGAATGGACGTCTCCGTGCTCACAAACCCTAACCCTACTGCTAGACGGTGGTGTGTGCACGAGGTTTCGGTGCTGGAGAGGGTCCTGTGTTGTCAGAGGTTTTGCTTAGACACTAAAGCACACAGTAAAGATGGGTTTTGAAAGGGATTTTGTGGATTTAGAACCGGCGCTTGAAGATCTATTAGCAGTCAGGGGGCACGAGGTGTCGGCGAAAAATTTGGAGCGATATATTCCGACGATTGGTGGCATAGGCCTTAAGAACAAAACTCCTAAGGGCGTCTGAGGTTTTTCGAACGAGGCAGCTCTCCTAGAAGAAAGCCTTTAGAGTACTTTCAACAGCGCATGGAAGGAAGAGAACAAACCAGGACCACTCGAGCTTTCGCCATTCCCTGAGAAGCATGGAGTCGATCAGCATCCGACAAATCTACTAAGCCCTACACCGCCAGGTATTTCATCAATCTCGTTTCTCTCAAGGGGGTTGGAAGATATAGTTGCTAGCTGTGGTATTCAAAGTTCTGTTGGTCTTAAGGGTTTTTTGGGAGAAAGCCACAAATTTCCGGATCTGGGCAGAGGAGCTCATTTGGATGCTCCTAGTGCACAAAAGAACCCACATCAGTGGCAGGGTATTAGTTTTCTCCAAAATTTCCTTTTCTCGCAAGGGAGTGAAGTGGCGAGTTCGGGGCCGGAGGTAGCTAAGGGTTTGTTTAGAAACCCTAATGGTCTGAGGTAGACGGCCTTGGGTCAGGAAGGGGCCTTTCATTCTGTGCCTTTAGCGGAGGAACAAGGAAGGCTATCATGTTCTCATAGAGGAGAAAATCGACAGGAGGAATTTGGGGTGGCCAGACAACAAGAAGGACCTCTAGGAGAATGAGGCTCTTCTCGAGAGGCTTCTCATCACACTAAGGAAGGGCGACCTGGGTTGCCCATTCTTGAAGAACCAGATGCTATCGAAAGGCCATTGGAAGGTGAGGAAGGTGGAAGGAGTGGAGTTGCAGGAACAAAAAGAAAAAAGTCCAAGTTGATCAGGAAAAAGAAGAGAGCCCATGTTGTGTCTTTGGAGTGGACATACTCATTGATGAAGTAATGGAAGCAACAAAAACCATCCTAGTTGGCAGAGTCACAGGAAGGAAATACTCTGTCAACTATATCACAGACTGGATAGCCTCAGTATGGGTGGATGCCCCGGGAAGCCCCACAGATATTCAAACCCTAGCCCGGGGTTGGTTTATGATTAAGTTTGAGAAAATGGAGCACTTGGAATGGGTTTTTGAAAGGAACTGGAATTTCGGGAAGAGGCCTGTCTTATTCAGGAAATGGACGCCACTCTTTGATGCCTAGAGGGAAAAAATCGAAGAATCACCAGTTTGGTTAAAGCTACCAAGGTTACCAATACCCTTCTGGACGGACTCAACTTTTCGATCAATTGGGAAGACGTTGGGTCAGTTCCTTGAAGCAGATCTGTCATTCCAGCAGACCAAGGATCTGAGTGTTGCAAGAATTTTGGTCAACCTAAATCCTAAAGAAGGACTAGCAGAAGAAATGCCTCTCAAATACAAGGAATTTGAATTTACACAGACTTTGGACTATGAACACATGTCATTCTGATTCCATCGATGCCATAAATATGGACACTTGGCAAAGGACTGCCCGCTTGGGCACTGAAGAAGAAGGAAGCAGAAAAGGATAAACCGAGGGCCTCTGAGACCCTCGGCTGCAGAAGATATTAGGGCACCAGAGGGGGAGATGATGGAAGGGGTTGATGGACCAGGTGGTAATACGACTGAAACAGCTCCTTCTGATCAACTGGCAGAGAAAAACAACCCTATAGCTCTGGAACATGAACCGGAGCGACCTCCAGCATCTTCACCTTTCCTTGAAGCTGAACCCGCTACATCTACTCTGGAGGGAACGATTCTGGTATCTTCTCCCTCCCTTTTCACCTCTTTATGTACTTCTATTTTTTCTTATTCAAAGCTTTGTCCTTCCAGGCCATCTCAAATGGAATATTTGCAAATGCATGATGTCATAGAGTCCCTGGACAATATCATTACATCCATCCGGACTACCTTGTTGGAATCCCTTCCCGTGTCTAATATAGGATCACCCCTCCCTCCGCCCTGTATCCCTGAAAAACCCCATATAACTTAAGATCTCTTATGAAGAAACCTATGAAGGAGGAGGCTATTGGAGGTTTGGAGACTAATCCTATTTTGGTAGGCCCTAGAAAGGTACAGGGTAGGAAATCAAATCTTTCCAAGGCTCAAGTCAAGGCAAAAATCGACATTGCAGATGGGAAGCAGCGTTCCCTTTCTAGGGTGCTTAGAGCAGCGCAAACCCCCACCCTGGGTTATCGATGATCATTCTCTCTTACAATTGCAGGGGTTTTACTACTCAACCCAAAAAATTAGCACTGAGGGAGTTGATGAAGTCCTACGAACCAGATGTTCTTATGTTACAAGAGACCTTCGGGATGGGGGAAGAAGTGGTTTTCACTTTGTCCAGGATGTTTCCGGGGTGGTTATTCCATGCCCTGGATGCTCATGGAAGATCAGGGGGCTTGGCGTTGGGCATAAAATCTGGGAGGCTGAAGGAAATATCTACATGGGGCTTTGAAAATTCCTTGGCCATGAAAGTCTACTCAAATGAGCTCTGTCACCCTCTTCTTCTATTAAATGTTTATGGGCCTTGCTCGGATAGGGTGCAGTACTAGAACAATCTATTTGCCAAATCCTGCTTGAATAAATAAAATCTTATTCTGGGAGGAGACCTAAATTTTTCCCTGGGGATATCTGAATCCTGGGGTCCTTCTGCTCGTGCAGACCCTCTTACAGATTTCGTTCTCAATAAGTTGGTCTCCTCGCACCTGGTGGATGAAAATCTGATCAAACCTAGACTGACTTGGAGGAACAGAAGAATGGGTGAGGATAGGATGGCAAAGAAGCTAGATCGTTTTCTCCTTAACGAAGACCTGGTGGCCAGATCCTCTGTCTTTAGGCATTGGGTTGGGGAAGGGGGCTTATCCGACCACCTGCACATACTCCTAGAGATCAAAGGTCCACATAAGAAGCCGGGGGCTCCCTTCAAGTTCAACTCTTTGTTCCATGCCAATTGGAAGATAGAAAGGCTGGCGGAACCAAGTAGTATGAGCTGGCATTTTATGGAGAATCTAAAGAAAATTAAAAAAGCTACCTTGGAATGGGCAAAGGCCCAAAAACTAAAGGAGGAGGAAGAATTACGTAAGGTAAATGAAGAAATTGACTTCCTTGAAAGCCTGGAGGGGGTCGAATATGCCTCCATTGAATCAAGGGACAGAATAAAGAGCCTTGAAGCATCAAGAAGGAAAATCTTACTGGAGAGGGAAGAAAGTTGGCGCCTCAAAAGCAGGGAAATTTGGTTGTCAGATGGAGATGATAATACAAAATTTTTCCAGAACTATGCCAAAGGAAGGAAAAATATTAATACAATTTGGGGAATGCAAACGGAGGAAGGCATTACAGCATGAAATTTTGAAGACTTATCTTCTCTAGGAGTGAAACACTTCAAATCTTTGTTCAGAGCCCCTGTGGAGGCATCTATTGTTGAAGTGATTAGGGCTGCACAGTTTTTCCCTAGATATTGACGAAGAAGTGAATGACAGTATTATGGAACCTGTCTCGAAAGAGGAGATGGATGGTATTCTCAAGGCAATGCAGAAAGACAAGAGCCCAGGGCCGGATGGTTGGACGGTGGAATTCTTCCAACACTTTTTTGAATTTTTGGGTGATGACTTGCTTGCAGTGGTGGAAGAGTTGAGAAGATCCGGAACCATATATCAACCTTTCAACTCTACTTTCCTTGCCCTCATCCCCAAAAATGAGCATCCGGAGTCCTTCAATGATTTTAGGCCCATCTCTCTTTGCTCGTGCATATATAAAATCATTGCAAAAGTGATAGCTATTCAACTTAAACCCTTCCTCTCTCGAAATATTTCCTTGGAACAATTCGGCTTCCTGGATGGAAGACAAATCCATGAGGCCGTAGGGGTGGTCCATGAAACTATTCACAGCCTAAAAAGAAGCCAAAAAAAAGGAGCAATTGTAAAAATAGACCTCTCTAAGGCATATGACAGAATTAGTTGGATGTATCTCCGTCTTCTCCTGACCCATCTTAGCTTCAGGATTGACTTCACCAACTAGGTGATGGGGTGTCTCATCTACAAGTATTTCTATTATGATCAACGGGGTTGCTACCAACTTCTTCCCTGTACAAAGAGGCCTTCGTCAGGGATGCCCTCTTTCTCCCCTTCTTTTTCTATTGGCTGCGGAAGGGCTTAGTCTGATGATTCATGACACAAAAATAAGGGGGGAACTAAAAGGCATTGAGGTGGTTGTCAACCTTTTCATTACTCATCTGCTCTTTGTGGATGATATTCTCCTTTTTAGTAATGGAAGTTTAGAAGACTTTTGATAGTTAAAGGAGGTGTTGGGCCTCTTCTTAAAGGCTACCAGCTTAAGTATAAACAGCCAGAAATCCACAATTACAACGACAGGCCTTTCTCGAGCTGAAGCGGGCAGAATCTCTGAAGTGTTACCATTTGAAGTAAAGGCCCTACATGACATTTTCAAATACTTGGGTTTCCAACCAAAGCCGTACTCTTATTGAATTCAGGATTGGCACTGGCTTGTAGCAAAAATTGAGTCAAGGATGAAACATTGGAGTTTTAAATGGCTATATTGAGCAGGGAGACTGGTGCTGATTAAATCTGTAGCCATGGCCATTCCGGTGTACTGGACTGCCCTTTCTTGGGTGCCAAAAAGTATCCTCTCATCTATTAATAAACTATGCAGTAGGTTCTTATGGGCAGGATCAAAGGTGGAACATGTAATGCCTTGGGTGGCATGGGAGAAAATAGTGTGTCTGAAGGCCCGGGGAGGGTGGGGAATTAAGGAGCTCCCCTCCTTCACCGTTTCCCTGGCTGCAAAATTGGGTTGGAGACTCGTTACCCTAGAAAATCTCTGGATGACAGTCATAAGAAGGAAATACATCGACCCAATGCCAATAAATGAATGGTTGTGCATGCCCAATAAGAAATTAAAAAATGCTTCGATTGTTTGGAAAGCAACGCTAGCATTGGTTAAGATAATCGAACAGGGACTAGCTTGGAATGTTGGGGACGGTGCATAGGTAAGGTTGGGTCGTGATCCATCGGTGGGTTGCACTGGGAGATACACCCTCTCCAGAGATTTAATTGAGTAGCTGGAACAAAGAGGCTTCAGAACTCTGAGCAATATTTCCCAACAAGGTCAGTCAACCATGTGGGGACAAGCATGGATGACAGGGGAGGCCCTTCAGCTCAAAAACAGGTGGAAAGAGGAGTGGTAGGGTTTCATCAGTCAGCTCCACAGTTCAAATATCAAAATCTAGGAGATGTCGGATGAGCTCAGATGGGTACATGCCCCAATGGGTCTGTACTCCCCAAAATATGGGTACAAATAGTTAATGTCTTAGAAGGGTTGTGGGGAGCCGGAGTGGTGGTTTAAACCATTGTGGGAGCTAAAGGGACCGACAAAAACTAAACTATTCTTTTGGTGCATTCTTCAGAACAAAGTTCCCTCCTAGGACTTTCTTCAACGAAGGGGCAATATTGGGCCTGGTTGGTGCTCCCTGTGCAATGCTAGTCTTGAGTCAGTATATCATATTTTTCTTACTTGCACATACAATATTAGACTTTGGAACAAAACCTTGAGGCTCCTTAAAATTATGCAAAAATGGGAAGGTCAAGCTATTCCGGAGGCATGGCAGAGATGGTGGCAGGCTTCTCCAAATGACAGGGTGTGGCACCTCTGGATTACGAGAAATCGTGTCATCTTTCAAGACATTCTCTTTCACGTTAATCTACTAGCGGCGGAAGGGGTATCTATTTTTGAATATATTCCAGTTTCGTCGGAGTCCCAACATGCGAGAGTCATTCAAGAGGAGGTCATTAGGGGTGACATTCCGTGGGCATATTTCGATGGGGCATCTAACCCTCAAAATAGATGTGGAGCTAGCCTATCCATTCATGTTCCATCTGGGAAAGTTCTCAAAGCATCGGTTGGCCTTGGACAGGGGACAAATAACTTCGCAAAATTAAAAGCCCTTCATCTCTTTCTTTGTTGCCTTTCCTCCCTTGAGATGAGAGAAGTCCGGGTTTTTGGGGACTCTTTAAACATCATATAGTGGTTTAATGGTTCCTAGAGATGTATAAATTACATTTTGTCTCCTTTACTAGATGAGGTGATGCTTTTAAAATCCTATTTTAACCATATCACTGCTTGTCACATTTACAGGGAACGAAACAATGAAGTAGACCTCCTATCTAAGGAGGGCGTTTGGCAAGATTTGGGGCACTGGGTAGCAACAGAGGTTGATGGAGGACTTGTCCGAATTATCAAACAGCCTCTATTCGCCCGCTAGTTTCTAGTTTCTCCTTTTTTCTTTTTCCCGTTTTTTCAGATCAACATGGAATTGTACAAAACTGTTGGTAACTTTAGAATTTTTTTTTATATTTTATTTTCAGCGCTAAAACATATCCTACAAACTTCCATGTCTCTGTTTCGGATTTTTTTCCTCATAAGAGGAGATCCGGGAGACGGATATTTCCTCAATTTTGGTATTGTGTCACTATAGACTTCAAAAACTGGATCGGTGTCTACCTCCCAGTTTATGTTTTTTGTGGGAACACATAGAATTAGTGTGTTTCCATCCCTGTTTCGGGCGTATACTTTCCTATCAATAGGGAAGCCCGGGGGCTGAAAGGAGACGTTTTTTCATCATCTTTGATAGGGCTGGGAGGATTGATTTTTCTTCCTCCTAATCAGCTGCAACTCCATTTTTCCTTTTTTTGCAAAGAAAGAAAAAACGCAGTTCTTTGAATGCTATATGCATATACTATGTAACTTTCTATATACTCAATAGATGGTTCGATTTTTTCTTTGGAAAAAAAAACATATATTTTAATTTAATTATATTTAAACTAAATAACACTACTATTAAATTAAATATCATTTCACAAAATCAACTAAAGTAAATTATTAAAAAAAATTAATAATATGAATAGCTAATTTGCAAATCCTTTAATTAAAAATTGTAGTTAACAAACCCCTTTAACCAAAAAGTGTAATTTTTATCAACTTAGTTTAAAGGTACAAAATATCTAATATAAGATCCGTCTCCATCTTTGTTTATTCTAATTGTTTTAGCACGGGTACCAAATATATAACACAAAATATGTGTCAATCTAAATATATTGTACAATAATGTTTTAGAAAGGAAGGTGCACATGTTTGGATACCTTAAAATGGAATGGATGTGATATCACATTTGAATTAATTTATTAATTAAGAGAATTAATATATTTTTTTTTAATATTTTATTTTTATTTTATTTTTTAAATTTTGTTTTATACTTTTTTTTTTTAATAATATGATTTTTTTTGTATTGATGTAATATTTTTTTAGTAACTTGTAAATATAATTTTATTTTCTTAAAGACATTATGTTACTCTGAAGATTATGTAAATGTCAGGAAATATTTAATTTATTATGAACATATGAAGGATTATGTAAGGATTACGAACATATGGGAGAGTAAGGTTGAACCTGTTGTATCTTAAGAGGCAATCTCTCGGTTGTGAAAGGAATCAGGGCTTAATACATTTTAAAAGCGTGTCACAGAAATAATTTTATCATGAGGTCTCGATTCTATCTCACTGGAAACTAGTTTTCTAAAACCCTTAATGATATGGAATAATAAAATATTTCACAATGCCATTGACTACTGATATCTAAATGGAAAAGAAGTGTTATGCGGAATTATGGATTATGGATAAAACATTCTTCCCTATATGTAGTGCTCATCTAGAACAATAGGTTAAAGACTTTGCAAGTACTTTTCCTAACAGTAAATAGACACACAGAACAGATCAAAGAACTTACTTGGAGTCCAAGCGCTTCCTATTCTCCTTCTGTCGCTCTTGCTGTAGCTTCAAATCTGAGCTAGATCGCCAAAATATTTCCTGCAAAGAGGAACACTAAACAACAAAAGTTAGCAATAATACAGATGTCTATTCACGTTATTCAGTTAAATCAATAAAACATGAACCATACACATCAGATAAGAATTCATAATATGAAAGATAAAAGCTTATACAGATACATATGTGGGAAAGTAAGCAACAATCTTTATTAATGGATAAAATGGTAGGTTACAACCCAGTGATTGATTTAGTGTCACCATCTCCAACAACATCCCAGCCTCATCACAATGCACATCTCTCCAACAGCGTGTCACTCAAATCAATTCCTCAATTGAAATTCCACCAACATTTTTCTACTCAAATTTTTCCCTTATCAAACACTAGGATCTGTGCTCAATTTATTGAGGAGCTGAAGGTAGTTTTACAATCAATGACTTTCTAATAATATGCAAGACAGGTTTCCAGTCTCATAGGTATCAAATGGACACATGGATTGGAATTTTGACACATGTGAACTCTTCTAGAAGGCACTGGCCAAGTGGAGATTCCGAAACAATGATAATTTCGCTCCCAATGTGACCAATGCACCCATGAGTGTTGGGAAGTGCTTTGCAAAGCACCCTTGAGTGGGGTTACCTACATATGCAACGCACTTAGTCCCTTTCGAGGCAGCGTTGGTGATATCTCATATGATATAATATAAACTTCAAATCTTGGAAACCTTTGCAAATGGAAGTCATAGATGATTTGTTCTTGTTCTTTGTCTTAGGGCATGTAGCAACTGAAATGATAGGGGATGATAGACCCTATTCATTGGTTCTGGAGATGATGTCCAGTTAACCAGGTCATTGGGTATGGTGCCCAAATTGACCTATAACAAGAATAACTACAGGGGAAACTCAAAGTAATATGTTGTAAACACATAATCTATTACTTTTAAGTTTCAGAGGAAATTCATGGAGAGAGGGGAAACTCAAAATAAGATGTTGTAAACACATAATCTATTGCTTTAAAGTTTCAGAGAGAGTTTGTGAAGAGAGGGGAAACTCGAAATAATATGTTGTAAACACAAAATCTATTACTTTTAAGTTTTAGAGATAATTTGTGAAGGGAGAAGATATGGAGTGAAAGAGCGCTTATTAAGGCAATTTAACTCTTACTTACAAACGTAAATCAGAGACCAACTGCTTCTTTACTTCGCTTTATTCAAGGAAGAAATCACATAAAATGGCACAAGAAACACGAATCACCATCAACAGTTGCACGAAACTTGTTGTTTATTTCATTCACCCATCAGAAAAAGAAGTACAAAATGTAGTCCCCAAGAGGTCCAGAACTCGGAACCCTTCCTCTCTCTTTCTCTCTTCCTTAAATACAAACAAAATCATTTTGTAACTGCTCGAGCTTCTTAAAACTCCTAGACTGCCCAAAACCGTTAAACTACTTATTACATTGCAATCGAGGACACCATTGTAGCTTCGATCTTAACAAAGAAAACAATATAACACTTAGCATATAATCCTTTTGTTGAATCTGATTTTTTGTTGATGTGTCTCCTTCCGTTTCGGTTGTGATGTCCTAAAAGTTTGCATAAACGCATCTCCACCGGGACTCTGCCCATGCTTTTGCGTTTCGAATAGTGTCATCATGTCACCTGCTACCCAGCTCTACCTCTTCTGCTTGTGCCTGTTGTGTTCCATCTTCTCTTCTCCTTTGCTCTGGTGCCTGTTGTGGTCCATCTTCTCTTCTTCCATTATCAAGGTGTAATTGCTTTTAAGACTTCTGCACGTAGTGTCGAGTCTTTTTCCACCCCAGTCTACTCCTGCGTTCAGCGTTTTCTTCATAAACCGCCACAAGACTTGGACTTGAAATATGTTTTATTCACCTCTGAAGAATGCATCGCGTCCAATTTATATCACTTTTCGACGTTTCATCGGTTTTATGTTATAATCCTCCTTTTCCTCCTCCGATGCAATTTAACACAAGAAATGCTTTACATCCAGATTTGAAATCCTTTGGAGTTCACCTTTGAAACTACATCTCATTTGGGCTCTTTATCACACTTCACAAGTTTTAATAATTTTGCAATATTTGTGATTTCACGATTTTGTGAATCGGCCCGAAAACCTTATCACATGCGATATGCAATATACTTCATGTTGCCACCTCCCGTCTTTATCACATTGCAACTTAAATCACTTACTGTGCGAAGACTTACCAATAAACACAAAAATCGCCCATGTGCGATATGCGCCAACTGTCTTATGTGATCTGGTCCGTTCATCGCTTGCTATCATTTCTGTGACTTGATCCTCACCGTCCATCTCTGATTCACTCCAGTTTGCAGACTTGACACGTGCGCTCACGACTTTCTCCATTTGCCGACTTGACCCGTTGAACTGCACGTGCCCTCGTGCACTGCTCTGAATGCAAACTAGCCCGACTTTTCCCGCGCGTTCATGACTCCTTCACACTTTTGCTTCTTTGGTTTTGGTTCAAGTGCACGTGTGATGATGAATCCTCATTCAAATTGTGGTTATCCTTTCGAGCATATTACAGGTCTTCTTGAAATTTTAACAAATTTTCCTCAATAACCTTGAATTGCTCAGAACCTCTCTTGACTTTTAGCTGAGTCAAATTAGGCTACAACATCTAGCTCCAATTGGGGACAACACTTTGGTAGCCAAGTGCTAAGAACTTGTAGATCAGTAGCCTTTATTGGGCATGGAGTTTGTTAACACTCTAGTAATTCTCAAGTTGCATAATTTTGGTTTTTAGTCTAAGAATTCTAGAGGTAACCACAAACCTACTTCAAACTCTAGGATCTAGCCTTCCTAGGGTTCAGAGAGGGCTCTCTCATAAAATTTTAACTTTGTTTTAATTTTTGAATATTAGGCTAGCTATGAAAGTACAGTTTTGGTTTGGTTTTGATAGATTTGGTGGGAAAAATCACTTGAAAGGATGGATAGTGGGAAATATATTTGTCCATTGAGCTATGGAGTCAAAATCAAGCTAACAGGACTAGGATCAAGGGAAAAAAGGTCAAATGTCTTCAGGGCAAGATAGATAACCCTTGGAGATCTTGGAAAGATGTTTTTGTGAGATGGTATGATCAGGATAAAGGGTACTTAAGAATCCTTAAATCCAGAAAAGGGAAGTAGTAGGAGAGGTCAAACGAATGAGGGAGCAATTAAGGGTTCCCTACACAGGAAATCAGAGGAAAACATATAAATGATAACTAGTTAAAAACAGGGTGCTATTAACATATCCTGTAGTAATACTCCTAGTTATACATTCAGATTTAGCATAAACATAAATGGATGCATGTAATAGAGAAAAGAAACAATGACAAGTGAAGAAAATACTTCACTCCAAATAGCTCATCACAGGGATCCTGAAGTATGATGCCAATTTGCTCTGATCCAGCCTGCTACTCGAAGTTTTGACACACAAAAGCTTTAAAGTCCAAGAAGAAATAACTATAACAATCCCAACAATTTTATTCCACACAAAATACTTCTAAAGATGAAGTATTTATACAAAATGTTTTACAAAAAATCCTAGATGACTTCTAGGAATAATCTTAGGAA
Source organism: Pinus albicaulis (assembly GCA_034641835.2). Taxonomy (NCBI): domain Eukaryota; kingdom Viridiplantae; phylum Streptophyta; class Pinopsida; order Pinales; family Pinaceae; genus Pinus; species Pinus albicaulis. Next base: position 1,124,272,751 of record CM076570.1, on the reverse strand, counting down.
AATAAAATATCTTTACAATAAAAATAGAGACAACTGCTTAACAAATCAGCAAGCTGTCCTATTTTATCCATAAGAAATAGAAATAGTTTTGAGGATAAAGCAGCTGGCTGCCTTGGTGTCATCCTTGCTGGCCTTTAGATATTTTCTGAAATCTGACTTGCCTTGTCTGATACTCTTTCTCGGGTACTCTTTATTTACTTATACTCTTTAACTGATACTCTTTAACCCTTAGTCAAAACTGTTCACCGCTGTAAATAAAAAATCTATTTTGACTGAAATTTAGAAAAGAATTTTCTTTTTCTTTTCACCTGCTTGTCTTTTATCCTTCACAATAAATCTGTAAGAGCTTGTCAATCCTCATTTTTAGAAATTTGAATATTCTTTAATTTCCTAAAATTCTCATCAGCTTCGGTATATCTAGTAAATGTTGGCTTGATGACAAATAGGTGTTTGATCTCATACTGTAAGTAAAATAAATCTTCAAAACTCTTTAGTAACACTTTTCCTGTGGGGATGCCTTGACCTGTTGGCTTATTTACCTATTCCTTGGCATATTCTCTTATCTTTTTGTCATAATCATTTTGAGGCATCAATTTATCATTATTAACCATGATATCGGGAAGTCCTTTTTGTCTCAAATTGGTGAACTTAACCATGAACCTGGTTATAGCAGTATTCATACCTTCACATTTTTCTTCAAGTTGCCTCATCAAATTTCTCTTTGTTGTGACTTTCCTAATTTCTAGGATAGTGGAAGTTCTATCTGTTATTTTGAGCTCTTCCAATTCCTGTCTATTCTTGTTGTTAAGAAAATTGATTAGCCTTACTGCTTGCTCTGGTTTATCAGCTAGGTCAGCCTGAGTCTTTTGAATTTCTGCTTGGGCTGCTAGCAATAATTCTTTTTGCTCAAAAATTACCTGAATTGAAGGCCATACATCATGGATGGCTTCAATAATATTATTCCAAAGGTAATTTTTTATGTATGATATCTGATCCTTCAGAGTTAATTCTTTTTGCAACTTCTTTAGCTCTTCACTTAATTTGTTGGCATTTTTTTCATGTGTGTTAGCATTTACTTGAGCTAATTTAGTTGAATTTTCAAGATTTTCACCCATTTTTGTCAATCTGTTTATCTCATTTGTCTTCAAAGACATCTCTTCCATTGCTTTTACTATTTTGCTGACATCATCTGTAGGCTGTACTGTTGTGGTAGATGATTCAGTGGCTGATGTAGTGGAAGAAGTCACTGGCATTGCAGTGGCCAGTGGTTCTTTGGGTGCCAATGTTTCTCCTAAAGTTGAAGGCACTGCTACAGTGATAACTGGAATGACTGTAGGAATCACTGGTTCTTTTACTGTCTCATTTTCTTGGACAATTTTGTCCATCCATATTTCCATTTCCTTAATCTGTGCTGTCAACTGAAGAATTAAACTCATCATTTCATCTTTTTCCTTCTGTTCCTGTAAGACTTCCTTTGTTTGAGGATGCTCACTTTGAGGAAGTTTGAGTTGTTTCCTCAAGGCCTCTATATCCTCATTTTTATTTTTTACCAATGCTTCTGCTGCTTTGGTGTTTGTAGGATCATATCCTACCTGCAATATTAATTCTTCTAAGGCTTTTATCCTTAGATCCTTGGCATACAATAAAGCTTTGTCTATTTTCATTTGATCTTGCATATTGGAGATGGTGTTTTGAAGCTTACGAGCACTCATAGCTTTTGTTGTAACTGTGAAATATAACATCTCTGAGCTTTGCTTGTGAAACTCTATTTGATCTATTTCATGAATACTGTCTGTGGCTACTTCTAGATCAACTTTCTTATAGTCAACAACTGTCTTTGGAACTGATACTGTGGGCTGCAATACTGACATAATCATTTTTTTACTTGAGTAATCAAATGCTGATAGAAATATGTTTTGATTACCTGGCTTTTGTTTCAAGAACTAAGAGTAAATTTCAGTTTTGATTTCCTCATTCTTCAGTTTGATTTTCTTATATTTCTCCTTAATATCCAAATCCTTTTCCTCAGCTGAATGTGACGAAGAAGCTTCCATACTTTGCTGCCTTTCCATTAAATGTGTGTCTTCATTATTGAGTTGTTCTTCATTCTGATTTGGCTCATTGATAATTACAGTAGCTACATTTGTCTCTGGAAAACCTATGTTGGTATTTAAAGGTTTTGTCTGTTTAACATCTATTGTCATTTTTCCTTTGCATGTTGTATCTAATTTAGGCCTTTTGTTATAAATGATTTTGAACTTTGTTTCTGTTGTAGTCTCTGCCACATATGCTCCTTCTTCCCTTATTCTTTTGATGGACTTCTCTGGTTGATTTGCAGTTTCTAAGGTATGACTAGTATTACCTTTGCTTACTACATCTATTAATGTATTTTCAATCCATTCAAGCTGATTGGAAAACTTTTCTATTTCTGTTTTAGCTTCATGTATAAAGGGTGTTAATTTGAATTTTACCCTTAGCTTGCTCAATCCCTTGTGGATCATAGTTCCAAGGGAAAATCTCTTCAAATTTATATTCCAATAGCTGATTTTCCGCTTCCTTTTCTGCATCCATGTGATTGCATATGAATGGCCCAATTTGATTTTTAAGTTTGAATTGGGTCTTCTTCTTAGCTGCCATAAAATTGATTGAATCAGCGTTTAGGATCTGTCTGATATACTCGAAGGCAAATATCCTCATTGAAGGATGTTTGAGTAACTTGTAAGGTAACAAGTTTATCCCAAAGACTCTGATTTTAGTATATTTCTCATACAAATACCAATCACCAACTTTACTCTGCTATGACAATTCCAATATCTTCTTCATTTCGTCACTTATTCTAGGTTGCTCTGTCTTGGTCAACATGGTGATCACTGGATGTAAAAATAACTCTGAAAACTCTGAATAAATTAAATCTGTACATTCTTTTTTGAGTAATGATGTCCAAAAAATGACAGATAGAGGATTGGCCTCTATGTCAAGTTTTTGAAGAGTAATTGGAAAATTATCTGATTGGAAGCATAGAAACATGTGGAAAAGGTAGGAGGTATATCTAAACACTCCCTCTATTTTCAAATTGGTAAATTGGTAATGAATACTATCAGCAATGAAACCAACATAATCAAATTTTACTGAAGGTGGTTGACCTGGAGAAAAGGTGGACAAGAATCCCAAGATGGATTCATCAGTGTGCTCATCAGTGAAATATCCAAGTATTAAAGAGAGCATGGAAATTACATGTCTTGATCCCTCAGGGAATTTAACAGTAGAATATGGAGGATTTAACTTTGGAATTTCTACATGTAGATGCATAAAAGTCTGAAAAATCATGAACCTTTTAGGAAAATCTAGGCCAATGTATAGCTTGGTGAGGGCCTCAATAGACAAAGTTACTGCTTGGGGGTCAGGTTGAAGCTGCAACATTTGGTTAATTGACTCTGCAGTGATGGTAAATAGGACTTCTTTACTGGCATTTACAATAGCTCTTTATTCTTGGACATAGTACTGCTGACACAATCTAATAATCTCCTGACAAGGGTGAGTCAATGGGACAACATATTTGGGCAAATTGGATTCCCAAATATGGACTTCTTCTTGATCATCTAAAGATTTCTCATAGCACCAGTTATGGATATCTAACAAGTTGAATTCAACAATGGGATAAGCTATTTTATAATCAGTATTATTAAGGAGAATGTGTTGAATATCAACAACTGGGGGTTGTAATGGATTTACAACAATAACAGTGCTTGGAGTTATGGCAGGGGTAGGCTTAGGAGCTTTAGAACCTTCAGGTTTGTTTGTACTCTGTTTTTTAGGCATTTTGATCTGCTTCTGCAAGTTAAACAATTTTTAGAGGTAATTTACTTTTAGCAGAGGCTTAATTGGGCAAATTTGGCAAAGTATAGGCTTTTCTTTGGTTTTTTTGTTCAATTAGGCCTATCAAAGAGATTTGGAGGCTTTAGAATTGGTTTGAAACAGAAAACAGGGTTTTTTTGAGTATTTTCAATGGTAATAGGGCTTCAGGGTACTTGCAGAGGTTTTCTGGCCTTTTTAGAGCTTGAAATAGACTAATAGACTGTATAAACTCTTCACTTTCTTCAGAAATGGCGCATTGCAGAGAAAAATGGTTTCTGGAAAAAATTTGCCAGAGTTTTGGCCTGTTTTTGGGACTTTTGGGTAGTTTACTTAATCAATTCCTTAACTTATATGTGTTTGATTTATTTTAAAAAGGTTTTCCAACTGATTCGGATTTATGTAGGAACGCAACAGAATATAGAAATAACCATAAACATAGAGATGCAACAGACATAATGTGTCATTTCATTAATATCAAATAACAGAAATATGCTTACAAACATAATGTAGAAAATTGAATAACTAATATATTATTCACCAAGATTCTCCTGATCACACACTATTTTAGCTTCATGCACAATACAAAATCTCTTCTACCATTGATCATCACATGCGGAAATAAAATCAATTGCATGCACACATTAAAACCATAAACAATCACACATATGAACACAGTATTTAATGGGAAAGCTTAAAGCTGAAAACCCCAACTATCTGTATATTATATGTCACGGAGATCATGTAAAAATCATAGTACAAAAGCTCCTCACAAGCTCTCATGCACACCCTCAATTGCTACACACTATCAAGCTAGATCTAGCAAAACACATGCTCCAATCTTTTGCCACTTGATAGCCAGCCTCTATTGTGTTTTCAATGCTATGGGATGGCTTCATTAAATAGATAAACCACCTGGCTTGTACTGCGCAATCCTCATGGGCTTCTCCACCTATCTGTGTGTTGCAAATAGCAACTGTATAGTCACAACTGATAGTTAACCTGCTCTTTCACCTATTTCTGCACTGGTCTCCACTGAAACTATCCATGCACTGAAGTTAACTGATGCATTCTTTAGTTGATTAATGAGTTTATAATTAGTGAATTAATTAATAATTAATTCACACCACTCTCACTAATTGTATCAATTAGTTAAACTGAATACAAATAGCTCAACTATGTTTAGATTAGTTAAATTGAACACAACTCCATTAACTTCCTCAATCAACTCCACCAAACTTTGTCACATGAGTTCTAACTAAAGTATCCATGCAATAGCTCCACTTAACCCTCAGGAATAGCGTAATTCCTTCTGTCAGCTCCTGTGCCACATCTGAAGTGCTCCAAGAGAATAAGATAATGTTTATAGTCCAAATATTATTAAGAGCTAATAATATTCGACATATCTATTTTAGACTGGCAATCTAAAAATAGATTCCGCCCAGTATGTCTAAAAATAGAAGTCCATCTATTTTTTCCAACTTGACCAACCATCCACAAATAGCATCCTGCAACTCATAGAACATGATCCATATGTTTAAAAATAGACTTTGCGCCAAAAATAGCCTGCGGGCCCACTTAGTGAAGGCGACTTCTTTCCACTAAGCTCATCATCTTGTTGCAATCTCAACACTCCCTCTCAACAAGATAAGGATTATCTGCCACCCCTATCCTGCCTCTGTGGTATTCGAATTTGCTCCCGGTGAGCGCCTTCGTCAAGATATCAGCATCCTGATCCTCCGTGGGAATGTATGAAAGTAACATGATCTTCCGCTGCACACAATCTCTGATATGATGATACCGATCCGTGAAGCCATGCCGCCTCAACTCATCCTCCTGTCTGTACCATGATCCATATCCCGATGTGCCTCTGAGATATCTCAATACATGCTTGCCTGCCTTCCAGAAGAGCTTGGTAGGCTTAACCATAGCTTGTGAAAGCTGGTTAACAGCATAGCATATGTCTAGTCGTGTATTGGCCAAATACATAAGCGACCCCACCAACTGTCGATAAACAGTGGCATCCACTACCTCCGCCGAAGTAGCATCCTCCTTCCTCCATCCACCAGGAAGAGGAGTATCAACAGGCTTGCAGCCATGCATGTTGAACTTCTCCAGTATCTCCCCGGCATACTTACCCTGAGAAACAAACAGTCCATCACTGCGCTGCCAAATTTCCAATCCCAAGAAATAATGAAGGAGGCCCAAGTCCTTCATCTCAAACTCTTTTGCAAGATCATCCTTGCATGAGAGTATCAATAGCTCATCACCTGTCAAAATCAAATCATCTACATAAAGTACAATGATCAGCAACTTACCCTCCACCAAAATCTGGTATAGGTTAGGATCCGCCTCACTCTTGGAGAATCCAAGTCCGGTGAAATAACTGTCTATCCGTGTGTACCAAGCACGAGGTGCTTGTTTCAACCCATACAACGCTCTCTTGAGCCTGCACACATGCGACTCGCTGCTGAAGATCTCAAAACCTTCGGGCTGCTCTATGTACACCTCCTCCTCAATGACTCCGTTGAGGAATGCAATCTTCACATCCATCTGATGAATGTGCCACCCCATCTGCGCTGAGAGAGCAAGAATCGTCCGTATGGAAGAATACCTTGCGATAGGTGCAAAGGTCTCCTCATAATCGATCCCCTCAATTTGTGAAAAGCCTCGGGCAACAAATCTTGCCTTGTACTTCCCCACACTCCCGTCAGCTGCTTGCTTCACTTTGTAGATCCATCTCGAACCTACCACTGATTTCCCCTCCAGCCTCGGGACAATCTCCCATGCACTGTTTCTGACAATCGAATCATACTCTTCCACCATGGCATCTACCCATGCGGGATCCTCCACAGCTTCCTCGAAAGAGGATGGCTCTGTCACGATACATTGACTCATGAGAGCCATGTATCTAGTGTACCGATTAGGTGATTGTCTATGTCTGCGCTGTGATTTAGGTGCTCCTACAATCCTCTCTGAATCTTGAGCCAGTCGCTCAGCTTCTGTAGTGCACTTCTGCCCTTTGATGGTTGGCGCTACATGAGTGGTCTCTTCCACTCCATGAACCTCATCTCGTGGCTGATCCACATCCTGAGACTCATCCTTAGGAACTAATAGCTCCTCATCTACATGCAAGTGTGGCTCCCTCTCAAGCGAACACTTCATGGCTTTCTCCTCATGAAATTTGATATCCCATCGCACAAGCCTTGAGACCGTCCGGAAAATACACATGATAGTTGTGGGGTGTATCAGTGTAACCCAAAAATATCCCAACCTCTACAGTCGGTTCCAGATTCTTCCTGGCATCCTTAGTCACATGAATGTAAACAATTGAACCAAAAATCCTCAAATGGGAAATATCAGGCTTCTTACCAGAAAACGCCTCCTCGGGTGTACTCATGCCAAGTATCCTGTGAGGACAACGATTCTGAACATATACTGCAGTATTGCATGCCTCAGCCCACAAGTGTATGGGAAGGCTCTGATCATGCAACATCGCCCGTGTAGCACCCACGATCGTTCTGTTCTTCCACAAGAATCAAGCCATTGGTGGGTGAGGTGCTATGAGCTCTCTTCGAATTCCTTTTGCGCTGCAAAAGTCCTTGAATTCGCCAGAGATGAATTCACCACCATTGTCGCTCCTAAGAGCCTTCACCCGCTTCCCCGATTCTTTCTCAACCAATGCCTTGAACTCACCGAAATTTGAGTATGTCTCGCTCTTCTTTTGCATGAAGAAGATCCAGCACTTCCGAGAAAAATCATCAACAAAGATCACATAGTACCGGTGCTTTGTTGTCGAAGCTATTGAGAAAGGTCCACACACGTCTGTGTGAATTTTCTCAAGGATCGTCGTGGCGCGAATATCCTTCTCGTGAAAGGTGGCTTTCACAAATTTTCCCAAGGTACACCCCTTGCACTGATCTGACTGCGCAAGAGTTCCTTTAGGAAGCCCAGTAGAAATTTGCTGCAGTATCTTCAAAGCTCCATGGTGAAGGTGGCCCAATCTCCTGTGCCATAGCTTGCCCTCATCCCGGCTCGCCACTCCTTCTGCCTTGCCTGCCATTGCTGCGCAACCATCTACCTGCAACTGATAAAGGTTCTTAACTTGAACCCCTATCCTCCGGGTTTCACTAGTTGCCTTACTGCGCAAGAAAGCCTTTCCTTCGCTAAAGACAACATCATATCCCTTGTTTTCCAACATGGCCACCGAGATCAGATTCTTCTTCAATATTGGAACATGCATGACATCCTTCAATATGAAAGGTTTACCAGACTCCCTCTCAAAGGAAATGGTCCCGATACTAGTTGCACTATATCTAACATCATCGCCCATCTCGATGTGCATTCCAAGATCCTTCTCATCCGGGACAAGAACAACCCGATCTCCCGCCATGAAAAGACACACCACTGTCAAGAAACCACACTGATCCTGCCACACTTGAGACCAAGCATGAAATCAACGAAAAATCCAGCTCAAAATGCGAGGCTAAGGCCTCTCCAGCTGCAGTCCCAACAGCCTGCTTATTTTTCTTCTTCTGTGGACATCTAGTGGCATAATGTCCGTGTTGGTGACAATGAAAGCACTTCACCTTGGACATGTCTTAATTCTTTCCTTTCGCACCAGATTGAGAATATTTCTTGCTCTTCCCCTTCTTTCCTTCTGTAGCCAAAGCGCAATTCTCTTCATCAGAGTTCTTTGATGAAGATCTGTCCCTGGTACTCTGCCTTATCTCCTCTCGGGTGACAAGATCCCACCAAACGTTCCATCCCGGCAATTTCTCCCGACCTCATTGATAGAGTCCCGATAAGAATGACAAATCTTCTAAGCCCAAGGAGAGCCACCAGGGTCCTCACACCGTGGTCGCAAACCCCACACTTCCCAGCTCATCCCTGCATTGGATGAACTTCGTGAGGTACTTGGGCATACTGTCGCCTTTCTCCATTTTTATGTTTATGAGTTTATCCTTAAGCGCCAACTTCCTCTGATCGCTCTTGCTTTGGAATAAATCTGTCAAAGCTTTCCACATCAAGAATGGAGAAGATTTACCATGAAGGCTGGACACTATGTGACCCTTCACACCTTCCAACAGAATCCTTTGACACTTTGCTGTCTTCTTTTGCCATGCGTCAAGTATGGCAGCATCATTAGAAGTAGGTTTTGGAATTTTTGCATCTATGAACTCCTTCAACCCATTGTCATCCAACACTGCCTCCATCCTATCCTTCCATGCAATATAATTTGACCTGCCCTCAAGGGAATACTCCAATCGAAATCCATTGAAAGACATCTCAACTTCGACACCAAGAAAACACTGCTGCAAATTCGAATTCCACCAGCACAAAACTCAACCGCTTCAATGTTTTGCAATTGCTCCAATGATCAATATCCCTCTAATACCATGTAGAAAATTGAATAACTGATATATTATTCACCGAGATTCTCCTGATCACACACTATTTTAACTTCATGCACAATACAGAATCTCTTCTACCATTGATCATTAATTGCGGAAATAAAAACAATCGCATGCGCACATTAAAACCATAAACAATCACATATATGAACACAGTATTTTATGGGAAAGCTTAAAGCCGAAAACCCCCAACTATATGTATATTATATGTCATAGAGATCATGTAAAAATCATCATACAAAGCTCCTCACAATCTCTCGTAACAACTTCATTTCTACACACTATCAAGCTATATCTAGTAAAACACATGCTCCAATATTTTGCCACTTGATAGCTAGCCTCTATTGCGTAATTAATGCTATGGGATGGCTTCATTAAATAGATAAACCACCTTTCTTGAACTGTGCAATCCTCATGGGCTTCTCCACCTATCTCTGTGTTGCAAATAGCAATTGTATAGTCACAACTGATAGTTAACCTGCTCTTTTCACCCACCTCTAACACTGGTCTCCACTGAACTGTCCATGCATTGCAATTAAATGATGTATTCTTTAGTTTATTTATGAGTTAATAATTAGTGAATTAATTAATACTTAATTCACACCACTCATCACTAGTGTATTTATCAGTTAGACTAAATACAACTAGTTCAACTAAGTTAAACCGAACACAACTCCACCAACTGTCTCATCAACTCCACCAAACTCGGCCACATGAGTTCTAACTGAAGTCAACCATGCAATAGCTCCACATAACCCTCAGAATAGCTGCATTCCTTATGTCACTTCCGTGCTACACTGTGGCACTTGAATCGAAGTGCTCCAAGAGAATAAGATAATGTTTAGAGTCTAAATATTATTAAGAGCTAATAATATTCGACATATCTATTTTTAGACTGGCAATCTAAAAATAGATTCCGCCCAGTATGTCTAAAAATAGAAGTCCATCTATTTTTTCTGACTTGACCGACCATCCAAAAATAACATCCTGCAACTCATAGAACATGATCCATATGTCTAAAAATAGACATAGTCTAAAAATATACTTTGCGCCAAAAATAGCCTGCGGGCCCACTTAGTGAAGGTGACTCCTTTCCACTAAGCTCATCATCTTGTTGCAATCTCAACACATAATGGAAATAAAATAGCTAGGGTGCTGGTAGCAAATCTTTGAGAAAAAATGTGGTGGCTACAGACCTCTGAACTATGTTACAATGAGGCTCGAGGGCCTATTTATTATTGAGAAACAATGGATAACTCTAAACGTTCAAAAATATAACCCTAGGAGATGAAGTGCCAAAAATATGGGCCCTGTTTGGGTAAATTGGTGGTTCAACTTCCCCGGGACGTAACTTTGGCATCCAATCTCCGTTTGACGCGCTCAATAGCTTGTTAGAAAGATCTTTCTGAGGAGTACAACTTTCGATGTGAGAAACATCAGTCCATGGACCCATGTTGCTCCCGGTTTTCCCAAGAAACGTCGTTTAGGGCCTCAAAACGGCTCCGAAAGTTCAGGACTTGAAAAACTGCTAAAAATAGTAAGTTGTGTTGCAACTTAAAAACTGAATGAACTGATGGTGGGGGTTCAAATGGAATAGGTGGGTGGCCACCAATATCCACCTAGATCATTAAGACCCCAAAACGGCTCCGGGAGTGCAGGACCCGAAAACCTGCTAAAAATAGTAAGTGGTGCTGAATGTGAAAAGCTACAAGAATTGATGGTGTGGGTCCAAATGGAATAGGTGGGTGGCCACCGATATCCACCTGGATCATTCCTCCCTCCTTAGGAAGCAATGGTCCCCATTGCGTTGAGATCCTCCCTGAGATGAAGCAAGTTCTGTTGAAGATGTCATGGACCTGTGAGAAAACATGCTGTATATGTTTAGTAACGGTTTCCTTTTATCGACTCTGCATTTGAGCACATAGATTCTCAGCGTGTATTTGCATATGTGTTATGGTAACATCAAAGCATGTGCGTTGGGGGTCAGATCAATAGAGTTCTTGTCCTGACAGTGTAGAGGAACCTCTGTGAATGAGGAGAAAATGTCCTCGTATTCCTCCATGAATTTTTCCATCTGCTGCAGCCGTGTAGGGGAGCCCTGTTTCGAGGTTGTGGCCACAATATTCTTCTTTCCCTGTGAGCGAGTTGTAAGGAAAATGAATTTCCTAGTTTGGGAAACAATCTTACTGCGTTGTTTTGCAGTAGTTAAAGAGATGACAGGAGGCGGTACTACCTCCGGTATCCTCTACAAGTTATTTCCCAAAGTAATAATAATAGCACGAGGCCTAGACTCATACATAGCATGTCGCCTCCACAAGTATGGTTGGCCCAATAATACATCAACTACATAAAGAGGAGCAACATCACATAATACCTCATCCGTGAATGGCTTGATGCTGTACAGAAGGCGGCATTGTTGGCGGATGCGGATATCTCTCCCTGGGTGAAGCTACCCGATGGTGTATGGCTGTGGGTGTGCTCTGGTCGGTAGGCCGAGCCGCTTCATGACCTCTGCTGAAGTGAGATTCTTTTGGCTTCCGCTATCGACAAGAAATTGCAGTGGAGAACCCTTCACCCACATTTGCGAATGGAAGAGGCGCTCCCCCTCCTCTGGATCCTCTGGGTCCTCCCTCTGGATCTTGGTGGTGGCAACAATGGCACTGGGATCCGCATCAATGATCTGCTTCCCTTTGTCATTGCCTTTGTCTGGTTCTGACTCAGGATCAGAAAATGCATCTAATTCGGGTGCATTTAGTTCGGCCACCAATGATTGTTTGGCCCGACACTCGTTTCTGCTATGAGTGGGGCTGTTATGAAATTCACACCACTTCCCTGTGTCCTTATTTTTATTTGTGGTGTTGTTATGAGTCGCACCGCTTTGGCCTTACCCCTTGTTCTTTGGTTCGGGGGCACCTTTCGGATTCACAGATCCAAAGTCTCGCTTCTTCTGCTTAAATTTCTGCTCGATCTTGGCGGCAAAGCGATATGTCGTGCCAAGCGATGTAATGTCGAGGAACTCCATTTCCTCCTGAATGTGTTTATGTAGATAGCTGCGGTACTTGAGCACCAAATGTCTCTCTGAATCTTTAATACCCAACTTTGTGCGCAGGGTATGGAACAGATTCGTTAGTTCGTGCACATCTTGATCCCTTTGTTGTCGCAGCGTTATCCATTGGATGTATTTGTCCTCATAGCTCCCCACAGGGTAATATTGTTCCTTGATGCCATCTCAGAAAAAATTCCAAGAGGGTGTGGCCGAGAACAGAGAGGGTTCCCCTTCGTCCTCTTGCTCACTGTAGGTTTCCCACCAGTCTTTGACATGGGGGGCGGCTTTGAGGAGTGAAAAAATAATATTTTCTCGTTCAGAGAAATCATGGACTGAGAAATACCCTTCCATAAAATTCAACCATCTATCTATGGTGTCTGCATCTATTTGGCCTTCAAATACAGGAATATCAAAGTTTACCTGTACCTTGAAGGGAGTGGCGCCTCCAGAGTGGTTGTTGGATGCAGATGCGCCATAAGTGGGCAGTCGTTGAAGGATCTGAGCAAAGTTATCCATCATCGCGTTCCTTTGTTTATCGAGGGCCTCCTCGAGCAATATTTTGATAGGATCTCCTGCTCCCTCGTCTTTATTTTCTTCCGCCATGGGAGGTCGTCGGGGTTTGCGAGGCTAATCTTGCAAGGGTTCAACTAGATCAAGCCCTAACTCCTTATACCCTGATCGCGTTGGGGTCATGCAAAGAAAAACAAAGAAAGAGCAGACCGCTCTGATACCACTGATCCGGATTTTTTCAGGAACACAACAGAATACAGAAATAACCATAAACATAGAGATGCAGTGGACATAATGCGTCATTTCATTAATATCAAATAACATAAATATGCTTACAGACATAATGGAAATAAAATAGCTAGGGTGCTGGTAGCAAATCTCCGAGAAGAGATGTGGTGGCTACAGACCTCTGAACTATGTTACAATGAGGCTTGAGGGCCTATTTATTATTGAGAAACAATGGAGAACTCTAAACGTTCAAAAATCTAACCGTAGGAGATGAAGCGCCAAAACTATGGGGCCCGTTTGGGTAAATTGGTGGTTCAACTTCCCCGGGACGTAACTTTGGCATCTGATCTCTGTTTGACGTGCTCAATAGCTCGTTAGAAAGATCTGTCTGAGGAGTAAAACTTTCGATGTGAGCAACATGGGTGTCGGTTTTCCCAAAAAATGTCGTTTAGGGCCTCAAAACGGCTCCAGAAGTTCAGGACCCGAAAAACTGCTAAAAATAGTAAGTTGTGATGCAACTTAAAAACTGAACGAACTGATGGTGGGGATTCAAATGGAATAGGTGGGTGGCCACCAATATCCACTTGGATCATTAAGACCCCAAAATGGCTCCGGGAGTGCAGGACCTGAAAACCTGCTAAAAATAGTAAGTGGTGCTGAATGTGAAAAGATGCAAGAATTGATGGTGTGGGTCCAAATGGAATAGGTGGGTGGCCACCGATATCCACCTGGATCATTCCTCCCTCCTTAGGAAGCAATGGTCCCCATTGCGTTGAGATCCTCCCTGAGATGAAGCAAGTTCTGTTGATGATGTCGTGGACCTGTGAGCAAACATGCTGTATACGTTTAGTAAATTTGGTTTCTTTATTAGCGTCAGACAGTACATGTGTGGATTCTGTATGTGTATTTACAGGAGGTATGGTAACATCAGGCGGCGGTGCGTTGGGGGTCAGATCAATGGAGTACTTGTCCTGACAGTGTAGAGGAACCTCTGTGAGTGAGGAGAAAATGTCCTCGTATTCCTCCATGAATTTGTCCATCTGCTGCAGCGGTGTAGGGGAGCCCTGTTTCGAGGTTGTGGCCACAATATTCTTCTTTCCCTGTGAGCGAGTTGTAAGGAAAATGAATTTCCTAGCTTGGGAAACAATCTTACTATGTTATTTTGCAGTAGTCAAAGAGATGATAGGAGGCAGTACTACCTCCGGTATCTTGTAAAAGTTATTTCCCAAAGTAATAATAACAGCACAAGGCCTAGACTCATACACAACATGTCACCTCCACAAGTATGGTTGGCCCAATAATACATCAGCTACATCAAGAGAAGCAACATCACATAATACCTCATCCGTGAATGGCTTGATGATGTACGGAAGGCGGCATTGTGGGCAGATGCGGATATCTCTCCCTGGGTGAAGTCACCCGATGGTGTATGGCTGCAGGTGTGCTATGGTCGGTAGGCCAAGCTGCTTCACGACCTCTGCTGAAATGAGGTTCTTTTGGCGTCTGCTATCGACAAGAAATTGTAGCAGAGAAACCTTCACCCACATTTGCGAATGGAAGAGGCCCTCCCCCTCCTCTGGATTCTCTTGGTCCTCCCTCTGGATCTTGCTGGTGGCAACAATGGCACTGGGATCCACATCAATGATCTGCTTCCCTTTGTCATTTCCTTTGTCTGGTTCTGACGCAGGATCAGAAAATGCATCTCATTCGGGTGCCTTTAGTTCGGCCACCAATGACTGTTTGGCCCGACACTCGTTTGTGCTATGAGTGGTGCTGTTATGAATTTCACGCCACTTCCCTATGTCCTTCTCTTGATTTGTGGTGTTGTTCTGAGTTGCACCGCTTTGGCCTTGCCCCTTATTCTTTGGTTCAGGGGCACCTTTCAGATTCGCAGATCCAAAGTCTCGCTTCTTCTGCTTAAATTTCTGCTCGATCTTGGCGGCATAGCGATATGCCATGCCAAGCGATGTAATGTCGAGGAACTCCATTTCCTCCTGAATGTGTTTGTGTAGACAACCGCGGTACTTGAGCACCAAATGTCTCTCTGAATCTTTAATACCCAACTTTGTGCGCAGGGTATGGAACAGATTCGTTAGTTCGTGCACATCTTGATCCCTTTGTTGCCGCAACGTTGTCCATTGGATGTATTTTTCCTCATAGCTCCCCATGGGGTAATATTGTTCCTTGATGCTGTCTCGGAACGAATTCAAAGTGGGTGTGGCCGAGAACAGAGAGGGTTCCCCTTCGTCCTCTTGCTCACGGTAGGTTTCCCACCAGTCTTTGACATGGGGGGTGGCTTTGAGGAGTGCAAAAATAATCTTTTCTTGGTCAGAGAAATCATGGACAGATAAATACCCTTCCAGCAAATTCAACCATCTATCTACGGCGTCTGCATCTATTTGGCTTTCAAATACAGGAATATCAAAGCTTACCTGTACCTTGAAGGGAGTGGCGCCTCCAGAGTGGCTGTTAGATGCAAATGCGCCATAGGTGGGCAGTCGTTGAAGGATCTGAGAAAAGTTATCCATCATCACGTTCCTTTGTTTATCGAGGGCCTCCTCGAGCAATATTTTGATAGGATCCCCTGCTCCCTCGTCTTTCTTTTCTTCCGCCATGGGAGGTCGTCGGGGTTTGCGAGGCTGATATTGCAAGGGTTCAACCAAATCGAGCCCTAACTCCTTATACCCTGACCGCGTTGGGGACATGCAAAGAAAAACAAAGAAAGAGCAGACTGCTCTGATACCACTGATCTGGATTTATGCAGGAACGCAACAAAATACAAAAATAACCATAAACATAGAGATGCAGCGGACATAATGCGTCATTTCATTAATATCAAATAATAGAAATATGCTTACAGACATAATGGAAATAAAATAGCTAGGGTGCTAGTAGCAAATCTCTGAGAAGAGATGTGGTGGCTACAGACCTCTAAATTGTGTTACAATGAGGCTTGAGGGCCTATTTATTATTGAGAAACAATGGAGAACTCTAAACGTTCAAAAATCTAACCCTAGGAGATGAAGCGCCAAAACTATGGGCCCCGTTTGGGTAAATTGGTGGTTCAACTTCCCTGGGACGTAACTTTGGCATCCGATCTCCATTTGACGCGCTCAATAGCTCGTTAGAAATATCTGTCCGAGGAGTACAACTTTCGATGTGAGCAACATGGTTCCATGTTGCTGCCGGTTTTCCCAAAAAACGTCGTTTACGGCCTCAAAATGGCTCCAGAAGTTCAGGACCCGAAACACTGCTAAAAATAGTAAGTTGTGCTGCAACTTAAAAACTGAACGAACTGATGGTGGGGATTCAAATGGAATAGGTGGGTGGCCACCAATATCCATCTAGATCATTAAGACCCCAAAACGGCTCCGGGAGTGCAGGACCCGAAAACCTGCTAAAAATAGTAAGTGGTGCTGAATGTGAAAAGTTGCAAGAATTGATGTAGTGGGTCCAAATGGAATAGGTGGGTGGCCACCGATATCCACCTGGATCATTCCTCCCTCCTTAGGAAGCAATGGTCCCCATTGCGTTGAGATCCTCCCTGAGATGAAGCAAGTTCTGTTGATGATGTCATGGACCTGTGAGAAAACATGCTGTATACATTTAGTAAATTTGGTTTCTTTATCAGCCTCAGACAGTACATGTGTGGATTATGTATGTGTATTTGCAGGAGGTATGGTAACATCAGGCGGTGGTGCGTTGGGGGTCAGATCAATGGATTACTTGTCCTGACAGTGTAGAGGAACCTCTATGAGTGAAGAGAAAATGTCCTCGTATTCCTCCATGAATTTGTCCATCTGCTGCAGCCGTGTAGGGGAGCCCTGTTTGGAGGTTGTGGCCACAATATTCTTCTTTCCCTGTGAGCGAGTTGTAAGGAAAATGAATTTCCTAGTTTGGGAAAAAATCTTACTGCATTGTTTGCAGTAGTCAAAGAGATGACAGGAGGCGGTACTACCTCCGGTATCCTATACAAGTTATTTCCCAAAGTAATAATAACAGCACGAGGCCTAGACTCATACACAACATGTCGCCTCCACAAGTATGGTTGGCCCAATAATACATCAGCTACATCAAGAGAAGCAACATCACATAATACCTCATCTGTGAATGGCTTGATGATGTACGGAAGGCGGCATTGTTGGCAAATGCAGATATCTCTCCCTGGGTGAAGTCACTCGATGGTGTATGGCTGCAGGTGTGCTATGGTCGGTAGGCCAAGCTGCTTCACGACCTCTGCTGAAATGAGGTTATTTTGGCGTCTGCTATCGACAAGAAATTGCAGCGGAGAACCCTTCACCCACATTTGTGAATGGAAGAGGCGCTCCCCATCCGCTGGATCCTCTGGGTCCTCCCTCTGGATCTTGGTGGTGGCAACAATGGCACTGGGATCCACATCAATGATCTGCTTCCCTTTGTCATTTCCTTTGTCTGGTTCTTAATCAGGATCAGAAAATGCATCTCATTCGGGTGCCTTTAGTTTGGCCACCAATGACTGTTTGGCCCGACACTCGTTTGTGCTATGAGTGGGGATGTTATGAAATTCACACCACTTCCCTGTGTCCTTCTTTTGATTTGTGGTGTTGTTCTAAGTCGCACCGCTTTGGCCTTGCCCCTTGTTCTTTGGTTCGGGGGCACCTTTCGGATTCGCAGATCCAAAGCCTTGCTTCTTCTGCTTAAATTTATGCTCTATCTTGGTGGCATAGCGATACGCCGTGCCAAGCGATGTAATGTCGAGGAACTCCATTTCCTCTTGAATGTGTTTGTGTATACATCCACAGTACTTGAGCACCAAATGTCTCTCTGAATCTTTAATACCCAACTTTGTGCGCAGGGTATGGAACAGATTCGTCAGTTCGTGCACATCTTGATCCCTGTGTTGTCACAGCGTTGTCCATTGGATGTATTTGTCCTCATAGCTCCCCACGGGGTAATATTGTTTCTTGATGCTGTCTCGGAACGAATTCCAAGTGGGTGTGGCTGAGAACAGAGAGGGTTCCCCTTCGTCCTCTTGCTCACGGTAGGTTTCCCACCAGTCTTTGACATGGGGGGCGGCTTTGAGGAGTGCAAAAATAATCTTTTCTCGGTCAGAGAAATCATGGACCGAGAAATACCCTTCTAGCAAATTCAACCATCTATCTACAGTGTCGCATCTATTTTGCCTTCAAATACAGGAATATCAAAGTTTACCTGTACCTTGAAGGGAGTGGCGCCTCCAGAGTGGCCTCGTTGAAGATCTGAGCAAATTTATCCATCATTGCGTTCCTTTGTTTCTCGAGGGCCTCCTCGAGCAATATTTTTATAGGATCTCCTGCTCTATCGTCTTTCTTTTCTTCCACCATGGGAGGTCATCGGGGTTTGCGAGGCTGATCTTGCAAGGGTTCAACCAGATCAAGCCCTAACTCCTTATACCCTGACCGCGTTGGGGAGATGCAAAGAAAAACAAAGAAAGAACAGACCGCTCTGATACCACTGATCCGGATTTATGCAGGAACGCAACAGAATACAGAAATAACCATAAACATAGAGATGCAGCGGACATAATGCGTCATTTCATTAATATCAAATAATAGAAATATGCTTACAGACATAATGGAAATAAAATAGCTAGGGCGCTGGTAGCAAATCTCTGAGAAGAGATGTGGTGGCTACAGACCTCTGAACTGTGTTACAATGAGGCTCGAGGGCCTATTTATTATTGAGAAACAATGGAGAACTCTAAACGTTCAAAAATCTAACCCTAGGAGATGAAGCGCCAAAACTATGGGCCGCGTTTGGGTATATTGGAGTTCAACTTCCCCGGGATGTAACTTTGGCATCTGATCTCCGTTTGACATGCTCAATAGCTCGTTAGAAAGATCTATCCAAGGAGTAAAACTTTCGATGTGAGCAACATCAATCCATGGTCAGTCCATTGACCCATGTTGCTCTCGGTTTTCCCAAAAAACGTCATTTAGGGCCTCAAAACGGCTCCGGAAGTTTAGGACCCGAAAAACTGCTAAAAATAGTAAGTTGTGCTGCAACTTAAAAACTGAACGAACTGATGGTGGGGGTTCAAATGGAATAACTGGGTGGCCACCAATATCCATTTGGATCATTAAGACCCCAAAACGACTCCGGGAGTGCAGGACCCGAAAACCTCTTAAAAATAGTAAGTGGTGCTGAATGTGAAAAGCTACAAGAATTGATGGTGTGGGTCCAAATGGAATAGGTGGGTGGCCACCGATATCCACCTGGATCATTCCTCCCTCCTTAGGAAGCAATGGTCCCCATTGCGTTGAGATCCTCCCTGAGATGAAGCAAGTTCTGTTGAAGATGTCATGGACCTGTGAGCAAACATGTTGTATACGTTTAGTAAATTTGGTTTCTTTATCAGCCTCAGATAGTACATGTGTGGATTCTGTATGTGTATTTGCAGGAGGTATGGTAACATCAGGCGGAGGTGCATTGGGGGTCAGATCAATGGAGTACTTGTCCTGACAGTGTAGAGGAGCCTCTATGAGTGAGGAGAAAATGTCCTCGTATTCCTCATTGAATTTGTCCATCTGCTGCAGCCGTGTAGGGGAGCCCTGTTTCAAGGTTGTGGCCACAATATTCTTCTTTCCCTGTGATCGAGTTGTAAGGAAAATGAATTTCCTAGTTTGGGAAACAATCTTACTGTGTTGTTTTGCAGAAGTCAAAGAGATGACAGGAGGCAGTACTTCCTTTGGTATCCTGTACAAGTTATTTCCCAAAGTAATAATAACAGCACGAGGCCTAGACTCATACACATCATGTCGCCTCTACAAGTATGGTTGGCCCAATAATACATCAACTACATCAAGAGAAGCAACATCACATAATACCTCATCCGTGAATGGCTTGATGCTGTACGGAAGGCGACATTGTTGGCGGATGCGGATATCTCTCCCTGGGTGAAGCCACCCGACGGTGTATGGCTGCGGGTGTGCTATGGTAGGTAGGCCGAGCCGCTTCATGACCTCTGCTGAAATGAGGTTCTTTTGGCTTCCGCTATCGACAAGAAATTGCAGCGGAGAACCCTTCACCCACATTTGCGAATGGAAGAGGCCCTCCCCCTCCTCTGGATCCTCTGGGTCCTCCCTCTGGATCTTGGTGGTGGAAACAATGGCACTGGCATCCGCATCAATGATATGCTTCCCTTTGTCATTGTCTTTGTCTGGTTCTAACTCAGGATCAGAAAATGCATCTGATTCGAGTGCCTTTAGTTCGGCCACCAATGACTATTTGGCCCGACACTCGTTTGTGCTATGAGTGGGGCTGTTATGAAATTTGCACCACTTACTTGTGTCCTTATTTTTATTTGTGGTGTTGTTCTGAGTCGCACCGCTTTGGCCTTGCCCCTTGTTTTTTGGTTCAAGGGCACCTTTTGGATTCACAGATCCAATGTCTCGCTTCTTCTGCTTAAATTTCTGCTCGATCTTGGTGGCATAGCGATATGTCGTGCCAAGCGATGTAATGTCGAGGAACTCCATTTCCTCCTGAATGTGTTTGTGTAGACAGCCGCGGTACTTGAGCACCAAATGTCTCTCTGAATCTTTAATACCCAACTTTGTGTGCAGGGTATGGAACAAATTCGTCAGTTCGTGCACATCTTGATCCCTTTGTTGCCGCAGCGTTGTCCATTGGATGTATTTTTCCTCATAGCTCCCCACGGGGTAATATTGTTCCTTGATGTCGTCTCGGAACGAATTCCAAGTGGTTGTGGCCGAGAATAGAGAGGGTTCCCCTTCGTCCTCTTGCTCACGGTAGGTTTCCCACCAGTCTTTGACATGGGGGGCGGCTTTGAGGAGTGCAAAAATAATCTTTTCTCGGTCAGAGAAATCATGGACCGAGAAATACCCTTCCAGCAAATTCAACCATCTATCTACGGCCTCTGCATCTATTTGGCCTTCAAATACAGGAATATCAAAGTTTACCTGTACCTTGAAGGGAGTGGCGCCTCCAGAGTGGCTGTTGGATGCAGATGTGCCGTAGGTGGGCAGTCATTGACGGATCTGAGCAAAGTTATCCATCATCGCGTTCCTTTTTTTCTCAAGGGCCTCCTCGAGCAATATTTTGATAGGATCTCCTGCTCCCTCGTCTTTATTTTCTTCCGCCATGGGAGGTCATTGAGGTTTGCGAGGCTGATCATGCAAGGGTTCAACCAGATCGAGCCCTAACTCCTTATACCCTGACCGCGTTGGGGACATGCAAAGAAAAACAAAGAAAGAGCAGACCGCTCTGATACCACTGATCTGGATTTATGTAGGAACGCAACAGAATACAGAAATAACCATAAACATAGAGATGTAGCGAACATAATGCGTCATTTCATTAATATCAAATAACAGAAATATGCTTACAGACATAATGGAAATAAAATAGCTAGGGTGCTGGTAGCAAATATCCGAGAAGAGATGTGGTGGCTACAGACCTCTGAACTGTGTTACAATGAGGCTTGAGGGCATATTTATTATTGAGAAACAATGGAGAACTCTAAATGTTCAAAAATCTAACCCTAGGAGATGAAGCGCCAAAACTATGGACCCTGTTTGGGTAAATTTGTGGTTCAACTTCCCCGGGACGTAACTTTGGCATCCGATCTCCATTTGATGCGCTCAATAGCTTTTTGGAAAGATCTGTCCGAGGAGTACAACTTTTGATGACCCATGTTGCTCTCGGTTTTCCCAAAAAATGTAATTTCGGGCCTCAAAACGGCTCCGGAAGTTCAGGACCCGAAAAAATGCTAAAAATAGTAAGTTGTGCTGCAACTTAAAAACTGAACAAAATGATGGTGGGGGTTCAAATGGAATAGGTGGGTGGTCACCAATATCCACTTGGATCATTAAGACCCCAAAACGGCTCTAGGAGTGCAGGACCCGAAAACTACTAAAAATAGTAAGTGGTGCTGAATGTGAAAAGCTGCAAGAATTGATGGTGTGGGTCCAAATGGAATAGGTGGGTGGCCACCGATATCCACCTGGATCAACTAGATTGCAAGTTCAAATTCTAGAAAAATACCTATTGTAATGCAGGTATCATTTTCTTAAAAGGTTTTTTAGGTTCTTTGTTGAATTGAAGGCTTCAGTAACTTGTTTGGAGTACTACGCAGCTACTCAGCAGTCTTCAAGGGTTTACTGGGCAAATGCTTGCAAGCTTTGGGTGTAAAGGTTGCAGAAAATGGCTTGAACAGGGTTTCTTCAGTCGGGAGATGGCAATGCAATAGGTTAAAGGTGCAAGAAAATTTGGATGAATGAAATGCTTTTACAAAGGTTTATTATGCATTCCGGGTGTATTAATCTAGCATTGAATGCAAGTCGCATTAGGTGGGAGAGCGGTTTTGAAGTTTCAATGAACAAAAACCGCGAGTGGTTATTGCGTGGCTATTGGGTGGTAAGCTGTTTTGGACACAACCCACGCGATCCAATGATTGGATGGCACGTGGAGGAGAGAGAGAATTGTGAAACCAGCCATTTCGCACGGGTTTGGTGGTTGGTTTAACGCGCAACTTTTCCACACGATTTGGGATGTCAGTCGTTGGATCTGGAGTTTGTGAACGAATGGTCCAGATCATGTCGGAAGCTGCGTCAGGATAAGAGTAGTGGGACCGGGCTATTTATATGTAGCAGGAATGGTTTTAGGCTTTATAAAACTATGTTTTAATAAATATTGAACCCTTAGGCGTTAAATAACATAGTGGAGGGGTAATGTTATGTATTTCTATTTAAAACATTTGTGAAATGTTTTAATAAAACATATGTGGGAGCCAGTGTATTATATAGTTTTAAACCTTTTGAATAGTTTAAAAACTATAGGGGCGGGGTATTTAATTAATGATAAGTTTAAACCAAAGGGTTTATAGGCAGGGTCTTTATTTTATGCACATGGAATATTCAACTATGGTCTAAACTTTATAATAGTGGGGTTTTTTGGAGGTTATTTAGTTATAGGGGAATTAATATCTACGGGTAGGTGTAATTTTAGGGGTTTAATAAAAGAAGTTAAAAGTTAATATGAAAAGGGAAACAAAACACATATTATCTCTAAGTATAAAATAAAGCATTGCTCATTTTTATATGTACTTCACTAATACTTAGGATAAATGTAATTTGAGGGTTTTATGAATGCTTTTGAAATGATGAAGTTAATTATTTGGGGTTTATCTTTACTAAGTAAGAATGTGTCTTTACTTAGGAAAAAAGGGGTTTTAATGTATGAATGAAGGGTAAATGATGATAAATGCGGGTTTAACATAAGAACTCAATATTTTTAACTAGCTAGTCATCGAGCCTTGGGTCCGGTCCCAACAAAAGTCAGAGAAATACTCTGAGCCTGTTTGACTGATAGCTTAGAATACTGAATACTTATAGGGGAGGGGAAATTAGTGATTTTTCTCGTTGATGCTTTATTACATGATTTCCCAACAGATTTCTGCCTACCCAACTTTATTTCTAACATTTTTTCTTCATTTTATAGGTGCGTTTAGACTTGCAACCTTAAAACATTTTCTTTCAAAGCATAAAACTATCTAGATCTACCTTATTTCATCTGAGGGCTCAGATTAAACAGTTGAACTCCTCATTTTTCTCTACCTATCTACTGATTTGTCAAGTTTAAACTGTTTGACAAATCTTTATTCACTATTTAAAACATGAAATTGAAAGCATGAAGAGTTAAGATTAAACTGTTTAACTGATCATGGATTATGGGATTTATTGACACTCTGCACATAATCATTATTCTTGCAGTAAAGTAAAAGTAGCGGCATTTGAACTTGCTCACTTTCAAGTCTTATTTCTTTTCTTTTGGGGTTTATATTTTTCTTAGTCCTTTGATTTTTCTTTTAGGACTTTTATCCTCTTTTTGGCTTTTTTATTATTTTTTTATTTTTTCAAAATATGGGAAAACAACTTGCAAAAATAAAGGTATGTACATATTTACAATACTATCAAATATAATTCAAAATTTATGAACCCTATTATTATAGGACCCTAACAGTGGCTCCACATGGGGATGACATTTCTTGTTGAAATATCAAGAAGTTTGAGATTAGTAGCCTTTGGAATTTGACTGTGATGACCCTGTAAATGTCTTATGATATCTGAAACTCATTCATACTTATGATATTCACCTCTTCAAAGCTTAGGGCCTTCTCTTTGGGCTTCAACTTTGTTAGGGAAACATCCAATCTAATATAAACTTTTCAATGTATATGTACAATGATCAAAGTGAATAAAAACTAATTATTTGTTAACTTAGAAGAGTAGTAGTGCTTCAACATTCTGCCATTTACTGGTCCATCTAGCAGATCTGTTCCATCCATTTCTTTCAGGAAGAAAGCATTATTACCTCTATATCCATAAATCACATAAGTTCATTTACACAGAAAATCAAATTTTCCATGTTTTCCTTCGTCTTCTCTTCTGGAATCCCACTTTAACACTTTATCTCCTATGTAGAAATCATCCTCTTTAGTCTTTTTATCAAAAATTGTCTTTATTTTATCTTGAATGATCTGAGATTTAATATAAAATTCTTACCTTATTTGTTGCAAGTGAATAGTTTGATTGATCCTTCTTTGAATGTCATTTGTTTCCACTTGTAAATCTTGGATAATTTTCATTACTCGTACACCTAGGGAGGATGGAAAAACAACATCCATTCCATAAAATAGTTAGTAAGGGGAAGTACCAATGGATTTTTTAGTAGTAAGTCTATCTGCCCATAAGGCATTGACTAACTTCTTATTCCAAGTCTTTTTATTGTCTTCAAGTAACTTTTTGATGATATTTACAAGGCTCTTGTTTGAGGATTCAGCTAGGCCATTACCTTGGGGGTAATATGCAGTAGAATGACCTAAGGTAATACGGTATTTGTGGCAAAAGCCAATCAGTTTCTTGGATTTGAATGCTACTGCATTGTCAGTAATTATCTTTTGGGGGCATCCAAATCTTGAAAGAATGTTGTTTTCTAGGAAGGAAATAATGACAGTATCTGTGGCTTGTCTGGAGGGTATGGCTTCAATCCACTTGGTAAAATAATCAGTGGCTGTCAAAATCCACTTATGTTGGCCTGAAGAAGGAGGGTGAATTTTACCAATGAAATCTAAACCCCATTGTTGAAATGGCATTTCAGTCGAAATAGACTTTAAGGGGAGGGGTAATAATTTCTTCTTACCCTAAAAAATTTGGCACTTATGACATGAGGTTACATACTTTTTTGACATCAAAAAACAAAGTAGGCCAGTAAAAACTAGCTCGGAGGATCTTATCTGTTGTATTTTTCCAATATAAATGTCCTCCACAGTCACCTGCATGAAATTCTTCAAGTATTTTGTCAGCTTCTTCCTTTAGTAAAAAATTTAATAAAATCCCTCTATGATCTCTCAAAAAAAGTACATTATCTAAGATGCAAAATCTTACTGCTTTAAGTTTTAAAAATCTGGCTTTAATTCTTGACAATCCAGGAGGAGCTTGTAAGTTTTGGAGTACAAATATGATATATGTATACCAAGGTGAGCCTGAGAAGGCTTCACTGATTGTTGGAGTCACCATCTCTTCCTAATTATCTACTTGAGCAATAAAATTTATGTCTAGGGCATTACAGTTAGATTCAGCCATAAGTCTGGCAAATCCTTGACCATTAATGAGTTTTGTGGGTTTTATCTCTATGTCATATTCTAAGATAGTAGAAATCCACTTACCTCTTCTTCCATCAGCACCATCCTGAGTAAGAATGTCTTTTAAGACAGAATTTGGGACATAGGTAATGATATGAGAGTAGAGAATATAAACTCTGAAGTCTTTAATGGCCTTAACCAAAGCTAGGCCTTGTTTTTCTATAATGTTGTGCTTCAAAGGGGCATCTCTAAGGGTCTTACTTAAAAAAACTATGGTTTGTTCAAATCCTTGGTCATTTTTCTGCAGTAAAACTGCAGCAATGGTGTGTTCTGAAGCAAATGAAAAAATTATGAAATCTTTCTTAAAGTCGGGACTTATTAGGACCGGAGTTTTGGTTAAGGCTTGTTTGATGGAGTCAAATGATTGTTTAGCCTCAACAGTCGATTTAAGAACTGAATTTCTTTTTAGCATGTTATTTAGTTCTCTAATTATCTCAACTAAATTAGATATGAATCTTCTTAAAAAAATTATCTTACCTAGAAAGGCCTATAATTCTTTGATGTTTCTTGGTGGACTAATGTTTAGAATTGGTTCTATCCTAGCAGAATCTATTTTAATTCCTTCTTTTGAAATTATGTGTCCAAGTAACTTACCTTCTTCTAATCCAAATAGATTTTTCTTAGGATTTAAAGAGATGCCAAATTTCCTGCATTTAATAAAAACTTGTCTCAAATGATCCAAGTGTTCATTATCAGTTTTGGAAAATACAGTAATGTCATCTAAGTAAATTACTAAGAAATAATGTATTTCCTTTGGAAAAGCTATGTCCATAGCCCTTTAAAAGACCGCCCCTACATTCATTAGACCAAAATGCATTTTTACATACATAAAAGTGCCCCAAGGAGTAGTAAATGTTGTTTTAGCTTGATCTTCTTCTTGGACTAAGATCTAGTTGTATCCTAAAAAACCATCTAAAAGAGACATCCTAGAAGATCCAACTACCCTTTGTAATATATGATCTATTTTAGGTAAAGGGTAATTATCCTTCAAGGACACTTTATTTAGATTTCTAAAGTCAACACATAATCTTATCTCTCCTGTTTTCTTTCTTGAAGGAACTAGGTTTGAAACCCAATCAGATATGTGCAATGATCTGTGCATCAAACATTCTCTTCACTTCTTTTTCTATCAAAGGTAATAAAATAGGGTTAATTCTTCTCAAATTTTGTTTAAATGGCTTCTGATCTTCTTTTATTAGAATTTTATGTTGGATTATGCTGGTATCATAGGATTTGAGATCTTCATAACTCCAGGAAAAAACATCTTGATATTAATTTAAAAGAGTAATGTATTTCTATTTCTCTCATTGAGGTAAAAGTTTGGAAAGTTTGATTGTTTTGGGATTTAACTCTGTTCCAATATTGCATTCTTCTATATCAGATCTAACTGGCTCCATTTTAGGTTTTCTAGCTACATCATTTGAGTCAAAAAGATCTTCTAAGGGAGCTAAACCTTTAGGTAAGAAATTATCCTTAAGATTCAATATGTATGATTCATCCTCAATAATTTCTTCAATTTCTACTTTATCTAAGCTATCTATATCAGCTTGACTAAATCTAGTTGGTTTATCAAACTTTATTCTATTTACATCTAAGTTATTCAAATCTATTTTACAATCTAAATCATGACTTATAGTACAATCTGTGTCTATCTGACAGTTCTCAAATTCATCTTTATTGTTCATAAACTTGTAAATCTGTTCATCCTGAGAAAAAATTTGCCAATACTTAAGATTGTCTGGAATTATTGGCCTATGTTTAAATTCAACAGTATATCTGTGATTATGTTGGAATGGTAAATTGCATGTACTAGCAAAAGTTGCCAGACAATGAGCTTGTATATTTTGTTTTCTAGGTATAGCAACAAACTTACACCCAATAAATCATCAATTAAATCTATCACAGTGTTTCTATATCTGCTTAGTATAGGATTGTAAACCGAATAAACTCCATTTACTTGTTTTATGATCAACTCTGAATCTCCCATGATTAAAATTCTTTTCCCTCCTGAGTTCCTAATGATTTGGAGTCCTAGGATGAGGGCTTCATAATCAGCCATATTATTGGTACATTTAAAATTGAGCCTAAAAGCATGGCCTTATGAGTGATTAGTCTCCATGTTGGTTATCCAAACTCCTGCTCCTGCTCCTGCTCCTAACTTATTTACTGAACCATCAAAGTCTAAATGCCATAGAGATTCATGAAAAATATTATCATTGTTTGGTACTTTCTTTTTCTCTATTAGTTTAGTTTGGATTTCATTGGTTTCAGAGTTACACAAGATAAAAGAATTAAGGTCAGTTGGTATAGAGTAAATTGGGTAGTTTATAGATATTTCAGCATTATTGACCGTGTACTTCATCAATGTTTCCCTATATAAATTTTTAGGCTGGCCAAAAACTGATATAGTAGCATAAGACATGTCCAATTGTAGAGATCCCTGTAACTTTGCTCCCCATGAGCGAGAAAGTAACATTCCATATTTTGGTGGGATATCATCTACTACAATTTCCATTAATATACTCTTACAAGGATATTGAACTAATGTCACACACAAATCTTTGATTAAACCTAGGCATTTAACTTTACTTGAATCAAAAGAAAACAAATCTTTGTATGGCCTTGTAATTTCTAGATTGAGAGTTTCCATCATGGCTTTAGGCATTAGATTATGGGAAGCTCCTGAATCTACCATGGCATTGTGTAAAATTTGATCATGAATGGTAAGACTGATATAAAATGGAGGAACTGCTCCATCTGCATGTTTTCCATTTACATTTGGGCCAAAAATCAACTCTGGCTGGTCATCATTTAGATTTATGGAATCTTCTCCATCATTCATATGTAATGTTTCAGTTATGGTTGATTTATACAAGCCGTTTTTTACCAATTCAGTCAAAGGAATTGGTATTTTAAGCTTTGCAATTTCTGATTGTATGTTGAATGTAGGTTGAGTTTTATTGATTTGAATCAATTCTTCTTTGGTAACTGTAGTTTGTGTTGGTTTGTCTTGTTTTTCTATAGTTATTTTTTCATTTTCAAGTGGTTTGACATTCTCTGTTTGTGTTTTACTACTCCTAACTTTCTTTTCAGGGATTTTTTGTGAAGCAGTAGATGTTCTTTCAGAATTTTGAATTATTAGCAGATGTTTTCGAAGTAGCAATTTTTGAATCTACTGATTTAGGATCAACATAAGGTTTTTTAGGATCTAAATTTGTTATTTTAAGAAAACTAGAAGCTTTAGCAGCAGTAGATTTTTGTGAATCTTTTGCAGCTAGAGCATATTCATCAGTAATATCAACAATTTTAGGGTTTGAAGCTTTTTTAGGACTGGAAATGTTTTGGGAAGAACTTGAGTTTTGCTTATTTTCTCTTGGGAGAATTTGCAGAACTGTTGTTTTGGGAGCTTCTACTGTTTTCTGATTCCGAGTTTGGGAAGTTTTCTTGGTATAAGACTCATTGTTTTTCTTGTTTCTAAGGTTATATTGACCGTGTATTTCATTTATAGCATAATCATAACCTTGTTTATAATCAAAGGATTCACTAGAATCTAATTTGAGTTATTGGAGTTCAAACAAATCCTGATCTTCCTGAGTAAGGAAAATAGTATTATTGTCATATATTCCCATTAGATTTATAGCATCCTCATCATCATCATTATTCTAAGAGCTTTCAGCATAGTTCTCTTGGAATGGGGGCCTTATTGTTTGGTATGGGGCTGTTTCTTTTGCTTTCCAGGATTTATGTTTTTTCTAAAATTGGGATTTCTGATTTGTTTTTGGTTATCCCACTGAGGACTTATCTCTATATTATCTAATCTATCCATCACCCTTTCTAAGGTTTTAGCTATAACATCTATTTTTGTGTCTGAATTGGCAATTTCTTCTTTAATGGTCACTCTTCTCTCATTTCTTATTCTAGATTTTCTGGCTAAAATGTTTACTTCTACACTAACAACATCTGTTTGCATTTTTTCTAAGGTATCTGCATCTCTTTCCCTTAATTGGTAAGCCATATCTGTATCAAATCCATTAGGGAATTTGAGCAGAACATAATAAGGAGTAGTTTTAAGATTTGCAGGGATAGAATTATAGACACTATTATATCTGGTGCAATAATCTTTGACTGAATCATTTGGAGCTCTTTTCATGGAATCAAATTCAAACAATATTTGGAGGGGGTTCTTTTTCTTTTCCCATTTATTTAAAAACAATCTATGAAACATAGCTAAATCAGTTATACTACCAGCAGCTAAATCTTTAAACCACTTCTTAAATTCTCCAGTCAAAGTTTGGGAAAACAGTCTCATTTGGACATCTGAGTCATCAATCTCATAAATTTCAAAGAAGTTTGTCATCTTAGTAATGTGTTGCTGAGCAGTATATTGGGTAGTGCCATAAAACATTGGTATTTTATTTTGATAGTCTTGAGGCATATCATGAAGCTGTTGTGGTAAGACTAGGGGAGCATATCTAGTAGCCATAACTTGAAGCTTAGCTTGGCTAGGAGGTAAGGTAGAACTGCTTGGAGATGTGTTGGAAATGATAGCAGATGAACTAAAAACTGTAGTTGAAGTGCTGGGAAATGAAACTGGAATGTATATAGAACTACTAGGAAATGAGGATGATGTGTTTAGGAAATCAAAAGGTGGGCTGATGGATATAGTGGATGAAGTGATTGGTGGAAATAATAATCTAGGTTGTAAAGGTAATCTAGGGATAAATGGATATGTAGATGAGCTAGTAGTGGAATTTATAAATGATGTAACAACATAAAGAGATGAATCTCTAGCTGGTATTGTGGTATGCAATTGAGAAACTAGAGGTTTATTTGCATAGGTAAAAAATTGAGCTAATCCAATAGCTTCATCAATATCTTTGAGAATAGTAAGATTAAGTTGTTCAATTTTAGTCTGATCTTGAACTTTCTGTGTTCTAAAATCTGCTATAATATATTTTTGTTTTGTATTCAAGAATGAAATAAAAACAGGTTCTAAGATAGCAGTTTTCAAATCACTTTCAAATTTTCTTCTAAATAAAGAATGCTTAAATTTCAGATCAAAATCAATATCTTGTAGACTTACTAACTCTTGTGGTAATGAATTGACTCTTTTTAATGATACTTCAACTTCTAAATTTTCTGACTATTTTTTCTTTTTACCAATTCGGTCTGGGTTGTCTACTATAAATGCAGGCTTAGGATCCAGGTTAGACCTGGTATAATAAACTTTCCTAGAATCCAGAATGATTTTTTTCAATATACACAACTTATAAAAGCAATCTTAAAGTAAAAGGATGTATAAAAAGATTTTCTTTAAGACTAGTTTTAAGACTGAGGATTGGTTAGTTCTCGAGTGGAGTCGCCAGTATGTTAACACTCTAGTAATTCGAAAGTTGTGTAATTTTGGTTTTTAGTCTAAGAATTATAGAGGTAACCACAAACCTACTTCAAGCTCTAGGATCTAGCCTTCCTAGGGTTCAGAGAGGGCTCTCTCTTTAAAGTTTAACTTTGTTTTAATTTGTGAATATTAGGCCAGCTATGAAAGTGCAGTTTTGGCAGGAAAAATCACTTGAAAGGATGGATAGTGGGAAATCTATTTGTCCATTGGGCTATGGAGTCAAAATCAAACTAACGGGACTACGATCAAGGGAAAAAAGGTCAAATGTCTTCAGGGCAAGATAGATAACCCTTGGAGATCTTGGAAAGATGTTTTTGTGAGATGGTATGATCGGGGTAAAGGGCACTTAAGAATCCTTAAATCTGGAAAAGGGAAGTAGTAGGAGAGGTCAAATGAATGAGGGAGCAATTAAGGGTTCCCTACACTGGAAATCAGAGGAAAACATATAAATGATAACTAATTAAAAACAATGTGCTATTAACATATCCTGTAGTAATACTCCTAGTTATACATTTAGATTTAGCATAAACATAAATGGATGCATGTAACAGAGAAAATAAACAATGACAAGTGAAGAAAATACTTCACTCCAAATAGCTCATCACAGGGATCCTGAAGTATGATGCCAATTTGCTCTGATCCAGCCCGCTACTCAAAGTTTTGACACACAAAAGCTTTAAAGTCCAAGAAGAAATAACTATAACAATCCCAACAATTTTATTCCACACAAAATACTTCTAAAGATGAAGTATTTATACAAAATGTTTTACAAAATATCCTAGATGACTTCTAGGAATAATCTTAAGAAAATAAAATATCTTTACAATAAAAATAGAGACAGCTGCTTAACAAATCAGCAAGTTGTCCTATTTTATCAATAATAAATAGAAACAGTTTTGAGGATAAAGCAGCTGGCTGCCTTGGTGTCCTCCTTGTTGGCCTTTAGATATTTTATGAAATCTGACTTGCCTTGTCTGATACTCTTTCTCGGATACTCTTTATTTACTTATACTCTTTAACTAATACTCTTTAACCCTTAGTAAAAACTGTTCACTGCTGTAAATAAAAAATCTGTTTTGACTGAGATTTAGAAAACAATTTTCTTTTTCTTTTCACCTGCTTGTCTTTTATCCTTCACAGTAAATCTGTAAGAGCTTACCAATCCTCATTTTTAGGAATTTGAATATTCTTTAATTCCCTAAAATTCTCACCAGCTTCGGTATATCTAGCAAAGGTTGGCTTGATGACAAATAAGTGTTTGATCTCATATTGTAAGTAAAATAAATCTTTAAAACTCTTTAGTAACACTTTTCCTATGGGGATGCCTTGACCTGTTGGCTTATTTACTTGTTCCTTGGCATATTCTCTTATCATTTTGTCATAATCATTTTGAGGCATCAATTTATCATTAATAACCATGATATCAGGAAGTCCTTTTTGTTCAAATTGGTGAACTTAACCATGAACCTGGTTATAGCAGTATTCATACCTTCACATTTTTCTTCAAGTTGCCTCATCAAATTTCTCTTTGTTGTGACTTTCCTAATTTCTAGGATAGTGGCAGTTCTATCTGTTATTCCGTGCTCTTCCAATTCCTGTCTATTCTTGCAGTTAAGGAAATTGATTAGCCTTACTGCTTGCTCTGGTTTATCAGCTAGATCAGAATGAGTCTTTTGAATTTCTGCTTGGGCTGCTAGTAATAATTCTCTTTGCTAAAAAAATACCTGAATTAAAGGCCATACATCATGGATGGCTTCAATAATATTATTCCAAAGGTAATTTTTTATGTACGATATCTGATACTTTAGAGTTAATTCTTTTTGCAACTTCTTTAGCTCTTCACTTAATCTGTTGGCATTTTGTCATGTGCCTTATCATTTACTTGAGCTAATTTAGTTGACTTTTCAAGATTTTCAACCATTTGTCAATCTTTTTATCTCATTTGTCTTCAAAGACATCTCTTCCATTGCTTTTACTATTTTGTTGACATCATCTGTAGGTTGTACTACTGTGGTAGATGATTCAGTGGCTGATGTAGTGGAAGAAGTCACTGGGACTGTAGTGGCTAGTGGTTCTTTGGGTGCCAACTTTTTTCCTAAAGTTGAAGGCACTGCTGCAGTGATAACTGGAATGACTGTAGGAATCATTGGTTCTTTTACTGTCTCATTTTCTTGGACAATTTGGTCCATCTGTGTTTCCATTTCCTTAATCTGTGCTGTCAACTGAAGAATTAAACTCATCATTTCATCTTTTTCCTTCTGTTCCTGTAAGACTTCCTTTGTTTAAGGATGCTCACTTTGAGGACGTTTGAGTTGTTTCCTTAAGGCTGCTATATCCTCATTTTTCTTTTTTATCAATGCTTCTGCTGCTTTGACGTTTGTAAGACCATATCCTACCTGCAATACTAATTCTTCTAAGGATTTTATCCTTAGATCCTTGGTATACAATGAAGCTTTGTCTATCTTCATTTGATCTTGCATATTGGAGATGGTGTTTTGAATCTTATGAGCACTCATAGCTTTTGTTGTAACCGTGGAATATAACATCTCTGAGCTTTGCCTGTGAAACTCTATTTGATCTAATTCATGAATACTGTCTATAGCTACTTCTAGATCAACTTTCTTGTAGTCAGCAACTGTCTTTGGAACTGATACTGTGGGCTGCAATACTGACATAATAAATTTTTTACTTGAGTAATCAAATGCTGATAGAAATATGTTTTGATTACCTGGCTTTTGTTTCAAGAACTGAGAGTAAATTTCAGTTTTGATTTCCTCATTCTTCAGCTTGATTTGCTTTTATTTCTCCTTAATATCCAAATCCTTTTCCTCAGCTGAATGTGAGGAAGAAGCTTCCATACTTTGCTGCCTTTGCATTAAATGTGTGTCTTCATTATTGAGTTGTTCTTCATTCTGATTTGGCTCATTGATAATTACAGTAGCTACATTTGTCTCTGGAAAACCTGTGTTGGTATTTAGAGGTTCTGTATCTTCAACATCTATTGTCACTTTTCCTTTGCCTGCTGTATCTAATTTAGGCCTTTTGTTATAAATGATTTTGAACTTTGTTTCTGTTGTAGTCTCTGCCGCATATGCTCCTTCTTCCCTTATTCTTTTGATGGACTGCTCTGGTTGATTTGCAGTTTCTAAGGTATGACTAGTATTACCTTTTCTTACTGCATCTATTAATGTATTTTCAATCCATTCAAGCTGATTGGAAAACTTTTCTATTTCTGGTTTAGCTTCATGTATAAAGGGCGTTAATTTTCATTTTACCCTTAGCTTGCTCAAGATCCCTTGTGGATCATAGTTCCAAGGGAAACTCTCTTCAAATTTATATTCCAATAATAGATTTGTTGCTTCCTTTTCTGCATCCCTGTGATTGCATATGAATGACCCAATTTGATTTTTAAGTTTGAATTGGGTCTTCTTCTTAGCTTCCATAAAATTGATTGAATCAGAGTTTAGGATCTGTCTGATATACTCCAAGGCAAATATCCTCATTGAAGGATGTTTGGGTAACTTGTAAGGTAACAAGTTTATCCCAAAGACTCTAATTTCAATATATTTCTCATACAAATACCAATCACCAACTTTACTCTGTTCTGACAATTGAAATATCTTCTTCATTTCTTCACTTATTCTAGGCTTCTCTGTCAACATGGTGATCACTGGATGTAAAAATAACTCTGAAAACTCTGAATAACTTAAATCTGTACATTCTTTTCTGAGTAATGATGTCCAAAAAATGACAGATAGAGGATTGGCCTCTATGTCAAGTTTTTGAAGAGTAATTGGAAATTTATCTGATTGGAAGTATAGAAACATGTGGAAAAGGTAGGAGGTATATCTAAACACTCCCTCTATTTGAAAATTGGTGAATTGGTAATGAATACTATCAGAAATGAAACCGACATAATCAAATTTTACTGAAGGTGGTTAACCTAGAGAAAAGGTGGACAAGAATCCCAAGATGGATTCATCAGTGTGCTCATCAGTGAAATATCCAAGTATGAAAGAGAGCATGGAAATTACATGTCTTGATCCTTCAGGGAATTTAGCAGTAGAATATGGAGGATTTAACTTTGGAATTTCTACATGTAAAGGCATAAAAGTTTGAAAAATCATGAACCTTTTAGGAAAATCTAGGCCAATGTATAGCTTGGTGAGGGCCTCAATAGACAAAGATACTACTTGGGGGTCAGGTTGAAGCTGCAACATTTGGTTAATTGACTCTGCAGTGATGGTACATAGGACTTCTTTACTGGCATTTACAATAGCTTTTTTTTCTGGGACATATTACTGCTGACACAATCTAATAATCTCCTGACAAGGGTGAGTCAATGGGATAACATATTTGGGCAAATTGGATTCCCAAATATGGATTTACAACTGGGGGTTGTAATGGATTTACAACAATAGCAGTGCTTGGAGTCATGGCAGGGGTAGGCTTAGGAGCTTTAGAACCTTCAGGTTTGCTTGTACTCTGTTTTTTAGGCATTTTGATCTGCTTCTGCAAGTTTAAAAAATTTGCAGAGGCAATTTACTTTTAGCAGAGGCTTAATTGGGAAAATTTGGCAAAGTATAGGATTTTATTTGGTTTTTTTGTTCAATTAGGCCTATCAAAGAGATTTGGAGGCTTTAGAATTCGCTTGAAACAAAAAACAGGGGTTTTCCGAGTATTTTCAATGGGAATAGGGCTTCAGGGCACCTACAGAGGTATTCTGGCCTTTTTAGAGCTTGAAATAGACTAATAAACTGTATAAACTCTTCAATTTCTTCAGAAATGGCGCATTGCAGAGAAAAAGGGTTTCTGGAAAAAATTTGCCAGAGTTTTGGCCTGTTTTTGGGACTTTTGGGTAGTTTACTTAATCAATTCGTTAACTTAAATGTGTTTGATTTATTTTAAAAAAGTTTTCCAACTAGATTGCAGGTTCAAATTCTAGAAAAATACATGTAATGCAAGTATCGTTTTCTGGAAAGGTTTTTTAGTTTCTTTGCTGAATTGAAGGCTTCAGTAGCTTGTTTGGAGTACTCTGCAGCTATTCAGCAGTCTTCAAGGGTTTATTGGGCAAATGCTTGCAAGATTTGGGCGTAAAGATGGCAGAAAATGGCTTGAACAAGGTTTCTTTAGTCGGGAGATGGCAATGCAATAGGTTAAAGGCGCAAGAAAATTTTGATGAATGAAATGCTTTTACAAAGGTTTATTATGCATTCCAGGTGTATTAATCTAGCACTGAATGCAGGTTGCATCAGGCGGGAGAGCGGTTTTGAAGTTTTAATGGAAAAAAATCGCGAGTGGTTATCGCACGGCTATTGGGTGGTAAGCTGTTTTGGACACAACCCACGCGATCCAATGATTGGATGGCACGTGGAGGAGAGAGATAATTGTGAAACCAGCCATTTCGCATGGGTTTGGTCGTTGGTTTAACGCACAACTTTTCCACGCGAATTGGGATGTCAGTCGTTAGATCTGGAGTTTGTGAGAGAATGGTCCAGATCATTTCGGAAGCTGCGTCGGGATAAGAGTAGTGGGACCGGGCTATTTATATGCAGCGGGAATGGTTTTAGGCTTTATAAAACTATGTTTTAATAAATATTGAACGCTTAGGCGTTAAATAACATAGTGGAGGGGTAATGTTATGTATTTCTATTTAAAACATTTGTGAAATGTTTTAATAAAACATATGCGGGAGCCGGTGTATTATATAGTTTTAAACCTTTTGAATAGTTTAAAAACTATAGGGGCGTGGTATTTAATTAATGATAAGTTTAGACCAAAGGGTTTATAGGCGGGGTCTTTATTTTATGCACGTGGAATATTTAACTATGGTCTAAAATTTATAATAGTGGGTTTTTTTTGAGGTTATTTAGTTATAGGGGAATTAATATCTACGGGTAGGTGTAATTTTAGGGATTTAATAGAATAAGTTAAAAGTTAATGTGAAAAGGGAAACAAAATACATATTATCTCTAAGTAAAGTATAAAATAAAGCATTGCTCATTTTTATATGTACTTCACTGATACTTAGGATAAATGTAATTTGAGGGTTTTATGAATGCTTTTGAAAGGATGAAGTTAATTATTTAGGGTTTATCTTTACTAAGTAAGAATGTGTCTTTACTTAGGAAAAAAGGGGTTTTAATGTATGAATGAAGGGTAAATGATGATAAATGTGGGTTTAACATAAGAACTCAATATTTTTAACTAGCCATTCATCGTGCCTTGGGTCTGGTCCCAACAAAAGTCAGAGAAATGCGCTGGGCCTGTTTGACTAATATCTTAGAATAATGAATACTTATAGGGGAGGGGAAATTAGTGATTTTTCCCATTGATGCTTTATTACATGATTTCCCAACTGCTTTCTACCTACCCAACTTTATTTCTAATATTTTTTCTTCATTTTGTAGGTGCGTTTAGACTTGCAACCTTAAAACATTTTCTTTCAAAGCATAAAACTATCTAGATCTACCTTATTTCATCTGAGGGCTCAGATTAAACTGTTGAGCTCCTCACTATTCTCTACCTATCTACTGATTTGTCAAGTTTAAACTGTTTGACAAATCTTTATTCACTATCTAAAACATGAAATTGAAAGCATGAAGAGTTAAGATTAAACTGTTTAACTGATCATGGATTATGGCATTTATTGACACTCTGCCCATAATCATTATTCTTGCAGTAAAGTAAAAGTAGTGGCATTTGAACTTGCTCAATTTCAGGTCCTATTTCTTTTCTTTTGGGGTTTATATTTTTCTTAGTCCTTTGATTTTTCTTTTAGGACTTTTTACCCTGTTTTTGGCTTTTTTATTTTTATTTTTATTTTTTCAAAGTATGGGAAAACAACATGCAGAAGGCAAGGCATGTACATATTTAGAAGACTATCAAAGTCAATTCAAAATTTATGAACCCTATTATTAGAGGACCCTAACAGAGTCAAGGAGCACCTATAGATTAGTAGCCTTTATTGGGCATGGAGTCAATCCCAAATGTTAGTTGATTCGATATGAAATCCACCCGAAACCTGCTACGCTTTGGACCCCTTCCTTTATTCTTAAACTGAAAATACCGAACCAGAAATACTGCAACTAAAAATGCTCAACTTCTAAGCTTATTTATGCACTACTCCTACATATGTGTTCATGTTTGAACTCAATCAGGTGAAGTCATCCTTCCAGTGGCACCAATCCAACATTTGCATGCTAGACCTAATGCCTAGATATTGTTGAAATTTGAAGATCACAATAGTGAGATAACCTGAAATTTTTCCAAATACAAATCTTTGCACATACCTTTGCATAAATGTTTGTTGTTGACAAAAGAAATTTTCCATATAGTCTGCTACTGGATCATAGAACTGATGGGACCAATTTTATTTTGCCTCCTTTTCTTGAACATCTTGTTGATGTAGACCTCTTTGAACAGGGCAACTTCTTTCACTGTTTGACTCCTCAATTTGAGGTTGTATGTGAGAAGGTTGATTGTTGTTTTCTGCTGACAACCATTTAGGCCAGAAAGATAAATCTAAGGTTTGTTCCTCATAATGTTGATGTTCTTCGTAAAATGCCAATTGTTGACAAAGATCTTCCCCCTCCTGCAAACACACCTGAGGAGTTCCACTAGTTTCTCCTCTATTCACAAAATCATTAAAATTATGAAAATTGTAATGATCTTCCAGGCTTTTAGCGTGTAGTTCAGTTGTTGCAACGGATTTTTGACCAAAATATTAAGAATGCTTAAATTATTGTGTTCCAGCAATACGGGAATCCTCTGACACCTTTTGAAAATCTTTGTTCCTCTCTGAATTTGCATTTTCTTTTAAATCTATTCCAATGTTTTCTTGACAAGCCCCCTTGAATTCAACAAAACTTGTTCTTTCTATATGATAGGAAAAATTTCTACAAGGCCACACATTAATTTCAATTTCTTATGCATAAAGAAACATCAGCTCTAGAGTGCAAGGCTTTCTCTCCTTGAGATAAAAAGCCAAGACAACAGAAAGAGCCCTCAAATAGTAAACCATAGTTGCAGCTTCAGGAGGTCGAATTTCTTTTGGCATGCTGAAATATTTTTTTTGAAACCGCCTATTAAACTCAGCGATTGATTCATTGCTATGCCTCTGGATAGAATATAATTCTAAAAGGTGTTTTTCATATGACTTACGCTCCCCCGAATATATAAGAAATATATCTTGAAAACCTTGCCATGAACTAATTGAACTTTCTTCCAAACACTGGAACCATTGCTGAGCACCCTGCTTTAATGAATGACAAAACATCCTTAAAGCCACGTCTTCATAAATAATTTTAAATTTGTCCAAAAAGTACTCAAATTATAAGATATGTTGTTCAACTAAAATATCCTCCTCCTCTCTAGAAAAACTTGGCAAAATTTTGAATCCTTTTGAAGGATATTGATGGAGAATTGTGGGCAGCACTAAGGGTTTGAAAATCACCTTGGTTCCAAGCTGGAAAGAAGCATATTTATGATGAGGTAGAATATTATCACCCAAAGATGATGAATCCTCACCTTTATGCCCGGACTGTGACAAATTATCTTCAGGAATTGTAATGCAACATTCATCTCTCCTCTCATATTTAGGAAATAAATTTGTGTCAAGATCAATAATACAATCGGAAGAAAAATATTCTTTCTCCAATAAAGAATGTATATTTTGGCCCTTATAATCTTCTGAGAATATAACGCAGGAAACAATATTCTTGATATGTAAGGGAAAATAAACAACCAAACTGATAGTGAAAAATAAAACTTCCTTTAAAAGATTCAAACTCTGATATCTGTATTTTCCATGGTGCTTTCTCATTTTCTTGCTCATAGAGTTCCTCATCTAATGAAACCTTCATCAGTGGAGTCGCCAGGTGAATAATAAACAACCAAATTTGTATCTAAACCTTGTTCACCATCAAGAAATAGATTTCAAAACCCAGGGAAAAATAACTTTGTGCCTTCGTCCCCAACAATGACGCCAAAAAATGTTGTATCTTAAGAGACAATCCCTCGGTTGTGAAAGGAATCAGTGCTTAAGAAATTTTAAAAGTGTGTCACAGAAATAATTTTATCATGAGGTCTCAGTTCTATCCCACTGGAAACTAGTTTTCTAAAACCCTTAATGATCTGGAATAATAAAATATTTCACAATGCCATTGACTGTTGATAT
This sequence comes from Pinus albicaulis, assembly GCA_034641835.2. NCBI lineage: Eukaryota > Viridiplantae > Streptophyta > Pinopsida > Pinales > Pinaceae > Pinus > Pinus albicaulis. Next base: position 1,124,232,446 of record CM076570.1, on the reverse strand, counting down.
CTGAATGGAAAAGAAAAACTGCAGGGGAAAATCAAAGTAATATGCTATAAACACAAAATCTATTACTTTTAAGTTTCATAGGAAATTCATGGAGAGAGGGGAAACTCAAAATAACATGTTGTAAACACATAATCTATTACTTTAAAGTTTCAGAGAGAGTTTGTGAAGAGAAGGGAAACTCGAAACAATATGTTGTAAACATAGAATCTATTACTTTTAAGTTTCAGAGAGAATCTGTGAAGGGAGAAGAGATGGAGTGAATGAGCGCTTATTAAGGCTATTTAAATCTTACTTACAAACCTAAATCAAAGACCAGCTGCTTCTTTACTTCACTTCATTCAAGGAAGAAACCACATAAAATGGCACAAGAAACACGAATCACCATCAACATTTGCAGGAAACTTGCTGCTTCTTTCATTCACCCATCAGAAAAAGAAGTACAAAATGTAGTCCCCAAGAGGTCCAGAACTCGAAGCCCTTCCTCTCTCTTTATCTCTTCCTTAAATACAAATAAAAGTAGTTTGTAATTGCTCGAGCTTCTTAAAACTCATAGACTGCCCAAAACTGTTAAAATACTTATTACATTACAATCGAGGACACCATTGTAGCTTAGATCTTAACAAAGAAAAAAAAATAACACTTGGCATATAATCCTTTTGCTGAATCTGATTTGTTGTTGATGTGTCTCCTTCCGTTTCGGATGTGATGTCCTAACAGTCTGCATAAACACATCTCCACCCGACTCTGGCCATGCTTTTGCATTTCAAACACTGTCATCATGTCACCTACTACCCGGCTCTGCCTCTTCTGCTTGTGCCTGCTGTGTTCCGTCTTCTCTTCTCCTTTTCTCTAAGTCGGGTCACATACCCGAGTCTTTTTGCCTGCGTTCAGACTTTCTTCCATTATCAAGGCATAACCGCTTTTAAGACTTCTGCACATAGTGTCGGGTTTTTTTCCACCCGAGTCTACTCCCGCGTTTAGATTTTTCTTCATAAACCGCCCAAGACTTGGACTTGAAATATATTCTATTCACCTCTGAAGAATACATCGCATCTGCTTTCTATTCCATTTCAGTGTTACACCGGTTTTACATTATAATCCTCCTTTTCCTCGACCAATATGATTTAACGTAGAAAATGCTTTAAATCATTTGGGTTTCACCTTTGAAACTATATTGCATCTGGGCTCTTTATTGCACTTCGCAAGTTTTAAGAATTTCACAATATTTGTGATTTCGCGATTTCACGAATTGACCCGAAAACCTTATCTCATGCGATGTGCGATATAATTCGCATTGCATCACCAACTCCCATCTTTATCACATCACAAATTAAATCGCTTACCGTGTGAAGACTTAGCAATAAACACAAAAATCACCGATGTGCAATATGCGCCAATCGTCTTCTGTGATCTGGTCCGTCCATCACTCGTTATCATTTCTGCAACTTGATCCCCACCATCCATCTTTGCTTCACTCCAGTTTTCTGACTTGACTTGTGCACTCATGACTTTCTCCATTTCCCGACTTGACTCGTTGCACTGCACTGAACACAAACTAGCCCGACTCTACTAGCGCGTTCACGACTCCTTCACGCCTTTACTTCTTTGGTTTTTGTTCGAGTGCATGTGTGATGATGAATCCTTGTTGAGCTTGTGGTTATCCTTTCAAGAATATTACAGCTCTTCTTGAAATTTTAACAAATTTTCCTCAATAACCTTGAATTGCTCAGAACCTCTCTTAACTTTTAGCTGAGTCAAATTAGGCTACAAAAGAGCTAGACTCACTTGTCAGGGTAGTTGGACAGTTATAGGCTAGGTGGCTACCTGCCCAAACCTGTCCTTGAGAAAATAAAAATTCTCAAGAAAGGAAAATGAAGAGGGTACAGTGAACTTGAAGTGACTTGAAGGAGATGAATTGTAAGAATTGAGAAGAACCGACACAGAGAGATGGATTTTCCTATTAGTTGGCTAGAGGAATTCTCTGGATTTGGAAAATTTCCTTGGCTACGTCTAGTTGGGATCAGATAGTCATTGGAAATTGGTTGGTGCAGTGTTGTCCAAGGAAAACACCATGCTAGTGAGGATAACTTAGGGGGAGATGCAGTGTTGAGATGGATCTCATTGGTAGGGAGAAGGCTTCTCTTTCATGTGGTTGTGACCAGTTGTGGAAGCTAATTTGAAATAGAACAGACAAGTATTGTACTAGTATGCTTAATGCTCAAGGTTATGTTGTAAACAATTTTCTGGTAATTACTAACAAGAATCATGAATGAAATATTGTGCTAGGTATTTAAAATTTGTGGAATTAACGAATTCAATGTTCTAGAATTTACTAGAAAAAAAAAAAACAGTATAGGCTTCTTTAATAATCTTAACTGGCTACCAAATGGCGACAAAAAAAAGAAGAAGGTATAGGCTTCTTTAATAAGCTTAACTGGCTCATGTCGTAGAGACCAAATGGCCATGGGAAGTCCTATAAGAAACATAGTATTGTTGGGGTTAAATTTTAGACCAAGTATAAAACAAGAAAGGGTCGAATGATAGAAAATCAGAACTCAACAAGAGAAGGTAAATCTGGGCATAGTGTGTGAACATCGGGTAGATAGTTATTTGAAGAAGAGGCGTTGGTTCCCTTAGCATAACCCTAGTCAAGAATTGGGGTTATGTTACTAAAACATCGGGGAAGGAAATTGGGTTAGTTCCTGGGCCCAGTCGCTCTCGACATCCCAAGAGAAATCCCTCAATCCTCCCTGTATTAACTGGTTAAGTTACATTCCATCAGTAAATACAATGTAACGACCTTTTACATACCAAGAGATATCCCTCAATCCTCCTTGTATTAACTGGTTAAGTTACATTCCATCAGTAAATACAATGTAACAACTGTTGTGGGCCTAGATGAATTCACAAAACAAAAGAAACTCGAAAGGAAATAGAATGCGACCACAAGCAGTGAGAACAACATTTACTTTTAAAATACCAAGAAAAGGGTTTGATGTTAACTCGCAGTATTTTTACAATTCACATTTAAACCAAAAATGAGAACACTAGAAAAGTGTCTTGAATGATTTAGAAATACATAAATAAGTACTAAAATATCGACCAATGGGAATCTGTACCAAACCCTAGAAAGAATACGAATTTTACTGCAAATTGTTCCACATTAAAGATCTCAAACAAGATGTTTCACGCATGTTTATGTTTGAGATGTTGTAAATAATATTTCATCCTTCAAATTGTTTCCAAGGGGAATCCAAGTATGAAGATCAGAGATATTTTTTATAGGAATGGTTGGATAAGATAATGCTGCAGGTGTTCCCATCACGAAGTGCTCAGAGGCATCTTTCCAATGGTATATCCGGTGTGTCAAATTAACTTCTAGATCACAATATCCAGAAAGTGTGTGCTCTTGAGAAAATAACAAGATAAAATATTTATTTTGAATTATTAAAATAAATTGAAAAATAAATAAATAAATACAAATTCTAAAACATTGGAAACATATTTATCGTAAGTCAGAACCCATGGCAGACTAAAAGTTAAACTCTCGTGTTTCTACCATGCCTCTAGATTAGTAAATAAATAATCAAGGGTTATGAATATGATTGGGACCCAACCCCTCCTGTCATTTTGCACCCCCCTCACAATACCTCTTACTACCTACCCCCTTTGAAAACCATTAACTATATTGTTGACTTTTATAAAATGTGGCGGGAATGGAGTTTACAGCTAGAGGTAAAATGGAATTCACAAACATGTAAACTAGTTTTACAGATATAAGAAAAAGTATAAACTAGTTTTTACAAAGAAGAAAGATATGGTTTTGAAACAACACATAAACTAGTTTTACAGATATAAGCAAAAGTATAATCTAGTTTTTACAAAGAAGAAAGATATGGTTTTGAAACAACACATGGTTTGGAAATTTCATTCAAAAGTTTAATCAAAATATTTTGGAAAAATATATTTATATTTTTCTAAAATATATTGCGACAATAATGAAATGATGAAAAGCCAATTATAAACAAAATACAGTGAAATAGGGAGACAACAAAACATTTTTACCAACAAAGCAACAACATTTCACATTTGGAGGGCCAATCACCACCAGCAATCCACAAAGATAGTGCCAAGTAGATTCATTACTTTTGAATGTCCAATATTTCAATTCTATTTGTGTAACACAATTAGAGATATTTGTAATAAATCTTGATATTTTTTCAAGATATTTTAGTTTAGAATTTGTATAAAAAATTCATCATTTGAAGTAATAGATGTTAGGATTTGTAATGGGGAATACTACCATTCATTGTAAATTTTTTCACTGAGTTTAAGTGACCATTTGCAAGTAATACAAGACCAGCTGTTTCAGGATTCATGTGGTGTATTCACTGGTGAAGTGCTTCTACTGTAATTATGTTATTTCATTGTTTTTCCTTTTCTCTGTGTATCAAAAATTCTTAATTTTAAAACAGAAAGTGTGATGAATAGGACATGTTAATTAAAACACCTTATCCTGGCTACTTTTACAATTTATATGTTTTCCTCTGAAGTCAGATTAAAAATACTTAATTTCTTTTCAGTCTCAACTGAAATTCACTTTCTTGCCATCTCCATTATTCATTTAAAAATATAAAAGAATTCAGTTAATGCAACCTAGCTTCCCTTGTTTCACTCAGGCTTGATACTTCTGCAAATTTATAACCCCAAGCCTCTTTGAATCCATTTCCCAATGGCCTTCCCTTGCTGTTCCAACAAAAAAAAATCAAAAACCAAACTCCGAGCCCATTAACTAGCCTAATATCTATTCAAAAAAAAGTTAAAACATAAAAATAGATCCCTCTCTAAAGCTGGCACGACTAGATCCTAGCTTCCAAAGTTGTTTTGATGTTACCTCTAAGGTTTTTTCTTTAGCCTTGAAATTATGGAGTGCTAACATAGTGGCGACCATACTGGGGAAGAAAATTTTTTTATCTTCCTCAGAAAAGTGTATCAGTTCTAGATTTGATTAATGATGGTGGACAGTGATCCGACATAAGAAGGCTAAATTATTCACCTGGTGACTCCATGTTCAAAGTATCCAGAGCTTCAAAGTTTTCAGGGTGACTCCACTGTCAGCGAATCCAGGTTTTAGAGAATTCATGGTGACTCCACTACATGTTGATCAGATTTCTTGCTGAACGAGATGACAAGGTATGTGGAAAATCCTCTATCTTGTGAAGCTTTAAAAGAATTCAGGGATGAGTTAACAAAGTTTCAAATTGATGAAGATTTTTTAATGGACGTGTTTCGTTGTTTGAAATCAAGAAAAATTTCTCCTGAAAGTAAGATTTTTTTTCTTGAGTTAGTTGCTGAAACATTCGAGAAGGGTATTGGACTTTTGGATTTTCACATTCAGTCATATAATTTCCAAGATCCTAAACAATTATTGGAAAATCTGACTTCTCCAAAGCAAGAGGAGATTGAATTACCTTTTGATTTGCAGATTGATGAGAATTGTGTTTTCAAGTATAAGACTGAAACTGTAGAGTTAGAATCGGGGTTTAACCTTGAGGATACAACTGATGAAATCATCCATGATCAACTGGTCATTGAAGACCTGAAAGCTAACATAATAAAGCATGCTTTTATTGATCCTATAACAGACTACATGGAGGTTCGTTTCATCACTATAAGGACTAGATCCATCAACAATTGCCATTACATGTTATAGCTTTGATTTTGTGGAAAAATAGTCAAGTTGTCCTTTTGATTATTCTAATAAGCAGTTAAGCAATCCACTTGATTCAGCTACTACTTGATTGGCTTCATTGGCATTTTTGTATTACTTGATTCAACATGATTTTCAACAGTATAGGGTAGGTAGCAGTGTGCAAATAAGCTCAGTGCTTTGAGAATTTTTCCAAGATTTTTTTCCAGTTTCAGTTTCAGATTGCATTTCAGATTTCAGTGTGCAAAATGGCTTTGATTTCAGTTTGAATATTTTCAGTCACATAGGTTCTTATGACAGATTAGGTTGCAGATTCAGGATCAACCCAAATGGCACCTCACAAGGAGAGTGCCATCCATAGCTAGAGCCTATGTTAGGGTCCTATAATTTTTATAGGATCACTGATGATTATTATGTTTGAGATGTTGTAAATAATATTTCATCCTTCAAATTGTTTCCAAGGAGAATCCAAGTATGAATATCAGAGAGATTTTTACAAGAGTGGTTGGATCATATCATGTTTCAAGTGTTCCCATCACGAAGTGCTCAGAGGAATCTTTCCAACTGTATATCTGGTGCGTCAAACCGACTTCTAGATCACAATATCCAGAAAGTTCAAGTCTTCTCCTGAGAACATCAAAACAAGAGAAATTATTTATTTTGAATTATTAAAATTAATTCAAAAATAAATAAATATATATATATATATTCTATAACGTTGGAAACATATTTATCATAATTGAGGAGTCAAAAATAAAAAATTCAAACCCTATGGCGGATTGGGGACTAAACGTTAAACTCCCATGATTTTACCATGCCTTGAGATCCATAAATAAATAATCAAGGGTTATGAATATGATTAGGACCTCCTAGCCCCTCTGACATTTAACTAAAGGGGGGGGTCCGAAAAGTTGTTTTAAAATGGGAAGCAGGGATATTTTAAAATATCATGAATGGAAGGCTAAATGCATGAAATGAAATCACAAATAGAGGTGAAATGGAATTCACAAGCTAAAAAATACTATGAATATTTTGTAATCATATGTTTATGTACAGGTGAGGACTATGAATATTTTGCAATCATATGTTTATGTATAGGTGAGGAAAAATATGTAAACGAGTTTTAAGGAAAAGTAAAAATGATTTTTTACAAAGAAGAAAGATATTTTTGTTTTAAGAGGGATAAAGTTCAAAATAGAAATATTTTACTAGCCGCGGATTTATAAAGAAAAACCAAGCCATGGTTTTGAAAACAACACATGGTTTGGAAATATATCCACATATTATTCAGGGTAAAAGGAATTTACAGGTGAAGTTACAAGTTACAGAGGAAGGTGAAAGGGAAAACAACACATGGATTTGAAATAAAGGATGGTTTTATAAATAAATGTGTTGAAATTTCAATTATGAATCTCATTCAAAAGTTTAATCAAAATATTTTGGAAGCAAAATATATTGTGACAATAATGAAATTATGAAAAGCCAATTAGAGTCATAACAGGATACACAGTGAAATATGGAGACAACAAAGCATTTCTGCCAGCAAAGCAACAACATTGCACATTTTGAGAGCCAATCACCATAAAAAATCCACAAAGATAGTGCCAAGTAGATTCATTAGCTTTGACTGTCCAATATTTCAGTTCTATTTGTGTAACACAGTTAGAGATATTTGTAATTTCAAGATATTTTAGTTTAGAATTTGTATAAAAACTTTATCATTTGAAGTAATAGATGTTGGGATTTGTAATGAGGAATACTACCATTCATTGTAAAGTTATTCACTGAGTTTCAAGTGACCATTTGCAAGTAATACAAGACCATTTGTTTCAGGATTCATGTGGTGTATTCACTGGTGAAGTGCTTCTACTGTAATTTTGTTATTTCACTGTTTTTCCTTTTCTTTGTGTATTAAAAATTCTTAATTGTAAAACATAAAGTGTGATGAATAGGACATGTTAATTAATACACCTTATTCTGGTTGCTTTTACAATTTATATGTTTTCCTCTGAAGGCATGTTGAGAAATACTTAATTGCTTTTCAGTCTCAACTAAAATTCACTTTACTTCCATCTCCATTAGTCATTTGAAAATCTAAAAGAATCTAGTTAATGCAACCTAGCTTGCCTATTTCACTCAAGCTTGATACTTCTGCAAATTGATCACCCCAAGCCTCTTTGGCTCCATTGCCTAATGGTCTTCCCTTGATGTTCCAACCAAAACAATTCAAAAACAAAACTCTAAGACCATTAACTAGCCTAATATCTATTCAAAACAAAGTTAAAACATAAAGAGAGATCCCTCTCTGAATCTAGCAGGGCTAGATCCCATCTTCCAAAGTGGTTTTGATGTTACCTCCGAGGTTTTTTCTTCAGCCTTGAAATTACAGAGTGCTAACAACACACATCTAAAATTAACACCAATGAGAGTTATAACACTTTTTTAAATAGAATCATAGGTGCAAATGATCCTGAAGGTTTAATAAATATGGTTTTTCCATAACATGTGCAAATAATTCAAATTATACATTGAAAATAGCAGGCTGTGGCCAGTTTTGAACAAAGAAATTACCATAACCATTCTAAATTATTCATCCATTTCATAAACCCTAACTATTATCCTCTCTAGCGATCATAATCCTCATAGCACTAAATTTCTTCCAGACCAGTGATATTAGGAACAAACCCTAGTTGGAGGAGGTCGAATGCCTCACCTCGAAGGGGAAGAACTGTGAGACGATGTAACCAATAACTCTGTAAATGTAAACAACACTTGCAACTGAACCATAAATCTCACCTGTTAACACCAACAAAACAAAGGTCATCACGAGCTTGGTGGGTTACTCATAAGTATCGTGAAGAATGAAAAAAATAAGTAAAGTTGAATCATAATCATTACCTGAATATAGGGAAGAAAACCCTAGGCAAGTAACCCTGCAACTGAAAACACAAAACGAGTATCAAACAAAATTTGTATAAAGACACACTTGTCAGTGAAATGAACTAAAAACCATTTAAATTATATTACCCGAGTAGAGAGAGGTTGTTTGAATAAATCCAACTTTGGAAAAAATGTGACCCCGACATTATCCGTTGGAAACCATCCTAGCTTTTTGAAAACAGGGGGATAATTAAACTGATAATTTACCATTATTGAGAGAGGGTTTGAAAAAAATAAAAATAAAGGGCTATGCTGGTAACTTACTTGGCATGGCAAGAATCAGCTGAGACAAGAGTGCCTTGAAGACGAGACAAAACATCAGGAAACCCCGCAGAAACCTTGTGTTGAAGAGCCATATTTCCAGAAAGACAATTGAAGAATGATCCAACTATCGTGTTGGGGAGGGGATTTAGTTACCTCAACTGACTTCGCTAAATCTAGATCATCGTTCTTACAGTTAGCAGGAGAGTCATAAATTCCTTCTTAGTCTCGAGATCTGAAGTGCCAAATGTATGGCTAGAAAATGGGTTCCAAAAAGTTCACCCATTAAAAAAACATTACCTCAAACATATCAAAGTAATATAACCCGTGAGAATGTGTAGTTACGATATGTATCAATGAAAAAAAAATTTAATGCTAGTTGTTCGATCATGTAACTCTTGGAAAGTTGGTGTAAGGATGTTTGGTTATACAAAATTTATAATATACCTACAATCGTAAACTATTCAATATGTGTTATGTTTCATATAATTAATGCCTAGGGTGACCATGTAACCAATTGTAGAGTATTGTATTAAACAAAAACAAAAAATATGAATTTTATAGATTTTATAATGGGAGATGTGACAAGTATTATTAGAACCATGTTTTAACAATGTGGCCTATTTGGGTAAGTAAGGGAATAACATAATTTTTTGTGTGAATAGAATGAAATAAAGGAGGCACAATGAGGAGAGTTGCGCCTACACCAATAAGATCAACAATACAAGTTGGTCCAATACCATATACAGAAGCTAACACTGAGATGTGGGTACAGCTGGGAGAAGGAACTTGAAATGCTAATACTGAATTATTTGAAACAATACAACGATTGAAGAGTAAAATGGTGATATTAACAGAAGATAATGAAATGTTAATGCAAGAATAGGAGAAAATTATGAAAAGCCTTTCATATCAACAGAACCATCGACATCATTTTCCAAGCCTAGAACATGAAAATGGTACTAGGACACATAGACAAAGAGAGGATAATCCAAAATCGGAGGGAGACCAATAGAATAAGGAAGAGGAATATGATAATGTTTTCGATGACAGGGGGCTTAAGAGGAAGAAAGCGAAATTGCAGGGAGAGTTCAAAAAAATTAAACCTCCAACATTTGATGGTGAACAAGAGGATGTTGTTGAAGCCTGGCTCATTAACATGAATAAGTATTTCCAAATTTATGAATACCATCACAACCTAAAAGCTCATCTTGCAATATATCAACCGCAAGGTAAGGGCACCTTATGGTAGGAGGAAGTGAAAATAATACGAAGAATAGATGAACAAGAAGTAACCTGGGAAGATTTCCAATTTTTTTTAAGGATAAATATTTAACCAAATTATTTTACGATGAAAAAAAAAAGGAATTCCATGATCTATGGTTTGTTGGAAAGTGTAACCAGGTTTGGTATTGATATTGACTATATAATTATGTATTTATGTAATGAAGAAGATAAGGATAATAAAATGTATTTTTTTAAGATTTCTTCATGGGTTCCATGAGCAAGGAATTTTATTATAGGTCAACGACTTCTTATTGATGTATTTTAGGGTTTTTTCATATTGTCATAAATGTATTAATTATATTCATGTATATGAAGTGTCACACACATGTAAAGTCAATTATTTATGTTGCAAGACCTTGTTAATTAAGCTTGAAGACATGGCTCAAAATAATTGTCAAGATCAACGTTGGAATATCTGTTCAAGTTGTCCTATAAAAATCAAGAAATGTCGGCTTACAATAAATTCACATGTCATCTTATGAACCATCACACCTTTTCACTGGTCAGGTCAGCTTATTTATAAGCTCATACAACTATATATACCCCAACATACTGAGCAGAAAACATAGATACAAAATTCAGATTTTGTCTGATATTTTTGGACTGAGTTACAGGAAGGAATTCAGATGAGGATCAGTGATGTAATGTGAAGTTTTAGGACTGTATAAAGTGTGAATAAAGGAGAAGTCTGAGATCATTTATCTACAATAAAATTGCGAGGTAGGGACTGTTGTTTTGATGCGAAGACAAGGATACAGATCTCAGGAAAGTAATCTTAGCAAGGGAAAGAATTACAGTAAGTGCGAAGTAAGATAAGTCTGCTCAATAAAGAAATACAGTGCAAGAAAAGGGTATCTACATAGAGTGTATAAGGTGGAATGTCCAGTAAAAGGAGTCAGGACGTTTAAATATCAATGTGCAGGTTGAAGACCAATGAGAAAGTTTATGTAGAGGTGCAAGGTGTGCACAAGTTAATCTATGACAAGGTGTCAATATCTTAAAGAAGGAAGCATACAAGTAGAGACCAATCTCTCTAGTCCTAGTGCAGAAAGGTGCAGGATGGTGCATGGCAGTGCAAAAAATTGGATACACTTAAGGAGTGGAGGAAGAAGCAGGGACAAGGTCTTGGAGACATATAAGGGCAAGGGTTTATGTCATGGTCATGGTACTTTTCAATTGAAAGTATATATAAATAATTTATTGTGGTTTTTCCTCTCCAAGAGCGAGAGGATTTGGCCCTGGCTTGAATAGCCTAAATTCTCTTGTGTTTTGATAATTGACTTGATGAAAGACCTAATAAGCTAACGAAAGAGAAGACATATGTAAGAATATTAAGCTCACAAGTAATTATCAAAGTAGAGAATTGAATTAAACACTGCCTTACCTAATTCCAAACATGGTATTAGAGCTAAGGTGTTCAACAAAAGGGCTACTTGACAAGGAGACACTCAAGGATCAAAAGAAGCAAGAATAAAAGTCAAAGTCTACATTGAAAAGTCAAATCAGTTTGCAAGGAAGATTCTCAAGCCATTTCAAGAAGACCTTCGATCTCATTCAAAGGATCCATTCATCGAGGAGATAATATTTTCCATCAAAGATTTATGACATTGAAGACATTTTTGGAAGACATATCATCAAGCACCATCCAATAATATCCAACATCTTTGAAGACATCATCATTTTGAAGACATCCTTTATCATTAAGGATTCAAGATCACCTACTTTGAAGAATTCAATCTAAGAAGGAGTTCTTGTCGTCATATTCATCATCATCATCAAGGAAGCTGATATAAGGAGGAAGTAACTGTACTCAAGTAATTATTTCTATGACCTCTTTTAAATTTGTCAAAATGACTTATTGCAAAGAGAGCAACAAATCGGTTGGGTCATCAAACTTTAGTGCATGGAAAAAGAGTACAGATTTGAATCTAATCGAACATGAAGTTATGGACTACATCAAAGGATCCACAACTAAACCCTCAAAATAATATGCTCCGGCTCATGCCAAGTACATGAAAGGAGAAATTAGATCCCAGAGGATTCTCATAGAATCCATTAAGGAATCACTCATATCCTATGTATCAAAACCAGAAACTGCAAAAGAAATATATGAGAAATTGGTGGAGCTATTTTCCATGAGTACTGCAAGAGAAGTAATCTCTCCGAGACAAGAACTACACAAGATGAAATTGTCAAGAGAGGAAGGAATCAATTCTTATTTTATGAGGATTTCTGAAATACGAAACTAGTTGCAAAAATTGGGAGAAGTAATGTTTGATAGTGAGATGACTATAGTGGTGTTGAATGCTCTACCAGAAGAATGAGGAAACTTCACTTCAAGCTTATACGGGAAGAAAGAAGCAACACCATTCCAGGATGTATGGTCTCTATGTAAAATAGAGGAAACAATATTGAAAGGCAAAGCTGATACATAATCAAGCCTTTGCAGCCATGTCCAGGGAGAAAGGAATATTCGGTAAATTTGGTCCTCAAAATAAAAGAAGAAATATGGACAAGGTATGATGCTTTGGATGTAATGAACTTGGGAATTATAAAAGGGATTGTCCTAAATCAGGAAAGGACAAGAGGAAAAAGGAAGAAGCCCATGTCACAGAATAAAGAGAAGAACCTGATGCAAATAAATCTAAGAAAGAAGAAGAAAAATATCTCTACTATGATTGAGATCATATTCCTCTTTAAGTGATTTCTATCGGTTGTAAAATAGTATGTTAGGAAGCATTGTACATTAATGGCGTCATGAAAAAAGCATGGAAGGAGCACTTGTAATAGGCAAATTTCCGCAATATAGCTATGGAAGAAGTGGCTCATGGGAATCTCACTGATAACAACATTGATGAAAGATAGTCATCTGGATCAAGGGTCATCTACGAAACAAGTGTTGGCACTTTCTAATGGAATCACTGGTTATAAAGGAAAGAAAAAGGTTTCAACATTAATTCTATCTTGCAAAATTATGGTATTAGGATGTGATGAAATATTGATGAAACATGTCAAGGGAATGAAGTTCTTCATTCTAGGGAAATTATTGCAAGATGAATCAAATGGATAAGATAAGGAACATATATGATAACAATGGATGCTATGAAGTAATGTCATATGGTTGTAGGTGACAGACTTCTATCTTTAGAAGTATGATCAAAGGAAGGAGGATATCTTCTAGTACAGAGGTTGCCACTAACAGATGAAATAAAATATCTCCTCATATGCAATATGAGGTGGTTGTATACAAACAAGGAATTGGATAATGGAAGTGTTGATTTTATAGCATCGAGAAGTGTTCTAGGTCTCAAATTTTGAGAAGAGGCTTAGAAAACGGTGTTCCAGAGAACCCATAAATAATTTGTGGAAATTCCACTCGGATTTTTCTTTATTAAAATAATTAATTATTTTAATGTGATCCGAAATTAAAAAATCAAAGGGTATTAATAAATCTGAGTGTGAATCTTCTAGAAAACAAAGATTAAGTCATATTTTAATCCAAGCCATTGATTAAGGATATAATCTGGGTCGCTGATTCACCAGCGAGAAGAATATAAGAGAAGGCTTGAGGGTCATTTGGAAAGTAAGTCGGGAAAATTCTGAGTACCCGAAGGAAATAGATTCTGAAGTAAGAGAATTCGATTTCATAGGGTGAGTTTGTAGAGGCAGGGTTGCAGAGACAGAAAGAGGAGGGAGAAGTCAGCAGAGACGAAGAAGAAGGAAGACAGAAGACGAAGGGAAGGCGGCGTTGAGCAGTAGCACTAGCCATCTACGCAGACTTATGAAGTCCAGGTAGTGACTACGTAGAGGGGCTATGCAGATTGATGCCGAGGATGCAGGAGTTCATCCCGTGTGTCGGGAATTCTTCCAGATTGTCCAAAAAATTCATATCAGGTGTACGCTATTGATTCTTCTCGTCATGAATTCTGTAAATGATATTTTCACTGTTGAATTCTGTTTTTCAGAGGACAATTGTCCAAAAATAACTGTGTTCATGTGGTTGTTTCTATTGTGCTATATGTATTTTAATTTGTCCTTCTGCTTTTGATTAGATTGAATACTGTAGCTGTGTTTATTTCAAAACTTACTGAAGCATCTATAAATAACTTATCATAATAAGTAGGCGAAATAAACCAACTACTGCAGTAACTATTTTCAAAGTGAAAAATTTCACATGGTATTAGAGCTAAAGGAAAAATATAGAAAGGGAGGTTCTGTAGAAATTTGCTGAATAAATCACTTATTCAATGGAGATTAACCTGATCACACATCAATTTCGAATTCATGCATAACACATAATCTCTTCTACAATTAATTGTCACATGCGGAAAGAATAGAAGCGATAGCACATCAAATCATCACACACATTAACACAGTATGTATGGGGAAAGCTTATAGCTGAAAACCCCCAGCTATAGTATATTATAAATTTGAGAGAACATGCAGCAAATACATAGTACAAACTCCTCACAAGTACTCAGTACTATCTCCCAAAGCTACACAAAAACTAGCTTGGTTTTGAACAAGTCACAGGTTCAAAACACACCCACTAATTCTCTGCCTCTATTGCGCAATCAAGGCTGGTCTAAATAGAGATCCAGGTTCGAATCTCACTGGCTCCAACTGCGCAATTGTCATTGGTAATTTCCTCCAAGTGTGGTGCAAATCTCATGCACAACTGATGTCGCAACTGATAGCTAACTCAACCCTTTCATCTACCTCTTTCACTTGTCGCCACTAAACTGTCCATGCACTGAGTTAAACTGATGTGTTCTTTAGTTGAATAATGAGTTAATAATTTGTGAATTAAATAATATTTAATTCACCCAACTCATCTCTAGTGTATTAGCCAGTTAAACTAAATACAACTAGTTCAACTAGTTAACCAGAACACCACCTCCATTAACTGCCGCATCAACTCCACTGAACTCCGCCACTTGAGCTCTAACTGAAGTCATCCATGCATTAGCTCACCTAAATCATAGGAAAAGCGTAAATCCTTCTGGCAGCTGCATGCCCCACCTCCGGGGGTCAAACTGAAGTGCTCCAAGAGAGTAAACTGAAGTTTAGAGTCCAAATATTATTAAGGGTAAATAATACTTGACTTCCCTATTTTTAGGATAGGCAGTCTAAAAATAGACTTCGACCTATAGGTCCAAAAAATAGAGGCCCATCTATTTTTACCAACATGACCAATACTCCAAGAATAACATACTGCAATCCCCGGACTATGCTCCATATGTCTAAAAATAGACATAGTCTAAAAATAGACTTTGCGACAAAAATCACCTGTGTGGCCCCCACCTAGTTTAGGTGATCACTTTCCAACTAGGATCAAGAATGATGTTTCAGGATGCCTCCTTCACTGTTTGTTGTTGCAATATTCAACACTCCCTCTCAACAAGAAAGGACTGTCTTTGCATGCTACATGCAACTCCATGCATTCGCCCTGCAACCTTCACAAGCGCCATGCAACTCCATGCATCTGCTCTGCAACTCCTCTAAAAATGAATAGGCTCCAAACAACTCAATCAGTCTGATGCATCTATCATCAAAGTCTTCGACTTCTGCTGGGCCCAACTGCACATGTCATCAAGAACCACTGCGTTGTTGAACTCTTGCACCCATGCACTCTGCACTTGCTATCAACTCTGATTCGCGCTCCAGTATCTGACACTGTCACTTTGATCTGCCTGCATCAATCCCTACCCGCATCACTCCAATTGATCTTGCTATCGCCAAGGCCAGGCACCTCGTAGGCTGGTGTTCGAGGTCATGAGATCCACACCACATCACAAGAATCTTCCTAAATCTCCTCATGGGATTAATCATGCATGCTCCCACCTGGTGGTATAGCTGCATGCACTCCCTCTGCCCGTCTGGCATGAAATTTCTCTGCATGAGTGGTCTCTTCCACTCCATGATCCTCTTTTGGCTGCTCCACATCCCGAGGTTCACTATCACCTGCATGCAAAACTTGCTCCTCTCAAGCTTCAATTGCATGTCTTTCTCGCCTGCATGCAACACTTGCTCCCTCTCAAGCTTCAGTTGCATGTCTTCCTTCCGCTTCCCAACAGTAGGAAGCTCCGTAGACATCCCATCTACTTCAAGTCTGTAGATATTCTTTTCCCGAATCCCAACCTTCTTGACTTGTCCCGTTGCCTTGTGCCGAAGGAAAACTTTTCCTTCTCTGAAGACAACTTCATACCCTTTATCCTCTAACATTGCAACTGAGATCAAATTCTTTGTTAGACATGGTACATGCAATACATCTTGTAAAAGAATGAGTTTACCTGACTCCCTCTGAAAGGTTATGGTACCAATGCCGGTCGCATTGTATTGTCCACCGTCGCCCAACTCAACATGCATCTGGAGACCTTTCTCCACCAAGTCACTGAAAAGATTTGCATCTCCCGTCATGTGAAAGGAAGCGCCACTATCAATATCCCACCCCGATCCTAATGCACTAGACAACATGCATGCGATCAATGAGAAGTCCAACTCAAATTGTGAGGCAAGAGCCTCACCAGCTGCAGCTCCAGCAGCCTGCTTGTTCTTCTTCTTCTTTGGGAAATTCATGGCGTAATGTCCATGATCGTGACAGTGAAAACACTTCACTTTGGACATGTCACGCTCTTTACCATCTGCACCGGATTGAGAAGCCTTCTCTCTGCCCTTCCTCTTCCTTTGCTTTGGCAGCCAAGCTAGCCTTCTTCATCAGATACCTTTGATGAAGATCCATCCCTGGTAGTCCTCCTGATCTCCTCTTGCATGAGATCCGACCACAGTCGCTCCCATCCCGACAACTTCTCCCGACCATTGACACTATCCTGATAGGAATGCCAAGCCTTCGGAAGACCAAGGAGATCCATGTCCACCATATCCTCATCTTCGACAGTCACCCCCACACTTCCCAGCTCATCTCTGCACTAAGTGAACTTCGTGAGGTATTTTGCGATGCTGTCGCCTTTCTCCATCTTGATGTTTCTTAGTCTATCCTTGAGTGCCAGCTTCCTTTGGTCGCTCTTGCTTTGGTACAGATCTGTCAAGGCTTTCCACATCAAATATGGAGAAGCCTTTCCATGCAGGCTGGATACAATGTGATCCTTTACGCCCTCCAATAGGATCCTTCGACATTTTGCTTGTTTCTTTCGCCAGGCTTCCACAACAGCAGCATCATTAGAAGTAGGCTTTGGAATCTCTTTCTCCACGAATTCCAATAGCCCATTATCATCTAATACAGCCTCCATGCGGTCCTTCCATGCAACATAATTCAAACTTCCTTCCAAGGCATATTCGAGTCGCAAACCGTTGAAAGACATTTTCGCCGCGGCACCAAGAACACAAATCTGCAAATTCGAATTTCACCACCAGCTGATAACTCAATCGCTTCCGATCTACACTTGAGAACAAATTATTTCCAAATCAGAGATTGATTGCATGGGCTTTTACCAGACCTTTCACTTTCCAAAGAAAAATGAATCCGGAGGCTATCTGGCCCGTATGTAGGCTCTGTCCGAGGAAATAAGTTTGCAATCACCGTAATAGATCTCGACAATTAATATTGCTCTGATACCATGTAGAAATTTGCTGAATAAATCACTTATTCAATGGAGATTAACCTGATCACACATCAATTTCTAATTCATGCATAACACATAATCTCTTCTACAATTAATTGTCACATGCGGAAAGAATAGAAGCGATAGCACATCAAATCATCACACACATTAACACAGTATGTATGGGGAAAGCTTATAGCTGAAAACCCCCAGATATAGTATATTATAAATGTGAGAGACCATGCAGCAAATACATAGTACAAACTCCTCACAAGTACTCAGTACTATCTCCCAAAGCTACACAAAAACTAGCTTGGTTTTGAACAAGTCACATGTTCAAAACACACCCACTAATTTCCCTGCCTCTATTGCGCAATCATGGCCTGTCTAAATAGAGATCCAAGGTTCGAATCTCCTTGGCTTGACATCGCAATCATCATGGGCAATTCCTCCAAGTGTGGTGCAAATCTCATGCACAACTAATGTCGCAACTGATAGCTAACTCAACCCTTTCATCTACCTCTTTCACTTGTCGCCACTGAACTGTCCATGCACTGAGTTAAACTGATGTGTTCTTTAGTTGAATAATGATTTAATAATTTGTGAATTAAATAATATTTAATTCACACAACTCATCTCTAGTGTATTAGCCAGTTAAACTAAATACAACTAGTTCAACTAGTTAACCAGAACACCACCTCCATTAACTGTCGCATCAACTCCACCGAACTCCGCCACTTGAGCTCTAATTGAAGTCAACCATGCATTAGCTCACCTAACCCATAGAAAAAGCGTATTTCCTTCTGGCAGCTGCATGCCCCACCTCCGGGGGTCAAACTGAAGTGCTCCAAGAGAGTAAACTGAAGTTTAGAGTCAAAATATTATTAAGGTAAATAATATTTGACTTCCCTATTTTTAAAAGGAGAGGCAAATTTCTTGTAACAGACTTCACCTATAGGTCCAAAAATAGATGTCCATCTATTTTTACCAACATGACCAATACTCCAAGAATAACATACTGCAATCCTTGGACCATGCTCCATATGTCTAAAAATAGACATAGTCTAAAAATAGATTTTTCGACAAAAAATCACATGTGTGGTCCCCACCTAGTTTAGGTGATCACTTTCCAACTAGGATCAGGAAAGATGTTTCAGGAGGCCTCCTTCACTGTTTCTTGCTGCCATTTTCAACAGGTTCTTCAATGGAACAAATATCTAGCGTTAATACAGTTCAGAAGGGCCCACACAGTCCTCCAAATAACATATAGAAACAAAGGGAGCATGACATATCTATTCAAGCATCCAGACTAGAGGAGGATTTCGCTTGTGTGTCAAGTACAACCTCTCCAAGAGTTTGGTATATTGACAGTGGAGCATCTGCTCATATGATGGGAGTTTGAGAATGTTTTTCTAGCTATCGAAAAGAGTAGATGAATTTCCAGATCACAATGGGAAACAAGTCCAAGTGTACCCGCATTGGAAGAGGTACCATAATATTTCAGAAAGAATCCGGCAACAAGATTTGGGCCACAAAAATTCTGCATGTACCGGGTTTGGGGATGAACTTACTCGTGGTGTCTCAGTTCCAGAACAAGGGTTATGACGTATACTTTATTGGAAATAAAGTTTATTTTAAACACCCTAGTTAGAAAAGGAAAGCACAAATTGGAGTGAGGAGCCATAAATTATATAAGCTCCAGATTGAGTCCCCAATGGCACTAATCGGCAGTACGAACGAAATGGAGATGAATGAATTATGGCACAAAAGAATGAGGCATTTACATCATGGAGCCTTGAATATTCTCAAGAATATTGTCATGGGAGCTCCAGAACTTAGCACAAGGAAAGATGAGGTCTACAGGGGGTCCGTACTAGGGAAGTATGCCAAGGCAGCATTTCCAAGAAGCAGTAGTAGGGCCAAGAGTGTATTGGAGTTGATACACTCAGACATTTGCGGTCCAATGTCCATGACTGCTCCCAGTGGTGCAAAGTATTTTGCTACCTTTATTGATGACCATTCCAGGAAAACTTGGATCTACTTTCTTAAAACCAAAGATGAAATCTTTGAGTGTTTCAAAGAATTCAAGGCTTTGGTATAAAATTTAATCGGAAAGAAGATAAGAAGCTACAATCAGATAATGGTGGAAAATATATCGATAAAGACTTCACCAGTTTCTTCGCAAAGGAAGGCAACAACTCCATACAATCCAGAGCAGAATGGAGTTGTAGAAAGGAAGAACATGACCATTATAGAAGCTGCAAGGGCGATGCTATATGAGCAATACATGCCCAAATTTCTCTGGGAAGAAGCATGCAATACAACAGTGTATGTGCAGAATAGGGTGACCCATAGAGAATTGGGGAAGGTGATCCATAAGAGTGTGTTCACAAGCATCAAGCCTGAGGTGAGCCATATCAGGATATTTGGTAGTATAACATATTTCCACGTACCTGATGAGAAGAGGAAGAAGTTGGATCAGACTGTGAAGAAGGGTTATCTTGTGGGTTATAGTGAAATGAGAAGGCATATCACATCTGTATTTCGGAAAATAGGAAGATCATAGTAAGGAGGGACGTAAAATTCATGGAGGAGAGAGCCTTCAGAATATCCGAGGAAATGGCTAAAGATACGCAGGTTGAGGAGGATCCACTAGTTTAGCCTCAACGACCTACAGAGGATGGCTCGAGTGCCTCTCCACAACACAAGGATTCTGAGGAAATTTCTTCTGAAGAAGAGCAAGCAAGAGAGCAGTAAAATCCACCCACTACCTGTGGGGAATGAGCAGAGAGCTCCAAAAAATTGTGAGGGATGCAGAAGAATTTTTTGGAGTCCCTAGAGATGGGAAGAGGGTATGTAGGCAACCTGACAAGTACCAAGCACTGGTAGCACAGGTTGAAGAACCCTCAAGCTTTCAGGAGGCAGCTGAACATTAGGTGTGGGTAGATGCCATGGTGGAGGAGGATAGCTCCATAATGATGAATGATTTATGGGAAGTAGTCCCTAGACCTTAGAACACATCGATTGTAGGATCAAGGTGGATCTACAATATCAAGTATGTTGTATATGGAAGCATAGAGAAATTCAAAGGCAGGTTTGTAGCTAAGGGGCATGCACAGAAAGAAGGTTTTGACTGTGAAGAAACCTTCGCCCCTGTAGCTCAGTACACTTCAATGAGATCCGTCATCTCTCTTGCAACACAGATGAGATGGGAGATTCACTAGATGGATGTCAAGACAGTGTTCTTGAATGGGGTGATAGAAGAGGAAGTGTACATAGAAAAACCAAAGGGCTTTGAGACACATGAGCAGAAGATTCATGTATGCAGGCTTAATAAATCCTTGTACAGACTAAAGCAAGCCCCCAGAGCATGGTATGGGTGAATTGATAGCTACCTGAAAAATATGGGATTCGTCAAGAGTGATGCGGATCCCAACCTCTACTATCTGAGAGTAGGGGATAAGTCGCTAATATTAGTATTGTATGTAGATGATATGTTCCTTACTGGATCATCTAAGCTCATCAAAGACTGCAAGGAAAATTTGGCTACCGAATTCAACATGAAGGATATGGGGAATATGCAATATTTTCTTGGTTTGGAGGTCTAGCAGCAGAAGAGAGAATTTTTTCTTGGCCAAGGAAGATACACTATAGAGATCCTAAATAGGTTTCAAATGGAAGATTGTAGACCCATGGCTACGCTAATGATTACAAACTAGAAGAAGATAAACACATCGGAGGATGATGAGGCTGACCCTACCTTGTATAGGCAACTCATTAGATAATTGATGTACCTAGTCAACACTAGACCAGAAATCTATTATGTAGTGAATACCCTCAGTCATTTCATGGTGGAACCACGGAGGGCTCACTAGGAAACAGCTAAACATGTTCTCAGATATTTGAAGGGGACAGTCGAGTATGGGTTGAAGTACACTAAGGGAAATGAAATCCAGTTGAGTGGGTTCACTGACGCAGATTGGGTTAGAAGCATAGTGGATCAGAAAAGTACCAGTGGGTATTGTTTCAGTCTCATATCAAGAATGACTTACTGGTGTAGTAGGAAACAAAATTCCGTCACACTGAGCTCAACCGAGGAAAATTATATGGCAGGAAGCACCGCTTCATGCGAGGCCATATGGCTTTGTACATTGCTCTTGAACTTACTTAGGAAGAGGATGGAACCGAACAGAATTATGTGTGATAATCAGAGTTGCATCAAGCTATCTGAGAAACATGTGTTTCATGACCGGTCGAAGCACATTGACATTCAATGCCAATTCATCAGATACTATGTCCAACGAGGAGCTGTATTGCTGAGTTACACTCCTACAGGAGAACAGGTGGTAGATATCCTCACCAAGGCTTTGAGAAGATTAAGTTTACTTACTTCAAAGAAAAGATGGGTATGGTCGAGAACCCTTTCCAGTAAAGGAATGGGTGGTCTAGAGAGACAGAGGGAGCTGTAGTATGGATTAGGCAGTGGCAGAGATAGTGGCATAGGTAGTAGTACATAGGGCAGCAGCGCAGAGGTGAGAGGCAGTATCCAGGACATCAACGTCGTAGAAGATTATTTAGAATCATAGCAATATAGTTGGTACCTTGCTTGAACACTTTCCTCGCTAAGAGGGAGTGTTGATTTTATAGCATCCAGAAGTGTTCCAAGTCTCAAATTTTGAGGAGAGGCTTGGACAGCAGTATTCCAAAGAACCCATAAAAAGTTTGTGGAAATTCCACTTGGATTTTTCTTTATTAAAATAATTAATTATTTTAATGTGATCCCTAAGTCTAAACTTAAGGAAATTCAATAATTAAAGGGTATTAATAAAGGATATAATCTAGGTCGTTGATTCATCTACACGAATACTATAATAGAAGGCTTGAGGGTCATTTGGAAAGTAAGTCAGGCATATTCTCAGTACCCGAAGGAAATCGATTATGAAGTAAGAGAATTTGATTTCATAGGGTGAATCTGTAGAGGCAGGGTTGCAGAGACATAAGGAGGAGGGAGAAGTTAGCAGAGACCGAGAAGAAGGAAGACAAAAGACAAAGGGAAGGCAGCACTAAGCAGCAACACTAGCCTTCCACAAAGACTTATGCAGTCTAGGCAGTGATTGTAAAGAGGGGCTATGCAGATTGACGCAGAGGGTGCAGGAGGTCATCCCGTGTGTCCGGAATTCTTTCGGATTGTCCGGAAAATTCATATCAGGTGTACGCTATCGATTATGCTCGTCATGAATTCTGTAAATGATCTTTTCACTACTGAAGATTAATACAAACCCTCATCTGCTGCATTGGATTTTTCTGAGGACAGTCCAAAAATAACTGTGTTCATGTGGTTGTTTCTATTGTGATATATGTATTTTAATTTTTTCTTATTCTTTTTATGAGAGTGAATACTAGAACTGTGTTTATTTCAAAATTTACTGAAGCATCTGTAAATAACTTATCATAATAAGTAGGCGAAATAAACCAACTACTGCACTAACTGTTTTCAGAGTGAAAAATTTCACAGGAAGTTCCTGGGAATGAAGTTATATGGAGAAAGAAATGAAGAGATCATGAAGTGAAACCATATCAAGAGGCGGTTATCATCCGGAATCCAAGAATATGCGATTAAGAGATCTCCTGGGAAGATATGTAGACTTTGATAGAATTATAGTAAAGAAGAAGACCCTTGACAATACATATCTTCATGAGATGTGTCAATCTGAATAAAGGATGTCGATTCCTATAGGAAGATGTCATGGTGAAAGATCATCACTGAGGTAAATTTTGATTTAAAAGTTCTTATGTATATGTTTATCTGGAGAAGTTTATGTAGGGCTGCCAATCATGTGGAACGATGTAAGATCCTTGGGAGATGGTTCGAAGGAAAGCAGCATAGCATAAAGGTGGACCAGATGAGAAAGACTGATGAATCACTTTCTGGTAGATGACATGACTCATGGGTGAAAGTGATGGATGATCTGTGCCCTATGAAGCTAAATATGAATATTCCTCAATATCGAAATCCATGACATCGAGGGGATGAATTCTTCATGAGCATCCGGTGTCTCACTATTTTTGCTGTAGGTCCTTGGTTAAGAGGGAGCTTGGTGGTAAGTTTCTTACTTGGAAGAAACTTGGAAATTCCTAATAATGAGCTTAGGTACATTCTGTGTATAGGAATGAGTACATTCCCTTGAGGAATAGGACCTCCTTGGCTAAGAGAGAGAGATAGACACATCATTCTGGTCTTCAACTGGGAAGACATAATGGAGTATTGGGTAATCATCCGGCATATGATACTCTCTGAGAATGAGATAACGCATTCAAGATAAGAGTAGTCAAGGACCGATATTCTTTTAGGGCTAGCTACCCAAGAGAAGAATAGTCCAAGAAGGTCATACTCTGGGAAAACCCGAGTGGAGTATGTACCTTGGAGAGAAAATGACGATGGTGTCTATAAGTCATGTGTCTCACCAGCATTGTACCCCATTGCCTCATTGAGAGATGGGGATGTTAGTCAAGGCATTTCACTAGGACAATGTTGCTTGATAAGATGTTACACAAATGCAATTACCAATCCGATTCTTCTTATGATATTCTTCAGATTGAAAATAACCATGTACCATTATGAATACCTCCCTAGTTAAGAGGGAGTGTTGGAAAGTGTAACTAGGTTCAGTCTTCATATTAACTATGTAATTATGTATTTATGTAATGAAGAAGACAAAGATAATAAAATGATTTTTTTAAGCTTGCTTCATGGGTTTCATGAGAAAGGAATTTTATTATAGGTCAAAGACTTCTTCTTGATGTCTTTTAGGGTTTTGTCATCTTGTCATAAATATATTAATTAGCTTCATGTATATGAACTGTCACACACATGTGAATTCATTTATGTATGCACCAATACCTTGTCAATTAAGCTTGAATACATGGCTCAAAATAATTCTCAAGTTCAACGTTGGAATATCTCTTCAAATCAACCTATAAACAACAGGCAATGTCGACTTACAAGAAATGCACATGTCAGCTCATGAACCGTCACACCTTTTCACTGGTCAGGTCGGATTATTTATAGGCTTAGACAACTATATATACCCCATCATAATGTGCAAAAAATAGAGATACAAAATTCAGATTTTGTCTGAAGTTTTCGAACTGAGTTTCAGGAAGGAAGTCAGATGAGGATCAATGATGTAATGCGAAGTTTCAGGACTGTATAAAGTGCGAATAAAGGACAAGTATGAGATCATTTATCTGCAATAAAAGTGCGAGGTCGGGACTATTGTTTTGATGCGAAGAAAAGGAGACATATCTCAGGAAAGTAATCTCAGGAAGGCACATAATTACTGTAAGTGAAAAGTAACATAAGTTCTCTCAACAAAGCAATACAATGCAATAAAAGGGTATCTACATAAAGTGAAGAAGGTGGATTGTCTAGCAAAACGACTCAGGATGTCTAAATATCAATGTATAGGTTGAAGACTAGCCAACAAGGTTATGTAGAGGTGAAATATGTGCAGAAAGGTGCAGGACGGTGTAGGATAATGCAGAAAAGAAGGATCAACTTAAGGAGTCAAGGAAGAAACAAGGACATAGTCTTGGAGGCATACAAGGTTCAAGGGTATGTTTCATGGTCATGGTACTTATCAGCTAAAATTCTATAAGAAGAATTTCTTGTGGGTTTTCCTCTCCAAGCCTGGAGAGGTTTTGGCCCTGGCTTGAATAGCCTAAATTTGTGTCTGTTGTGTTTTGATAATTAACTTGATTAAATACCTAATAATCTAATGAAAAAGAAGACATAAGTAAGAAGAGTAAGCTCACAAGTAATTATCAAAGTAGAGAATCTAATTAAACATTACCCTACCTAATTCTCAACACGGTCATGGAAATTTTATATGGATGAATTTATAACCAAATTTACAACCCTGCTAAGATATATCATCTACATATGCAAATAAAAAGAGAAAGTTCAATGGTCGATCAATATTCTACCACTATTCATGAAGGAGAGATTGGAATTCGACAATCCAAAAACTATGGATGAGTCTATTAGAAAGGCCTGAATATATTACCAGCAAATGAAGCAGAAAGGAGATAGTAGAAAAAAGTGAAAAAAAAATAAGGGGCAAAGATATTCACAGAATGTAAAGGGGCTAAAGACTTCAACTTTAAAGGCTCATACAAAAATCAGTCAAACTGGAACCTAGGAAGAACCCAACAAAATTCAGAATTACAAAATGAGTTGAAATCCACTGATCAATCTAACAAATTTGAATTGGAACCAACAGTTAAACCTCCATTACAATGTTGGGGGTGTGGGGGACCACATTACATTAAAAATTATCCTCACCAAAAAGGGACAAAGTCGTTAGAGCATATTCAAGAGGAATCTGCCATAAGAGAGGTAGCAAGGAGTTTTCCCAGAATTAATGTTGCACTGGAGGATCACTAGGCATAATACCAACCAACCATGGTCAAGTTTGGACTGATGGGAGAAGCATTGGTCTCTTATAAATTTTAAGGAAAAGAAAAATAGTTATTTGAATGAAGAAGGCATGAGATAAGAGGTGCAGGGAATAAGGAGACCTCTGAAACTAGGACCAATTACATCTTCACAGTTGGCGAAATGTATAAGAAAAGGGTGTCAAATTTATGTGGTGCAAGTGGGATATTCAAATTCCAAAGAAAATACTACTACCTTGGGAGACCTACCAGTTGTGCAAGATTTTTTTGATGTTTTTCTTAAATACATTCCCGGATTACCTCATAAAAGGGGCATAAATTTTACCATTGAGCTTATTCCAAGAGTTGCTCCTATATCCAAAGCACCATATCGCATGAGTGTCCCCGAACTCACTTAATTCAAAATGCAGTTGTAAGAGTTATTAGACAAAAAATACATCCTCCCAAGTGTGTTTCCTTGGGGATCCCCAGTACTCTTTTTTAGGAAGGAGGATGGAATTGGACATTTATACATTGACTATAGACAATTAAATAAGATAACAATAAAAAACAAGTATCCCTTACCCTGCATTGACGATTTATTTGATCAAGTAAAAGGGGCTACGGTGTTCTCTAAAATTGACTTACGTTTTAGGTATCATCAAATAAAAAATGAGGAGGAAGATATATATATATATATATATATATATATATATATATATATATATATATATATATATATATATATATATATATATATATATATATATATATATATATATATATATATATAAGACAATTTTTAGAACTTTCTATTGCCACTATGAATTTGTAGTTTTGTGCTTTGGACTAACCAATGCCCCAACAACGTTCATGTGTCTCATGAATAGTATATTCCACAAATATCTGTACATTTTCGTGTTGATCTTTATAGATGACATACTGGTTTATTCAAGAAACATGGAGGAGCATAAAAATCATCTGCAAATTATTTTGCGAACTTTGAGGGAGCACCAATTGTATGAAAAATATAGTAAGTGTGATTTTTACAAAGAGAAAATTCAATACTTGGGACATGTTATTACTAAGTATGGAATAGTTTTTGACCCGTAAAAAATAAAAACTATAATGGAATGGCTTGTTCCTAAAAATGTAGCTGACATACGATCATTTATTGGACTATTTGGGTACTATAGGTAGTTTATTGAAGGATTCTCAAGGGCGGCTTACCCCATTACTTACAAAAAAAAAGCAGAACCTTTAAATGGACAAATGAGTGTCAAAATAGTTTTAACGAGTTAAATCACCTACTTACTATCGCCCCTATTTTGAGAATTTTTGACCTAGATAAGGAATATACTATTTGTAGAGATGCCTACAAGGAGGGTACTGAGACTATTATGTATAAAGCTCATGATAGAGTGTGTGGTGGTCACTTTGGTACCTTAGCTACCTTGATGAAGATTTTGAGGAGTACTAATGCAGGAGGGAAAGGTTGTAGCTTATGAGTCTCGAAAGATGAAATAACATGAAAAAAAATACTTAGCTTGCGGTTTATAGTTAGCAATTGTAATCCACTTTTTAAAAATGTGGTGACACTATTTTCTTGGGAAAATATTCATATTGATGATATATCATAGTAGCCGAACTAATCACTTTAAACAACCTACTTTAGATGCACGACAAGCACATTGGATTGCTTTCTTGAGCGCATTTGAATTTCAAAATAAACATTTGAAAGGAAAGGAGAATCAAGTAGTAGACACTTTGAGAAGAAAATTGAATTTTGTTTATGAAATTTCATTTAGTGAAGTAGAAACTATGTTTAATGAACAAATTAAGGAGGTTGCTTAGAAGGATCCTGAATACCAATTTTTGTGGCAATGAACAAGAAATCCAAACAACAGTGAACGAAAATTGGGATATGAGATAAACAAGGAAAATATGTTGATTTATCTAAATAGAATATATATTCCCAATAAGATAATCATTGAACAATTAATTATAGATGAGTATCATAAAATTCCTTATGCTTCCCATCTCGGATATCAAAAATTAATCACTTCTTTTAGAAAGGATTATTGATGGCCAACCATGAAAAAGGAAGTGGTTAAATATTTATCTAAGTGTTTGGAATGTCAACAGGTGAAGACCGAACACTAACAACCAGCCGAATTCCTTCACTCATTTCCTATTCCCGAGTGGAAATGGGAGGTTATTACGCTTGATTTTATTACCGGTCTACCTAAGAAAAATATACATAATGACTACATAATGGTAGTAATTGATAAATTGAGTAAGTATGTTCATTTCATTCCAGTGCAATCTACTTACAAAACAATTCAAATTTGTAACATATTTATTAAAGAGGTTTTTAGGTTGCATGGGATACCAAAAGTAGTAATTTCGGAAAGAGACATGAAATATACATATGCATTTTGGAAAGCTTTGTTTGATGGGTTAGGTATTTATGCACAGTTTAGTACTGCATACCACCCTCAAAAACATGGGCAAACTGAAAGAGTGAATCAAGTGGTCGAGGATATGCTGAGAATGTATGTAATGTAGCAACCAATTAAGTGGGAGGACTACATTCACCTAGTGGAATTTGATTACAAAAATAACTATCACACTTCCCTAAATATGAGCTCGTTTGAGGTCTTATATGGATGCAAGTGTAGGACACTTGTTAATTGGAGTAGTTTGGAAGATAGATTGATGTTAGGACCTAATTTACTGAAATATATGGAAGAAGTTGTGAGAAAAGTGAGGGGGAAACTTGAAAGCTGCCCAAGACAGACAAAAATATTATGCTTGCAAAAAGTGAAGCTAATGAGAGTTTCAAGTGGGAGATCACATGTATGTACGAGTAAATCCTAAGAAGAGTATTTTGTACTAGGAAGGTTGTGCCAAATTGGTCCCCCGATTTTGTGGCCCATTTCAGATCTTAGCTTGAATTGGGACCGTGGCATATTATCTAGCTTTTCCTAGACACATACATGTTCATAACGTGTTTCATATTTCATTATTAAAAAAATATGTTTGTGACCCTAGATTCGCAGAATATATAGGTAGATAATTATAAATGTGTGTCTATAGAAATATTATAAATTTGTTAGTAACAAATACTAATAGTGATTTGATGGGTTATGGAATAAGTCGAACCAAACAGAGAGTTTTTTATCAAACCCCTACATATACTTGATCGGAAAGAAGCAATGTTGTGGAAGCGAACTATTGTCTAGGTTAAAGTGTAATGGAGGCACTTTAGCCCAGAAGAGGCTACTTGGGAGGATGAAAAATTTATGAAGGAAGCATACCCAAGCCTAGTCTGAGATTGTGAAAACACCAGGATGTTGTTTTTATCAATAGGGGAAGATGTAACATCCCCTAGTAACTTGTAAATACTATTTTACAAGTTACCTTCAAGTGTAGACTTCCTTCGACTTGGTTGTGGCCCTCCTCATCTCCTTCATCTGGACCTACATGTCAATGCTTTGTTATGTTGTTCGGTTGTGTGGTTGTGCTTCCAACTTGGTTTTCTCCACCATATACTTATATGTGTTGTGGGGATGCCAAGGGGTGCATCCCTTGGCTTACTGCCACACATCGTTTCCCTTCATGTATAGTTGAACCCACATAAAACGTTCCAACTCGCCCACTTTGGTTGAGTCGAACCATGGTTGTTCCAACTCTGCCCACTCTTTGGTTGAGTCGAGCCACATTTGTTCCAACTCGTTTTGGTTCGTCTCATGGTCGTCTTGGTTATGTTGGTTTTTCACACAGTAAGGTAGCATGCACAATTGCATGCTACATTGTCTTGGCCCATGTGCACCCACAAAGTGTCACAAGTAAACTCGTCTCGGGCGTGCACGCCTTGTCACACCTAGCATGCCAAGTTGAATTGTCTCGATTTGGCGTTGTCCCCATCGATCATCCTATGCGCCCATATAGTGTAGTTCACGCAAAAGCCCGAAATTTGTCCAAAATGTCGCAAACATCGTCGCACTTCTTGCGATGTCCATATAATTGTGCTTGCACACCTTGGGTTGAGTGTGCACTCAACTTGAGGGCCTGACACATATGAAACCATTGACACTTTGGTAAATTTCATGTGGGTTTTATTGGCACATGGGTTGGTTTATGAGCTTTCATCCATGCTTGAGATTAACTTCTCCATGGTTTCACTTACTCTAAATTAACACAATTTTTGGCGTAGGGTGGTATTTTTTTGCACCCATGATTTGGTGGATATCAATGAATTTAAGTTTTATGAGGCACCTCAATTGGAAGAATCTATTCAATCACACATCTGGAGGCCACAATTGCAGACTTTCAACCTCCCCTTACTGAAGATATATTTATTGACATTTGCACCATCCTTATCTTGATAATTACTTGTGATGTTAGTTTTCCTATTATTACTTCTTTAATTTTTTTCATCAAGAAATTACCAAAAAAATGATCACAAAGAGACAAAGTACACAAGATATAGGCTCCAAGCCACGGAAAAACCCCTCCAAGGGGAAAACCTAGAAAAATGCTTCTCTTCTAATATAGAATCTACTTATAAATTGATGTCAAAGAGCCAAATACCAAATCCAACAAACTCTCCAATACCTAAGTCAACCACTAGAAAGATCTTCCTCAAGGCAGCTTCCAGAACTTTGATACTGCCACTTTGATGCTTCAACTTCGACCCCCTACAACTGGTTCACAAAATATCAACATCTTGCAATAGCCTCACAACATCTCGATCTATTACAACATAATTTTGGCCCCTCTACAATTGGCAGCTTCACAAACCCTAGAAGCGATACAAGAGAATATTATATTGGACAAAATTTTACTTTTTCTCCTCTTCTTCATCCTCCCAGATACTCTTCTTCACCTTCATTATTGCAGATCAAACTTGTGCTTGATGAGTGTCAAAATGAGTTGAAATTCTCTCCTTTATATAACCTTTATTAAGGGTCAAATTCCCCTCCTTTAGGAAAACTTAATATGCTCCTTGGTCTGACTTGGTATTGGGCTTTGTTGGGGTCTCCGTAGTTTGCAAGATTGGCAAGTACAAATGCTACAAA